>CM060403.1:150588559-151188559 GCA_030545235.1 Helianthus tuberosus | reverse complement strand
TCTTTCCTTATCGTTTGTCCGTGGTGTCTTGAAATTATTTTACTGTCTATATAAAATAAAAGATTTTCACCATTCATATCTCCACGGTCTATATAGAGGTATGTTGGCTACCTGGTCGGGGGTTAAGGGAACGGTTTGGTAAAGGTCTTGCCATTGTTCAGCGTTTAGAGGTCCTGCAATGGACCTGGGTCAAATTTAGTAGGACCTCCTTCAATACCTAAGGGTATTGGATGGCGGGGGTCCAAACTCTTTGATCCCCTCATAAGTTAACTACTATTAATACTATAGCTCGGCTATTTAGGACTGTATCCCTGCTGACTCAGACTACTTAGTCGAGGGTAACGTCACCTCCAAAAGAGGGGCCTACTATAATTTGCATTAATAACTTAATTAATTATCTTCCAATAATCCACCCTGTTAGGATTGTATCCTTGCTGACTCAAACTACTGGGGTGAGGGTAACGTCACCTTCAAAAGAGGGGCCTACTACAATAAGTAAGATAATCTCTTAAAAAGTGCAAAAGTGCGTAAATAATCAAAGGTTACACTAGATACGAGTCGGAACCAAGTGATTCATCTTGTCTATATGTTTTTTTCTTTTTATTGTATTTTCAGCATTTTTAGTTAGTTTTTATTTTTCTTAGTTTAAAATATTTTGATTTGATTAGACGTTGAGGATAAACCGGTATTAAAAGCTCTTGTGTCCTTGGACGACCTCGGTATCTTGCCAACACTATACTATGTTCACGATGGGTGCACTTGCCCATATGTATGTTTAGTGTTAGTAAAATATCGTGTTTTATAAATTTAAAACTTGGCTAAAAATAAGTGTTAAAAGGGCTTAAAATATACACCTAAAATATATAACACTTCACACGCATCAGCAAGTATTTGCTAACTTCTGTTGGATCCTTGAAGTCATTGTAGGCTATGTAAACATAATTCAAACATCATTCATGTAGATAGTTGCAGCAGTGAGTTTCATTTGAAGGTTTGATATCTAAGAAGTGGAGAAGTGTCTTGGATGCTAAAGCAGCAGTCTATAGTTGCACTTTCCTCTACTCAAGCTAACTATGTGGCAGCCAACAATGAAGCTTATCAAGCCATGTGGATGAGACAATTAATGGGTGAACTGGGTTATAAGAAAGAAGATTCATTGTGATTCAGTGTGATAATCTGTCTGTTGTGTTCCTTTCAAAAAATGCAGCCCTGCATGGCCGTAACAAGCATATAGATATCAAATATCATAACATTTTAGGTTTGATGGAAGCTAATCAAGTGATATTAAAATCATGCTACACCATAGTCACATAATTCGCTAGTTGAGCCACGATCTCCGATCCAGTTCGAATGATCCCAATCGCGGTACGTTCGCGATCCCAGATCCACCCGGATCGCGATTTCGAAGTTAAAATTGGCGTTCCAAACTCATCAATTCAATCGTATTACGTGCTATCGGGATTGCGATTTGCTTGAATTCGGAACGTGTATACAAATACGTTGGAACGTCGAACCAAACATGAAGATGGAAAGTCGGACAGAAAAAAAAACAATTTCTGCCTGAAACCAGGAATAGCAGCGGTGCTTCCTGCGTTTTAAGCCTTCTAGGGTTTTAACATAATAAGTTTAGGTGTTTTAACTTTTAGCCCCTCTATCTTTCACTAGTTCACATTTAATCCCTAAAACTTGTAAAGTTTATATAAAAAGTGTAAAATTAGTTTGTGTATTTTAACATTTAACCCTCTCTATCTTCACTACTTTACATTTTATACTTAAACTTATAATAGCACTTAGTTATGTAATCTGTTTTGAAATTTCAAGTTTGAAGTTACTTATGAAATATGATCCAAAATAATAGCACTTAGTTTAATTGGTACATCGTACCGCATGATATGGTACATCGTACCGAAACAATCCGAAATGAGCCTACCCCCTTCGTACCGGATTTTAGGAACCTAGCGAATTGCAATCCCGTACCACGTTCTCGTACCGGAGCGTACCGTGAACCATGTGACTATGTGCTACACACAAGAGAAAGTTGCTGATGTTCTAACTAAACCCCTTGCAACTAAGCAGTTCTGTAAATTACGTTGTGCACGTGCTTGGGATGATAAGTTATGGGAGTCCGAGTCTTTTGCTTTATTCCTGTTTGTTTGTTAGGTGTTTTCCTCTTTTCAGTTATTTGATTGTACTCTGGCAAAGTAAAGCCGTTTGCTGATGAATATAGATCATCCGAGTTAATTGTTTCATATTTTCTCTTGAATCTTGAATGTTTGAACTGCTATAATAGCCGTCTATCTCGATGTATTAGTCTTTTATTGTACCCTCAATCATTATAGTGCGAGGAACCTGAAGAGAAATCAATTCTTCAATTTTCTGGAGGCGAAGCAATCTGGTTCATTATCCTAAAAAGAGAAGATAGGCACAGCCACAACCACACAAACATCGCTGGATTACCAACAGGTTCTTAAGTAACCTCTTGTTACTGAAGCTGCAATAAAATTAATCACACAAGAGAATACTTTAGTTTTTATGGTGGGCATACACGCTTTACGTTTCTGAGAACATGCTTAAGATTAAGACCAAGAAAATAACACATTGATCAACATTGTTGGCACAAAAAAGGTTTACACACAGTTGTCTTCTGATAATTTGGCTGTTATTGTAGCTCAAAATTTTGGCTTAAGAATTTGGTTTACGATGGCAAAACTTTGTTTTCATCTAGAATTTGTGTTGAGTATAACCAAGGCAGTTATGGTTGAAGATTACAAGCATGTTATTTTAGCCCAAAACTACTGTTTAGAATCATGATCTGGCTTGATCTCTGCGGTCAAAGATGTTGGTATTTAACATCTACTACTGTCATCCATTGAGTATCAACTTATGTTTTTTTAGGTTTTAGTAAACCTTAATAACAGATAAGGACAAAGGAAAAAAGAAAATTGCTTTTGGTTGTTGGGAAAGTAGGGGTTAGGATCAAATACAAAGGATAAAATAAATAAGAAGTGTAAGAAGGATTCTAATCCATTGATCTTAGATTTGAAGGGTTGAGATTGGTTGTAGGGAAAAGAAGATAATAGAGGGGCAAAAAAGGAATCCTATATTTATGGATTTTCTCTCTCCACATGCAAGGCACATGTCAATTCCCCCATCGATTTAAAACGTCCATAACTTTTTCATACGACATTTTTTTTCAAAAAAAAATTCACCATAATAACGAGCGTTTTTTTATCTTTAATATGAGTACCATATTATCATATAAAAATAAAATAAAATTTTTCATTTTTACTGGGTTTTTTGGCATTGTGTTAAAGGTTCAGATCATCGTGTCTTTTAACTGGGTTTTGGTCAGTAGAGTTTCTATACATTGTGTTATTATCAAAACCTATAACACAATGTTAATTTGAGTTCTATCCATTACGTTTTTATAAAAACCTATAACACAATATATGACACAATGAAGATTTTGTTATATCTGGGTTTTCTATAAATTGTGTTATTAGTTCAGGTCATTGTGTTTAATATGTTATTCATTGTGTTTTAATATATTGTCCATTGTGTTTTAATAATTTGTTCAATTTTTTTATTATCTTGTTCATTGTGTTTTAGTTTGTTATGTATTGTGTTTTAGTTTGTTTTTCATTGTGTCTTCATCTGCTATCCATTGTGTCTTTTATCTGCTGTCATTAATTGTGTCTTTTATCTGTTGTCATCAATTGTGTTTTTATCTAGTCTGATTCTTATTGTGTTATATGTTATGGCCATTGTGTTATACGTTATGGTCATTGTGTTTTAGTATGTTGTCCATTGTGTCTTTATCTGTTGTCATTGATTGTGTTTTTATTCTAATTTACATTGTGTTTTACATCATGTCCATTGTGTAATATGTTATTCATTGTGTTTTAATATGTTGTCCATTGTGGTTTAATAATTTGTTTAATTTTTTTATTATCTTGTTCATTGTGTTTTAGTTTGTTATGTATTGTGTTTTTAGTTTGTTTTTCATTGTGTCTTCATCTGCTCTCCATTGTGTCTTTTATTTGCTGTCATTAATTGTGTCTTTTATCTGTTGTCATCAATTGTGTTTTTATTTAGTCTGATTCTTATTGTGTTATACGTTATGTTCATTGTGTTTTAGTATGTTGTCCATTGTGTCTTTATCTGTTGTCATTGATTGTGTTTTTAATCTAATTTACATTGTGTTTTACATCATGTCCATTGTGTAATATGTTATTCATTGTGTTTTAATATGTTGTCCATTGTGGTTTAATAATTTGTTCAATTTTTTTATTATCTTGTTCATTGTGTTTTAGTTTGTTAAGTATTGTGTTTTTAGTTTGTTTTTCATTATGTCTTCATCTGCTCTCAATTGTGTCTTTTATTTGCTGTCATTAATTGTGTCTTTTATCTGTTGTCATCAATTGTGTTTTATTTAGTCTGATTCTTATTGTGTTATATGTTATCGTCATTGTGTTATACGTTATGTTCATTGTGTTTTAGTATGTTGTCCATTGTGTCTTTATCTGTTGTCATTGATTGTGCTTTTAATCTAATTTACATTGTGTTTTACATCACGTCCATTGTGTAATATGCAACTGGGTTTTTGAATTTTTTTGAAAAATATAACAATATGGTACTCATATTAAAGATAAAAAAACGCTCGATTTTATAGTATAATTTTTTTTTAAAACAAATGATGTATAAAAAAGTTACGGACGTTTAAAAGTTAGGGGGAAATAACATGTGACTTGCATGTGCATATTCTATTTCCTCTTGTAGACAAAATTACCCTTTCTATTTAATTACTCATAGGACACTTGTCACTCTCTGGTGCCTTCTTACCCTTCTTATTTTTAAATCTTTTGTATTATAACTCAACCCGGGAAAGTAGAATGTTGATTAGCAAAAGAATCCCAAATTTACCAAAAAAGGATTTTTAAGGTGAACTTTGTACAAGCTCATTTCTTGGAAGTAGCCATCATAGGTGTTTTATTGCATCATTTGAAAATCAAATGGAATTGTGGCTCCTACATTAACACCTGTCAACGAAACTGGGGCTATTCATAAAGATATTGTTGACAAAAGAAGGTGACTTATTTTGACCAGAGCTCTGGTTCAGAATCTTCAGATTCAGGCACCCAATCTTTTTTATGGCTTTTGCTTTTGACTTGAATATATATTATTCAACATCAACACTACCACACAACTTTTGATTCCAATGATCCATGTGCAGTGTATTGATCATGGATGTAGCCATTGCTAATTTAAGGTTTGTATGGTTGGAAAAAGAACAGCCCCGCTTGCGGTCTGCTCATATAATGTAATATATGTGTGGGCGCTCGGGGGGGGGGGGGGGGGCAAAAGCAAAAGTGCACTAATTTTTAACGTTATTTTACTAATTTCGTGAAAATAACGTTAAAAAGAGGGGATCGTTAATCAGGCATCATGTGGTGGCGTTGATAGCCGAAAGACAAGGGGGTACATGCACCAATTGGCGTTTGTCTCAATTGCTGAGTGTTATGTGCCTTATGTCCAAGGCTTGATGCAAAACCACAATCGAGCCGGGGGTCTCATTGGAAGCAGCCTCTCTATTCCTACGGGGTAGAGGTAAGGCTGTCTACATCCCACCCTCCTCAGACCCTACCTTAGCTTTGCTATAGGTGGGATATACTGAGTACGATGATGATGATGATGGTTGGAAAAAGAAAGATTCTAGCACATTAAAGTTTTAGATCATTAATTTGTCCTAAACCAAACTTATTTTCTTCTTCTCTTTTAAAAATAAGGATGATAACTAAGATCATATTCAAGTATCTATTTTTTTGTACTGACGTCTTTGAGTATATGTTTTACTTTTTATACATAAGTCATGATCTATGTGATATTAGTGGACTCTAACACTTATAGATAACAAAAGTTTGTTTATCTTGTTTACTTTTAATCTAGTAGTAAAGCATAAGAATTTCTAATGGATATTCTGTTTGAAAGTATTCAATAAAATAAAATAAGCTTGGGTCACCCGATAAACTTTAATGAATAACCTATGGTTGCACGTTGCCGGTGGCCGGGTAAAAGGTTCATCAACATTTGTCGGCAATATTTGTAAAGTGCAAAGTCGAATTAGCCTTGTATCGCCAAATCCTCCAGAGAATTAAAGTAACCTTATCGGACATTCTACATCATTTCGCGATATCTTTGTCTTGCCAAAAGCTCGGGACATTCGAGGTTTCTAGTTCAAGTGTTTCCCACTTCCCGGGTAAATCCATTTACTCATTAAAATTAGTCGTTAAAAATTAATATGGTTTTATAATTTTATATGTATATTATATTTATATATTTCACTGATTTAAAGTTATAATTACATAAATAATAAATATTATTTAGTCATTTGAAGTTTTGAACATAATTCACTATATTTATATTGTTATACCAAATAATTATATATATATATATAGGGGAGGGTTCCTATATAGGGGAGGGTTATCTTGAGAACGCTAAATATTGCGAGAACCGTGAGAACGAATAAAAAAATTAACCAAAACCGATTTTTTTAATACAAACCTAATTCTAATTAAAATACAACATCAAAAAAGAATTCACAACATCAAATAATTCATTTCTCCTCTCAATAATCACTCTTACTAGATTTTTTACACATGTGTAAATATAACAAATTTACACTTGTGTAAATGACAAACTTACACATGTGTAAATTTTCGTTGTTTACGAATTCACGTAAATTTAAACGTGTAAATTTATTTTCTAACATTATTTTCGAATAATAATGATAAGTGTAAAAAGAAAATTTGAATTTGAATTGTTTTTGACTAAGTTCTTGTGGTTTTTTCATTTGTTCTCACGGTTCTCGCGATATTTAGCGTTCTCATTTAAACTCTCTCATATATATATATATATATATATATATGGGTGGGTTCTAGAGTGAATACTAATGTATTTGGGAACTGAGTGAACAAATCTTGGTCATTGATTTACACACGTGGATGGCTAGGATTTCATCATCAAATCATAAAATACACTAGTGTATTTCATTATCAAATTCTGGCCATTGATCTACACACATGTATGGCTAGGATTAGTTCGCTCAGTTCGCAAACTACACTAGTGTTTATTCTTGAACCTAATCCTATATAGTGGTGAGTTCAAACGGGAAGAAAATTTTTGTAAGAAGAAAATAGAATAAATTTTAATCAATAAAAATGCTTTATTTTACTTCATTTAATATAAGTATTTAATGTTACTATATGGTACATTGATAAATCTATATAGGTCATTAATTTGTAGTCTTCCTCTTTAATAGCTAACTACAATAAATTTTTTGTAACTTATCTTCAAAATATATATTTTTTCAAAAAAAATAAAATAAAATAATTTAAAGTGTAGGATAAATTACGAGTTGTGTAGAATAAATTTCAACGTGTAGGATGAATTTCGAAATATGTAAGATAACTTTTGATGTGTGTAGGCAAAAAAAGTTAGTGTGGAGGATACTAGTCGTTATGACTAATTAATTAGTAAAAAATAATATTAAATTAGATAAGTGAATAAACTATTTAATGTTTTACAAAATTACCTTTTGTTCTTTTTCTTCTCAATTAAGTTTTCTTCTCAAATGAACCTTCCCCATCCTATATATATATATATATATATATATATATATATATATATATATATATATATATATATATAGGTAGGTAGAGGATCCTGTAAAAAGTGTTCAAAGTGTGAGAAGTGTATTATAACACTATATATAATACTATATAACACTATATAAACACCGTATAACAATATGTAACACCATATAATACCATATAACACTATGTAACACTATATATCATTATATAACAAATATAACACTATAGGTTGTCTGATAGCATGTCTATGATAGATGTATAGTGTTATATTTGTTATATTATGATATATAATGTTACATAGTGTTATATGGTATTATATGGTGTTACATATTGTTATACGGTGTTTATATGATGTTATATAGTATTATATATAGTGTTATAATACACTTCTCACACTTCTCACACTTTAGGCCCTTTTTACACTATCCTTACCCTATATATATATATATAAGGGTTAATGGATTTAAACACCCCCAACTATTGCCATTTGGCCGCTGGCACTCTCAACTTTGACTTTGGCTCACACCACTCCCAACTTGACACATTATTTGTCATGGCACCCCCTCGTTAAATAATCATTAACCTGATTAGTAAAATTAGCCTACGTGTCAATTTAAGCTGATGTGGCATGTCCTACGTGTCATTTAAACTGATTCATCATCTTTAAAACCCCAATCCCTAACAGAAACTTCATATCAAAAACCCTGTGCTCTTCCTTCTATCCAGCCACACCACCGTCCTGCCTTCCACCCCACCATAACCCTACGCTGCCATCCACCCTATCCTGACTGACCACCAAAGATTATCCCTGCAACTCGCCGGAACCGCCAATCGCAGCCGTTTAACCCCTTTTTTTTCTTGCGTTATCTTTTATCTCCACCTCTATCCTTACTAACCACCAAAGATTATCCCGTATTTGGCTCGATTACATGCTTATCGGTTAACCCGCATCTAAATCCTATTACACCTCTACTACTTGAACCACCATTAGTATATATAGAGAATCACTGATACCATTCCAACCTGCTGCAACCAAACTTCCATTTTCAATTTCTTCAATTTCTTGCATCTGCAACTCGCCGGAACCATCCTACCTTCGGCCACCTGCAAATCGTGAAATCCGCCATTTCACCTCCACACTTTCTCTCTCACACACTACCACAAACCTGTTTTCACCCCAAAATCGCCAGTGAAATCCGCCGTTGATAAGCATTTTCTCACTCGATCGGTTGCGGTTAGGAAACAGAGGACTTGCAGTGTGAAATCGCTGTTGAAGATGTACGGAAGGATAGCGTGCTGAGAAGGATGAATCTGGGTCGATTGTAGGTTTTCATTTGATTTCGCAATCAGGTAACGAGTTTTAGTAGTTTGATTTTGTAATTTTTGTTCGATTTGTTCGATTTCATTGAATGATATGTTTTGAGATTATGAGTTGAGTTGTATTGGCTTTGTTGTTCATATGGAATGTGTTTGGATATTTGATCATTTGATGTTGAATTTGTGGCAGTTTAAGTGAAATTTTGTTATTAGGTTAGATTGAAGGTTGGGGGGGGGGGGGTTAAATAACTTTGATTTGTTTAAAAAATATAAGTTTTCATCAACATGCCACCTCATTAAAAACACGCCACGTCATCTAAAATTAGCGCCACGTAGGACAACAAAACTAACCAAGTTAGTGTTTGGTTAACGACGGAGTGACACATCAACCAAAGTGTTTAGTTGGGAGTGGTTGGAGCCAAAGTCAAAATTGAGAGTGCCAACGGCCAAATGGCAATATTTAGGGGTGTTTAAATCCATTAACCCTATATATAATATTTCCAACATAACAATTCCCATGTCGGGAATAGTGCTTCACAACCATTGGCTGAAATGGGCGGTCGGCCCATTCCTATTGGACCAACCAGTTTATTATTTTATACACGTTTTAAAATTACGTTTTTGCCCCGAAATAGTGTTTCCCTGCCATTGGTTCAAATGGGCGGCGAGCAATATCCACTGGACCAACCAGTTTATTATTTTATACCCACTTTAAATTTACGGTTTTGCCCCGCGTTAAAAAATGCGGTTTTGTCCCAACTTCAAAATACATTTACCCTTTTGTCCGAGCTAAAAAATACGATTTCGCCCTCCGTAAAAAATTACGCTTTTACCCTCAGCCAAAATTACGTTTTCGCCCCAGTTCAAAATAAAAATTTGTTTTTCCCCTGGCTCAAAATTACGATTTTATAAGAGTTTATTATTTTATACCAACTTTAAATTACGGTTTTGACCCCAGTTTAAAACTACGTCTGTGCCCCCAGTTCAAAATATAATTATGCTTTTGCCCCCAGCTAAAATTTACGATTTTCCCCTCGGTTGAAAATTACGATATCACCCTCAATTCTAAACGACGTTTTGCCACCAGTGTAAAATAAAAATAATGTTTTCCTCTAGCTAAAAAGTATGATTTTACTAAAAAAATATGATTTGCCCCTAGCTAAAAAACCGTGTCAAGGAGCTGCCTAACACTCGCTCATTAGTCCTTATAAATTACTGTTTTGCCCTGAGCTTAAAATTTCGATCTTCTCATCGTTTTACTTTTTCTTTCTAGCAAAACTATAGTAGTGTTTTTTTTATCGGTTAAGAGTTATTTGGTCATCGCCCCGCAACGCAGGCGGGGCATCATCTAGTTTATAATACAATTACATGTTTATTATACCAATAAATGTTTATATTAATATATATAATATGCCAGTTGAGGCATATTGGTCTATGTAACCTTAGTATATGAAGTTCGGGTCCATGCTCGTTTAACAAATGAACGCCAATTTAGGTTGGGGATTTTTAATTAAGCAAAAATCGATTTAAGCTTATAGGATCTGGTGACACGAGTAACTTAATTCGTTTACACTACTATACTATATGTCGTCTTTATACTATATCTCGTCTTTAACTCTTACGATCAAACTTTATGTTTTATATAAGACGTAATCCATTAATAACTTTACAAGTTGAAATAGTGCATTTTTTAGCTGTCCTTTGTTGCCAAAAAAAAAAAAAAAAAATTTGCGGGGATTAGAGCACAATTAGGATATAAAGATTGAAAAAAAGGTAATTTCACCTTTTTGCTAGTAAAGTTCTTGTGTAATTTGATGTGTTTGTGCGTGAATTTAATTAGGAGTAACTTTTTACTTTAAAATGATAAATCGTTGTAATATATTATAATAAGCTTCCTATTTGAGGATCTAGTTATTATTATTAGATTAAAACATAATATTGCCTCCATATATAATTAACTAATATATACTGTATTGACTTGTGTTTAATCATTATTTGCCTGACTACGTGGTGTTGCATATCCAACACACAAAATTAACACATCGATTAATTACACCAATGACATGAACTTAAGTGTCCTAGTATATGATAAGGCTGGAGGGTGTGGGATGGAGCCCCTATGAGCTTTATCAAGACATGTAAGCGCCACGTAGGATCCACGTCAGCCATAACGCCCCCTTTAATTTGCACGGTATGGGATGGAGCCCCCTATTAAACAAAATTAAAAAAAAAAAATTTGATTGGATGAATGTGAGGACCCCACCTGATAAAGCCCCTTCTCTCTCGTTACCACCATGGAGCCCCCTCTATAGCGACCCCTCTTAACTCTGAGGGTGTGGGTGTATAGCGCCCGGGGCGCTATAAAGGCTGAGGTGGCGGGTATGGCGCCCCCACACCCTCCGGCCTAAAAGACACATACACTGATAACCATTTGGCCATTTGGGTTATCATTAACCATGCACTTTCTACAATACATGTTTGTATAATATATAAATAAATAAAGTAAAACACGACAGATCGTACATAAATTATACCAAAATAAACTTGATATTATAGTAATATAATAAAAACTAAGAAATAGTTACTAGATCTCGGGGCTTCACAAAAGCCACCACTTTTCCATAATTACAGCAATAAAATAACACTAAACTCTCCTTACTTCCTAATTAAGCTCCAGTCTCGATATATAATATATCACACACATACATAGAGAGGGGGCCAGGCACGTAAATTTCTTTTCGGGTGAAATAATATACATATGAAAATGTTATTAACGTAGGTTTGTTTTGCTAATTAATGATTGGAACGTAGACGTTATTGTTGCATGGCCATGCAGACGGTAACAACGAGTGTTGAAGCTCCGGTCTATTGGTCAGTAATTGCTGTAAACCGTATAATCTTTGTTGCAGCCTCACTGACTCCACTCGGAGTCTCTGGTTCTCTTTCCGGATCATGTGTCCGTTATGGTTCACAAACCGTAACCGCTTCACAAGTTCCTGGTTACCCGTCTCATATCTTGTCACCTGGTTCGTTAGATTCTCCAAATGCTTTTGTTTTCTCTTTCGGGATCTTTTGGCCGACTCGCGGTTGGATATCAATCTCTTACGCCTTTGATCTTCGACATCGTTAACCGTCCACTTATGTGGTTCACCATCTTCGGAGCCAGAACTTGAGCTGTTTGTATTCTTGGTGGAATTGTCCGAACCAGGGGATAACATGACCGGACTTTGAGGTGGGAAATCGACAAGAATGTTGTCAAGGAAGTCATTGAAGGAGAGATGATCGTCTGCGGAGAGGAAGCTTGAATTCGACATGGTCGGAAAAGTGTTTTGAGAAGAAGGTAGGAGGAGAAAGGGAAGAAACAATGGATAGGGCGTTGGTATTTAAACACAACTATAAAGTTTGGAGGGGCATTTTCGTCATTAAATTTGTTTAGTGGCGGGGTCGGGTATACATATACACTTATACATCCAAGTTAACTAAATTCCACAAAATTCGTTTATAACTTACTAGATTATTAGACCCGTATGCTACACGGATTTAAGGATATAAATTTGTAAATTATTTAATTTTATCTTCTCTTCATAAATTTACATAAGTGATTTTTTTTACCATATATGATGCAAAAGTTGGTCATGTGTAAAAATTAATTCTCTTATAAACAATCTAACTTTACATATAAATTGTCATATACTTTTATTTATCGTCATGGCAAAACATAGGGCAAGAGGAAACTGACTCTTTTCAATATAAACGGAATCTTTCTATTTGGCGGTATTAAACGAAATCTGGGGATAAATGTTCAAGTGCTATTATTACTTCCGGAGGATAATACGAGTGCCTCAATAACCTAGTAACCTATTGACATGACCTGTACTCGAGTTCCGTTACATAAACTATTCTTTCAATGAATATTTCTTGATAACGTCACTGGAATACTGACCTTTGTTAATTAACAATGGTTTGGCAAGCCTAAAAATAAAACTTTATTTAAGACATCAGTGAGTATAGAATTGTATCAAAATTATTATGAAGATATTCTATCCTTAAACCCGTTTATTACACGGGTCTAATAACATTAAAAGTGTTTTCAAATCATGAAAGTAAATCGGTTTTCAAATATCAGATTACCCTATTCTTTACCTTTTTTATTATTATAATATAAAATAATAATTTATTGTAAAGAAATCCTTTTAAAGAATAAGAAGGTGTTGTCACATTGACATTATATAAAATTGTTTATTTTAAGTAGAATTGTTACTAATAACCAACTATATATTTTAGATAAGTCAAAATTAAATAATCAATATCTAAGTAAACAATAAAATATTTATTAGTATTAAGTTGTTAAGAAATTTTTTATTGTTTTGTATTAATTAATTAATTAATAGTAAATGTGAATTGAAGAAGATAATGACATATGGTATTAAGTAGGCTTTTGTTTATAAGAATATATCATGTGGCATTATGTATACTTTTTATTAGTATTAGATATATAAGAAACATAATCTATTAATCCATCCTGAAACATCTTGTTTAACTTATAAAATGATAAGCAGTTTAAACTGACAAAACCATATTTTTTTTATAAAATAATAATTAACACAAGAATGAAAACAATATAACATTGATGCTTACTCATGAAGAAAAGAAAACAAAGTGGGGAGGGAGTTGGACACATGTCGGAACCCGGTGAACAGCCAATAGGGAGAGGGGCTTACGTGGATACAGAGTGGTTATAAGTTAGAAAGGAGGGTGATGTCGTCATGGTCCATGGGCTTGTTGAGATCCCGGAATATGGTAAATGATGTCGGCTATTTTTTTTTTGAATTTGAACTTTAAAGTCGATTTTTAGGTCTTAAATATCACACAACTTCGCATATAACTTTAGTTCTAGATAAAAAGTATCGACAATTCAAAGAATAAACTAGAAATTGATATGTTGGAATAGGACTACTACCTAACATGTTTATACCGTTAAGTTCTTGGAAAAAAATATCTTTCTAAAGGTGGAGTTACCTTTTGTTTATGACCATTGATTTTTGGTTACCAATTTTAGATCTTGGGTTTGATTTTCCTGTTGACGTGCTTGTTTAATTACGAGTTTGTGTTTGTTTCTTTGGATTCATGTATGAATATGTATGATTGTGGATTTTGGTTGGCAATGTACATGGTGGTGGTTGTTTAAGAACAACAATAATAGCTTACCAAATACTTGGCAATATCATCTTAAGAACAACAATAATACTTGGCAATATCATCTTAATGCGTTCATGTTTAGCGGCCCATCACTACATTTAATGCAATAGGTTCTCTTGGTTTAATTAACCAAGGCGATTAAAGCTATAATTTTTTTTAACGGCTAATTTCTTTAATCTTCTGTCGTCTGTAGGACTTGAACCCAAGACCTTCCACTTCCCAACCTATTTGTTTTAAAGGTTTTGCCTTTACCAATAGATCATCATCCCATTGCAAATTAGAAGACCATCAATGCTATTATTTTCCTAAATAGCTTAATAAAACAAAAACCCGTACCCCATAGCTTAATAAAACAAAAAAAAAAAAAAAATAATGCTATTATTTTCCTAAATAGCTTACCAAAATACAGGTTACTTGTTCAAAAAGTACCTTAAAAATCATCGTTGCCAAATGTTAATTTATAATAAAAAAAATGAACACTGTTTTGTTCAGTGGCTGATAACCAAACATACTATTGCACAACAAACTCATAATGGTTGTTTATAATATGTACACAGAATTAATATATTTTTAATAACACATTGTAGCCTTGAAAAGATAGAGATGCAAAATAAACTTATTTTATTCATAGATTCTACAATTTAAACACCACACATGTTACCATCCATGTAGCTGTTTCTGTTGCATGAGAAAAAAAGCTTAAAGTTTTCCTCCTAGGAAAGTGTAAAGAGATATGTACATGGGTTTGTCGACCATTTCTTCCAGTTTTTATTTCAAATCATGAACAAATCATTATTATTTTGTCGAATGGAAAAAGATAAAATAGGAAGTTTATTTTGGCTAGAAATGATAGGAAGCAATAGGATTATAACATGTGGCAAATTTTAAAATAAAGAGAAAGGGTATTTTAGTCAATCCCATCCTTTCTTTTTCCTTTTTCTCCCCAGTTACTTCAAAACCCATTATTTTCAAAACCCACAATCTCCAACCTTTTTTTCACTTACTATCTCAATAATCACTACATTATAGTGTGATTTTCGTCATCAATCAATGATTCAAACACCCGATCAACGTGTTCTTCAGCTTTTTTTTGAAGAAAACCCAGTTTAATTTCATTCAAAATCTCGTTTTTCCCCGTGATTTTGAAGATAATCACTCGATCCGTTCAATTCAATCGCTGATAAGTGTTTCTATCATTCAAATTTCGTCAATCGATGAAGAAATCGCTTCGATCCATGTAAGAAATTCTTTAATTTCATTTTCACGATCTGGGTTTTTGATTTAGTCATTGCGTTTTACGATCTTGGCGGAGGTCCGGGGGCGGCAGCCCCTGGTAGCAGGGTCCCAGGGGTGGCAGCCGCTGGCGGGGTCTAAGGGGCAGAGCCCCTGGCTGGGGTTGAGCTGCATTCGTAGACAGTTTTATGCATGAGAAAAATTAATTTTCTATAAATTTGTCTCTGGAAAACTGCATTCGTAGACAGTTTTATGCCATTGCGTTTTAGAACTGCATTCCTGGTTCAGACAATTCACAGACAACTATTGTCCTGGTTCAATGCGTTTTAGAGAGAACACTTTCTTTGGTGTTTTATGCCATTGCGTTTTAAAACTAATACATTTTTATGCGTTTTCTGGTCATTGCGTTTTTTAAAAACACATTTTTGAAGTGTTTTTAGTCATTGCGTTTTAGGTAAAACACATTTTTAGGTGTTTTCAGTTCATTGCGTTTTATAGAGAACACTTTCTTTTGTTTTTTTAGGCCACTGCGTTTTAGAAATGAGACATTTTTAAGTATTTTCTGGCCATTGCGTTTTATAAATAAGACATTTCTTTGTGTTTTTTGTGCATTGCGTTTTAGGTAAAACACATTTTTATGTGTTTTCAGTCCATTTCGTGTTAGAAAACAGACGTTTTAAGTGTTTTCTGGCCATTGCGTTTTAGAAATAAGACATGTGTTTGTGTTTCTGGTGCATTACGTTTTAGGTAAAACACATTTTTATGTGTTTTCAATCCATTGCGTTTTACAAACTACACTTTCTTTTGAGTTTTTAGGCTATTGCGTTTTAGAAATAACACATTTCTTTGTGTTTTCTGGCCATTGCGTTTTACAAATAAGACATTTCTTTGTGTTTTTTGTGCATTGCGTTTTAGAAAAATGTCATTTTTTAGGTTTTTTTTCATTGCGTTTTACGCAACTGGGTTTTCAAAAAAAAATTCAAAAATATAGCAATAGTATACTCGTTTTAAAGATAAAAAAAAGCTCGTTTTTTTGTGCAATTTTTATAAAAAAATAATGTCGTATGAAAGAGTTATTAACGTTTAAAAAATGGGGGGGAATTGGATGAGAGAGAAACTATTGCCTTGGATTGACTAGAATGCCCCTAAACAAACTCACGCGCCTCTTTTCTTCCCTTCAATTTCTATCATTTAATCTTAGCCCTTGATTAACTAAATGGATGGTCAAGATCACTTCCTAGCCTTCTTAGCCAAATAAACTTCCTATTGTATCTCCACCCTTTGTCGAATATGGTTTCTTATATGTTAACACATCATTATTGTTTCTTATAACTGTGTTGCCCTAATTATACTATCTCAACCAAAGATGTGACAACCCGAGTTTTCAAGGTTTTTCCTTTACGCGTTATTATTTGCAATCCTGTATTTATAATTAGGGTTGTGTTATATCTTGTGCTTGAATAATCGAAGTTGTATGTGTATTAACTATTTAAGACTAGTTTATGTTTTATTACCTTTTAAATAAATCAAACCCAACTCGACGAAGTGCATAATATCCATGTTTGACGAAATACTAGGTTTTTCGTCGCTGCCATGCATGACGAAACTTAGTGTTTCGCCAATGGTGGTTTTTCGCCAAAAAGGGCCTCGGCCCAGAACCCTTCGAAGCCCAAGAGAGGTCCGATTGTCTGTTTGTTTATATGCACGCACAAACTCACGAAAACTCTTATTTTGGCAAACCCTAATCCTCTTGGGAGTTCGACGGCAGCCCCTCCCATCTCAATCGAAGCCCCTCTCCATCGAAGTTTATCATTCCTATCTAGTAACACATATCTCTCGGTTAGTTACCATTCTCTCTATTGAGTTTCTTGTTGTGATAATTCTGCATGTATGTGAATTAGGTTAAAAGCATACTAGGGTTTGATTTGTATGATTTGATGTGTAGAGTTGATGAGGATCGATCAGGTTTATTGTTTATGAAATTGATTTCGTGATCGGGACTGTTACTAGGAGACGTTGTTCGATGTCATTAGGAGATGTTTATTGATCAGTGAAACATGCCAATTAATTGCTCACTGTTACCATGAATTTATATGATCATGAACGATAATGTTAAATGCTTATTGAAAACTGTTATGCTTAGGGTTCAAGATTGATGTTTGATGATTAACTGTTACGCTTTGCGTGAGTGATGATACTCATAACTAGAATGCATGATCACCGCTTAACCTGTTGTTAGATCTGATTGAGACGAACCCAAATCTGTAACTGTTGTTGGTGCGACGAAAAAAATGGATTTCTGATGTGTAATACTCGACGAAACATAGTCACACCCAGCTCGACGAAACATAGTGGCCTTTCGTCACCTGTAACTAAACGAAACACAATGATGTTTCGTCACATGCAATCCCAACGAAAAATAGGTGTTTCGTCACCTAGATGTTTCGTCGCAAGGAGGTATTTCACCGAGGAAGTGTTCGGGTGAGAACAGATTTCACATTCTGTTTGGGCTTGATATGATTGGTCCGGGTAATTCAAACGGGGATACACCTGGGTTACTTGTGAAAACCATTAAAACATTGGGCTGGACACTTGGGTTTGGCCGAATACTTCTTTGGGCCTGAACTGTTGGGTCTTGAATATGTATATGTGTGTGAACTACTGTGATACATGTTTGTGAACAACATGCTAGTGTATGAGTATTGTTACATGATTTACTTGTATATGAATTCCATGCATTTACTACGCGACTTTACGATAAATGTTATGAAACAATGATTGCATGATTAACGGTTACGACTTGTATAAGGATATGTGTGCTACTTGTGTGACGTGTACGTAGAATACGTGATACGTGCGAATACTAAACTGACTGTCTCTGGTAATCACGGTAGGGTATGGTTGACTAACTTGGAATGGGTAACATAACATACCGAGCAATCAAAGGTGAGTTCATTCCTCTTGAGCATGCGCCCCGGTGGTTGGGACAGTCATTGGGTATCCCTGAGAGGGGTAGGTTTTTGGGTAAAATCAATTGGGTATTCCTGAGAGGAATACGTCTCGTGGGTAAAATCTGGTATGTTGGATAATACACTCGTCCTATCACCTTTAAGTCCCATCTTTTTGTTACCGGAGAGGTAACGGGGTATTAGTTGGTAGCGCTACTTAGGTTTGACACCCTCACCCCGTACCGGAGAGGACGGGTGTGAACTAATGACCCAGCCATGCCCAGTGCTTTGATAGGAGCACTGGGGAACGGGCAAAACATACATCAGGAGCCGTCTTGTATCTGAGGTATTATCAAGATTGTAATCAACGAACGGAATTAAACACTTGGTAACTAACGTTTTTGTAAAACTATAAAATCACCAGCGTTGTCTGATACACGTGTGTGCATGCTCGCAGGTTATAGATTATGTGGATCGTGGAACTTGCTGTCTGGGATGCTGGAGTGGTCATGGGTCGTAAAGCATGGGATTACGAGTCAAGTCTAATGGCTTTTGTTCATATAGTTTATGAAACACTTAACAAATGATATATGCTTCCGCTGAATACGATGATTTGTAATTATTGTTTTGTAACACTTTATGCTAATGAATGAAAGTTTTATTTGAAATCTTGTATGAGTTCAATGTGATTGGTGGCTAGATCCTGGTATATCACACGCTTCGCGGGGGTTTTCACTTGGGGTATTTTGGGGGTGTGACAGTTTGGTATCAAAGCCACTGGTTATAGTGAACTTGGTTTTAAAACATTTTTGTAAAACCAGACTATAACCGAACAGTTCTGAATACGTGAATACGACCATGACACTCAGCTCCATATTGCAAGGTTCGTCTTTCTTACTTGTTGCATACATTACATGACTAGTACACATTTGTTTATGACGTAACTTACGAACACACACTCGTCACTATAGCATGATGGCATGGATTGCCTGCTTACTTTAGGATGCGTTGATAGTATGCCATAGTCCTTGGATTTATGTGATCTTATCATTTTGATACCCCTCGTTTGATATCTGAGTTTGAGGAACCATTTGACATGAGTTAGGAGGAACTGAGATGAGCATGCAAATCACAATATTATTGTGGGTGCACACATAATAATAATGTGGGGTGCATGTGAGTCATAGTAAGGCTTAACAAGTGAAAAAGGGGTTCCATTCCGTAACATAGCAGGTCTATAGGGGTCACAGCAGTGACTGCCTCTTACTCGAACGTGATCTTTTCACTCCTCTCTGAATTCTTGCGAATCTCGATGCTATCAAGTATTACCTGAACACCCATCTGAACGCCTAGCAAATTGGGTAGAATGTTAGGTGCTGGTATGAACGTCCCTGTGTTGGATGCCGCAGCGTCGAATGATTGATCTATACCTTTCTCACTCCACTTCGAATGCTGGAACTCAATGTATTGACGCCTTAGATCCCGAAGTGCGATCACTTCTGCAACACTCTAGCAGCGTACCGTGTATTACTCAATCAACTTGCAAGACCGATGGACAAGAGGATGAGCATAGTACTGTACTGACCTCAGTATCTGGAGACGACCCTGATTACCGGCAACAAACACCAGCAGATTGACTTCAATCGAATTCTTAACCCTAGTCAGCGACTCATGGGAGTCAACTCTTACGAATCAATCGGGACATAAGCGATGACAACGGATTACAGTGTGGAATGTGTGACTACTAGCACAGTGAGTAGCGCGTTAGAACGTGGCACAGAATGTGAAAAGATGGACTTGGTTGGTAAAGATCGAAGGGCTTCATTTCAAGCAAACGACATTAGAGGCAACATTCATGGCAACATCAAGGTACTCGTAATCATAGCCTATTGTATGGAAACAAAGGTGACTTCGACAAGGATTGACTGTTATTAAGTCAAAATGTCAACAACCAAGGGAAAGATGATAGTATTGGGAATCCACATGACCATAACAACACTGGTAGTGGTGCTTGTGAAAGGACATTTAGGATTTGCGTGAGCGACGCCAGGCATAATAGCAACATGGTGGCTAGTATGAGTAGCTAATCGCCTTGTCACTGTTCAGTTTAACCCTGATGCTTCTTGAACCTGAACCTGTTGTGGGATCGGCTGATGGCAAGACAATTGAAACCTCATATGCTTGTTGGGATGCAAACTCGACCTTGCGGGACAAGTGTTCGACATCGACCATTCTTCTGTTATCCTTGATGGTTTCGATGCAGTAGTTAGTGAGGATTGGTTATCTGGAGATCGCGCGGATAAACCCTGTGAGAAGAAAATTTTGCGTATCGTTCTTCCTAGTGGAAAATCGTTATCTGTTCTAAAATCGTCAGAGTGGCGCAAAGGTTAGCACCATTTCAGCTATGAAGGCCCAAAAGTGTCTATGGAGGGAATACCCCGCTACGTTAGCTACCGTTACTGATGTTAAGGCCAAGGAAAAGAGGATCGAGGATCCACCAATTGTTCGTGATTCCTCTCGGTTTGCTACCCGAGGAACTTTCAGGCTTACTTCCACAACTGTTAGGCAGAATCTCAGTCTAATCTCAAACCAGAGGCAGCCCTGATTACTCGTACTTCATACCGTCTTGCACCAGGAGGAGTGCAAGAACTATCAAATCAATTACAGGAACTATTGGACAGGAGTTTTGTTGGACATTGTCTTTCGCTTTGGGGAGCCCAGTTATATTCGGGAAGATGAAGCCTTTTCGTATGTGTACTGAGTATCCCGAACTCAGCAAGGTGACAGTCAAGAACCGTTTGCCTCGACCATTGTATTGACAACCTGTTGACCAGTTACGAGGATCAAGCTCCCATTAGAGGATTGACTAGCGAACGAGCTATCATCAGGTGGAAGTTAATCAACACACCGGCAGCCTTATGGACCACATGAATCGACCGTGCTTATTGATGGCGTTTTTAATCGTTTCCAGGAGAAAGGGACATCATGGGCGGCATATGTATCTTATTTTGGAGCTCCTAGGGGAGGAGCAACTCTACGCGAAATATACCAAAGTGAGACTTCAGGATTCGAGAGGTACACTCTCTTGGTCATGTAATCAACGAAGTGGGAATACACGCGGATCTCGCTAAGATCCATTTTGTTAGAAACTGATCGGCACCAAAGATTCCTTCTGGGATACAGCAATTCGTTGGTTTCGCTATACATTATCGCAGATTTATCGAGGGATTTTCAAAAATTGCGTCGCTGTAACCTCCTTAGCACAGCAGGGTGTTGTGTGCATGGAAGACAAAACAGGAGGGCTTCTTTTTAGCTTCTGAATCCCAACTCTACAATTCACTGAGCATCGTCTTTACCCGAGGGTGCGGGTGATTTAGTGGTATACCATGATGGTTCGAATCAGAATCCCAGTTACACGCCGATGCAACACGAGATGGTGATGACTTATATAATGGAGTTACAAAGAGGAACTGCACGACACACAACCTGCGGTGGAAACCGTGGTCTTTGGATTTAAGTTGTGGCAACCCCCGATCCCTGATCCCCGGGAATGGGCGGACGCGATCACAGAGCTTCGGTGGTATCAGGTTTTATTTAATCTTGCAGCGGAATTTTCATCAGAACCGTATTTAGGAAATATTTATCAGAGTAAAGCCACCTCATTTAATATTAATAATTACATGGGTAAAACCCAAGTTTCTTATTACAATACATTTATAGGGATGAACCCTATTTTATTTAAATTTAAAACACTGTTTATTTGGTAACTTTTATAGCCACATTATCCCAAGCCTTCAATGCTCTCCAGCTGGCTTTTTATTAATTGGCTGTCACATTGGGTTACCTGAAACGCGTTTTAAAAATATTTTGTCAGTGGGAAATACTGGTGAGTGAATCCCAGTTTAATCAAGTTTAAATCAAAAGTCACAGTGAACAATATTGAGAGCACATCCGCAATTACATTTGTTTCCAAGATATACCAATTAACATCAGTGGTACTGTCATACTCAACCTGTGGAAATGTTACTCCTTGACCAGGTGGTAACAAATTTTGTATACAAAACCCCAACATACCCACTATAATTGTATTCTTACAAATACTCAATATGGTTATTCGCATGGAAAGATATGTAAGGTTTTGTAAAACAGTTCACAAAAAGGTTTACAAAAAGTGGATCAACTCACATTGCTATCTTAGGCTTCTTGTAAGGGTTTCCTGGATATAATCTATAATTTATACAAATGTACATTGGTTAGTATCATAACCCTTTGAAATTATTAATGATACCCTCCCCGAGACGGCATTCCAACAACTACGTCGGGCAGAACCACGACAGTTGTTACGGAACCCTAAATCAATCGGGCAGCGTAACTATTACCAAACTAGGGTTATAATACTTACAATGGAGCAGAACCTCGCTAATTAGGGGTATAATACCCGTGTATTATAACTTCTCTACAGAATTGAGATTTAGAATTGAGATTGTGAGCGACGGAAAACGTAAACTGATGCCTGATATTTATAGTTGTGATATCTGACTTCCAGGCGGCCCGCGTAAGGTAAGGCAAAGCCTTACGCGGCCCGCTTCAACACGCGGTCAACTTATAGCTTAGCCTGATCACCAAGTAGACTCGACACGATGTTGACACGTGTCAGCACCGGATGCTTCCGCGTTTCATGATCTGTCGCCGCCCGCGTCAACTTAGACGAGGTCTTACGCGGCCCGCTTGAACTAAAGAAGTCAGCGGAGTCAAAGTCTGGTCTTAATACGGCCCGCGTAAGCTTGAGGTGGGATCCTACGCGGCCCGCCTCAGCTCTAAATTCAGATTTTTTTTTATTTTTATAATTATAACATAACTAGGGCTCGGTTTTCACATACGGGTGTAATATAAAACATATTTGAGACATTCTATAATATATTAGAGGGTCGGAAATATTATGAGAATATTGGTTTTACCGAGGGTTGTTACATCCTCCCCACCTTATTTTAGAGCTCGTCCTCGAGATCTACTGGAATAAATGCGGATATTTCTTTTGCATTTCTGACTCGAGTTCCCATGTGTACTCAGGTCCTCTTTTGGAGTCCCACTTTACTTTGACTAGAACTAGTCTCTTGTGTTTGAGATTCTTAACTTTCCTGTCTTCAATCTGTAGAGGTCTTTCTATGAATTTGAGTTGTTCATTTACCTCTATATCCTTAAGAGGCATTATCAGTGATTCATCAGCTAAACACTTTTTAAGATTTAATACATGAAACACATCATGTATTCCTGCCATTTCCTCTGGCAGTTGTAGCTGATAGGCTACATGTCCTATTCTTTTAATAATCTTAAAAGGTCCAACATACCTGGGACTTAGCTTTCCCCGTTTGATGAATCTTACCACTCCTTTCCAAGGAGAGACTTTCAACAATACTTTATCTCCTAATTGAAATTCCAACGGCTTTCGTCGGTTATTGGCATAACTCTTTTGTCGATCACGTGCTGCTTTCAGTCGTTCCTTGACTTGAATGATCTTGTCAGTTGTTTCTTGTACTATCTCAGGTCCAGATAGTTGCTTTTCCCCAATTTCTGCCCAACAGACTGGGGTTCGGCACTTTCGTCCATAAAGTGCTTCGAATGGTGCAGCATTGATACTTGTGTGATAACTATTATTATAAGAAAATTCTATTAAAGGTAAGTGATCGTCCCAATTACCTCCAAAATCAATTACACAAGCTCTAAGCATATCTTCCATTGTCTGTATTGTCCTTTCACTTTGTCCGTCCGTTTGAGGATGATAAGCCGTACTTAGCTTTAACTTGGTTCCCATTGCCTTTTGGAAACTTGACCAAAAATGAGATGTAAAGCGGCTATCCCTATCAGAAACAATTGATAAAGGAATACCATGTAAAGAAACAATTTCATTTACATACAATTTTGCTAATTGTTCCATACTAATTGTTTCCTTCATTGGTAGAAAATAGGCTGACTTGGTTAGCCTATCTACAATTACCCAGATTGTATCATTACCTTTCCTTGTTTTGGGTAATTTAGTAACAAAATCCATTGTTATAAATTCCCATTTCCAAACTGGCATTTCTAATTGTTGTAACAAACCTGAGGGTTTCTGATGTTCAGCTTTGACTTGTGAACAGGTCAAACATTTAGAAACATAGGCTGCTATGTCCTTTTTCATTCCTATCCACCAGAAAATTTTCCTTAAATCCTGGTACATTTTATCACTTCCTGGGTGCATCGTATACTTGGATTTATGGGCTTCTTCTAATATACGATTACGTAGGTTTCTTAATTTAGGTATCCACATTCTCTTTTCATGGAATCTCCAAATTCCATCTGTTCCTTGTTTCAATTCGTTTAGCATACCTTTTTAATTTTTCAATATCATCCTTGATTACTGATTCTTGTGCTTCTCTTATCTGATCATTTAAATCTACTTGCAGATTTAATTTAAGAGAACGTACCCTTTTTGGCTTTTCATGATACTTTCGGCTTAAAGCATCTGCCACTACATTTGCTTTTCCTTCATGATACTGGATATCACAGTCGTAGTCACTAAGAAATTCCATCCAGCGTCTGTGTCTCATATTCAACTCTTTCTGCCCGAAAACATACCTTAAACTTTTGTGATCAGTAAATATGGTAAACTTACTACCATAAAGGTAATGTCTCCAAATCTTAAGAGCAAAAATTATAGCTCCTAATTCTAAATCATGGGTTGAGTAATTCTCTTCATGATTCTTAAGTTGTCTTGATGCATAAGCTATAACCTTTTGGCGTTGCATCAATACACATCCATAACCTAATCTAGAAGCATCACAATAGACTACAAAGTCTTCATTTCCTTCTGGTAATGCTAATATGGGTGTATGGGTTAATCTTTGCTTAAGAATTCT
Source organism: Helianthus tuberosus (assembly GCA_030545235.1). Taxonomy (NCBI): domain Eukaryota; kingdom Viridiplantae; phylum Streptophyta; class Magnoliopsida; order Asterales; family Asteraceae; genus Helianthus; species Helianthus tuberosus. The sequence goes on along the minus strand of CM060403.1, from coordinate 151,163,314 downwards.
AAATGCTTCTTCTTGTTTTAATCCCCATTCAAACTTAACAGATTTACAAGTTAACTTAGTTAAGGGAATAGCTATTCTAGAAAAATCTTTAATAAATCTTCTATAATAACCGGCTAATCCTAAGAAACTTCTAACCTCTGTTGGTGATTCAGGGGTTTTCCATTTCGTAATTGCTTCAATCTTTGTTGGATCTACATGAATTCCTTCATGATTGACTAGGTGTCCAAGGAATTGTACCTGTTCTAACCAAAATTCGCACTTTGAAAACTTAGCATAAAGCTTTTCCTTTCTTAACAAACTTAAAAGTACGTGCAAATGCTTTGCATGATCCTCTTTACTCTTAGAGTAAATTAGAATATCATCTATGAATACAATTATGAATTTATCCAAATATGGCTTACATATTCGGTTCATCATGTCCATAAATGCAGCTGGGGCATTGGTTAAACCAAATGGCATGACAGTAAATTCATAATGACCATACCTTGTTCTAAATGCGGTTTTAGGAATGTCCTCTTCCTGTACCTTTAATTGATGATATCCTGACCTTAAATCGATTTTAGAGAAAAATCGAGCTCCTTGCAGTTGATCAAACAAATCATCGATTCTCGGTAATGGGTACCGATTCTTAATTGTGACCTTGTTTAATTCACGGTAATCAATGCACATACGCATTGATCCGTCTTTCTTTTTAACGAATAAAATCGGCGCTCCCATGGTGATGAACTCGGTTGTATGAATCCTTTCTCCAATAATTCATCTAGTTGTTTCTTTAATTCCTGCATTTCGGCAGGTGCCAAACGGTAGGGTGCTTTGGCAATTGGTGATGTTCCTGGTAGCAGGTGAATTCTGAATTCAACTTCTCTGTCTGGAGGTAGTCCTGGTAATTCTTCTGGAAAGACATCTAAAAACTGAGATACTACTGGAATGTCTTTTAGTTATTTCCCTTTAGTGTTAGTGATTATAGAAATCAAATACACTATAGAACCTTTTCTTATAGAACTTGCAGTTTTCATCACAGAGATGAATTTAATGGTCTTAGAAGATTTATCTCCTTTAATTGTGATCATTTTTCCTTTTAGTGAATTAACTCGAATTAACTTTTGATCACATAAAATACTAGCTTTATTGGCTATTAACCAATCCATTCCTAAAACAACATCAAATCCGGCTAGATTCATTGGATAAAGGTTTGCCCTAAACGTTTGGTTTAAAATTTCTATTCTTGCTCCCTGCAAGATTTCAGAAATCCTAATAGTTTCTCCATTAGCTGTCTCTACTAGACATTCTTGTGGTAGTTTAGTTAATGACTGATTTAAAATTTTGCAAAACGAAGTATTAATAAAACTTTGGTTTGCACCAGAGTCAAATAATACTTTAGCAATTATATCATTAACTAAAATCGTACCAGCTATAACGTCTGGGATCATCTTAGCTTCTTCTGTAGTTAGAACAAATGCTCTAGCATTTTTAGTGTTCTTGTTGTTTGTAGCTGGAGCCAGTTTTGGACAGTTTGGCTTGATATGACCTTTTTTCTCCACAATTAAAACACAATCCATTACTGGATTTCCTCCTGCAGTTCTCTTCCTTGTGTCCTGGTGCTTTACAGAAATTACAGTGAGTGGAGCATTTTCCAGAATGCTTCTTTTTGCAGATTCCGCAATATGGTGCAGAGGTAGAACCTACGTTCCTACGGTTAAAATTCCCAGAACGGAATTCTTGAGTAAGCCTTTGAGTTAAGTTTCTCCTCTGATCATCTTCTCTAGTACGAACTAGTTCATCAGTCAAGGTATTTGCTAGTTCTACAGCTTCTTCTATCGTTTGAGGTCTAGCTGCCTTGACTATGTGTCTAATCTCCCCAATTAATCCCCAAATATAACGGGAAATTAACACTGGTTCTGGTGATGCAAGAGTTGGCACTATTCTGGCATATTCAAAGAATATTTTAGTGTACCCCTTACTATCTACACCAGTCATCCTAAGATTTAAGAATTTGTTTGCTATCTGTTCCTTTTCATTAGGTGGGCAGAATTTCCTTTCTACTTTGTTCTTAAATTCTTCCCATTCCATATTATAGGTCCTATCACTTCCTCTTGATTGAAGGATAGTATTCCACCATTCTAATGCTGCATTCTTAAACAGATTAGAAGCAAACAGTATTTTATTATTATTATTATTATTATATATATTTTTATATATATATTATTACTATCATTGTTTCACCATCTCATTCACGGATATGGATTTATCCAAAAATCCATATTACATTCATCGTATTTCCATACGAGACGTTCTCCCACCTGACGCATTCTCTCACTGCTTTCTAAAATTTCCTCCCCGAAAGTCCTAAGTTCTTGAACGTTTTCTGCACTCATTGGGGGTGCAGGTTCTCAGACTGGGTTTGGAATCTGGGGTGCGGTTTCCTGATATGGGGGTGACAGTTCCTGAAATTGATAAGGATCCTCTAATATTTCCCTAATGTAGTTATCATGGTAATAGGGATCTAAAGGGTCCATACCTGGGTAAGCTTCTATGTTCTGTATGGGTGGATAATCCTGGATAGGGTAACGTTGCACAAAGTCCCTATTATTGTCCCACCAGGGGTCGTAATTCGGGTCTAGTGGGTTTGGTGCAGGCACCCTAGGGATTTCTTCTGGATTAAAATCGTGCATTTCCACTTGGTTTTCCTGATTTTCTATCTCCATGGGTTGTTCTGGGTTTTGTGGTTGTGAGGCTACTAATTGTTCCAGACTTGGGTCAGCTGCAGTTGTGGCTAAGATATGAAAATTAGCTAGGCTTCTATTTAGCATATCTTGAGTATGGGCATCTGTCTCTCGCTTAATGGGTGCTAAAGCCCTTTGCTGTTGCAATTTTCGCATTCTCTTCCTACGAGCAAAAGCTTCTTTACTGAACCATCCTCGTTTCTTAGTAGGAAATGGTTCTTCAGATTGAGCTCTAAAAGCAAATATTCCCTCCTCCTGATCAGCAGAATACCCTGAAAGGGCAGGCTGTGATGATGTACCTTCACTCCTAGGTGAATCAGATAAATGACGATTCACGTCTGATGGTCCTTGATCACTCATACTGAAAACTAACAGATAGTCAAATAACACATAACACATAATTACAGTTATGCACGGATTTCCGTAATTTATTTCCTAACATAAAATATAGAATTTAAGTGTCAGCAGAACACTTATTTGGCTCAGACCAGTGGCTAGGCTCTGATACCACCTTCTGTGGCAACCCCCGATCCCTGATCCCCGGGAACGGGCGGACGCGATCACAGAGCTTCGGTGGTATCAGGTTTTATTTAATCTTGCAGCGGAATTTTCATCAGGACCGTAGTTAGGAAATATTTATCAGAGTAAACCCACCTCATTTAATATTAATAATTACATGGGTAAAACCCAAGTTTCTTATTACAATACATTTATAGGGATGAACCCTATTTTATTTAAATTTAAAACACTGTTTATTTGGTAACTTTTATAGCCACATTATCCCAAGCCTTCAGTGCTCTCCAGCTGGCTTTTTATTAATTGGCTGTCACATTGGGTTACCTGAAACGCGTTTTAAAAATATTTTGTCAGTGGGAAATACTGGTGAGTGAATCCCAGTTTAATCAAGTTTAAATCAAAAGTCACAGTGAACAATATTGAGAGCACATCCGCAATTACATTTGTTTCCAAGATATACCAATTAACATCAGTGGTACTGTCATACTCAACCTGTGGAAATGTTACTCCTTGACCAGGTGGTAACAAATTTTGTATACAAAACCCCAACATACCCACTATAATTGTATTCTTACAAATACTCAATATGGTTATTCGCATGGAAAGATATGTAAGGTTTTGTAAAACAGTTCACAAAAAGGTTTACAAAAAGTGGATCAACTCACATTGCTATCTTAGGCTTCTTGTAAGGGTTTCCTGGATATAATCTATAATTTATACAAATGTACATTGGTTAGTATCATAACCCTTTGAAATTATTAATGATACCCTCCCCGAGATGGCATTCCAACAACTACGTCTGGCAGAACCACGACAGTTGTTACGGAACCCTAAATCAATCGGGCAGCGTAACTATTACCAAACTGGGGTTATAATACTCACAATGGAGCAGAACCTCGCTTATTAGGGGTATAATACCCGTGTATTATAACTTCTCTACAGAATTGAGATTTAGAATTGAGATTGTGAGCGACGGAAAACGTAAACTGATGCCTGCTATTTATAGTTGTGATATCTGACTTCCAGGCGGCCCGCGTAAGGTAAGGCAAAGCCTTACGCGGCCCGCGTCAACACGCGGTCAACTTATAGCTTAGCCTGATCACCAAGTAGACTCGACACGATGTTGACACGTGTCAGCACCGGATGCTTCTGCGTTTCATGATCTGTCGCGGCCCGCGTCAACTTAGACGAGGTCTTACGCGGCCCGCTTGAACTAAAGAAGTCAGCGGAGTCAAAGTCTGGTCTTAATACGGCCCGCGTGATCTTCAGGTAGGATCCTACGCGGCCCGCCTCAGCTCTAAATTCAGATTTTTATTTTATTTTTATTAGTATAACATAACTAGGGCTCGGTTTTCACATACGGGTGTAATATAAAACATATTTGAGACATTCTATAATATATTAGAGGGTCGGAAATATTATGAGAATATTGGTTTTACCGAGGGTTGTTACATAAGTTGGAGGCATTACTTGGACGGTACCGAATGCACTAGTTAGACCGATCACAAGGGCCTCCCGTGTACCCTGGTTTTGAAAAGAGCTAAACATGTGATGGCATCGCTGGATGGAACCTTTGAATGACTTTGACTACAGAACCTAAATGTGCACGAGCTTTGCAGCCCACTATCGACTCTTATTTTCCTGATCAGACTCGTTTTGTTCAAACGGGAGAACTGAAGGAAGAAGATTTTCAAGTTGAACCCATGCGGGGCATGGGGATGCAGCCTTTGGCAAGATAGAAGATATTCGCTACCTCACGGAATGAACGTGAATCTCATTATACGGCAACTGTATGGAACCTGTGTTGAGCAAAGCACACCGACCTCGATACTCTAGGCATCAGGATTTTGATGGAATATATTAGGATCTAAGGACCTTGTACTGGCAACGGGGCTTGAAGGCCTACACAACGAAGCATGTGAACGACGTTTGACTTGTGGGAACGTCAAGGTGGCGTATCAGCAGCCAACAACACCCATATAGAAATGAGAATATGCTGCCATAGATTTTGTCGCTAGTTTACTCACAACTCGAAACGGAAACAATATCACCTGGGTGATCGTTGATTCTCTCACGTAACCAGTACACTTTCTTGCGATCTGGGAAACTGACGAGTCTTCACAGCTTGTGAATATTCCTCTGAGAGAGACGGCTTTTACTCACAAGGTGCCAACTCCTGTTACCTCTGATTTGACCTATGATTGATTTATGACAGGCACTACACAACACTCTTGGCTCACGTCTAGACAAGAGCATTACGTATCGCCGTAGGACAGATGGTCAGAGTAAACGAACCATCCTGACACTTGAAGACATGCTGCGAGCATGTGTATGGTTGACTTAGTAAAAATTTGAAAGGACACTTACCTTTGGGTGAGTTCTACTGCAGCCGTTACCATTCTAGTATTCAGACAGCTCTGTTTGGGGTATTGTATGAACTGTAACGCTAATCTTCTGGTTGGATTAACGTGGGTAACAATCTAACCACAGGTCCAAGACTTGTGCTCGAAACTCTTGGGAAGATTGTTTGGATCGAAAAATCGATTGGCGGCAACGCGAGACCATCGGGAAGGCTGATAAGCTTAGGAAACGCTAGGAGATTGCTGTAGGAGAACGTGTCATAATCGAAAGTCTCACCCTGGGAGGGTGCGGTACGCTATAGAAAACTTGGGAAGCTCAGTTTACGATGCGTTGGGACATTCGGATTTCTGGAACGAATCGGTGGCATGGCTCACAAACTCGAGTTAACTGACGAATTAGATAATGTTCGCGATAATATTGGTGCCTCGAATCTAAGGCAGTGTTTGTCCGATGAAACACTTGTGATACCTTTACCAGAGTCTAAGGTTAACCGACCAGTTGTATTTATCGGGGAAACTATCGAAAGCATGGACCAAGAAGTTAAGGTTAGTTGACATAGCCAAAGTCTGGTCATAAGAGTTTGTTGGAACTCAGTACGTAGACCGAAGTCCTTGTGGGAATGTAATAATCAAAGGGAGCTCTAATATCCAGTTGTTCGAACGGTTGAACCAGCTCCTAATATCATTGAGGAATTTCGGGACGAAATTCCCTTTCAAGTTGGGGATGATGTGGTACCTGAGGAAAATCCACGGTCATCCTGATCTGACACCTCGCTGCTCTTGGATTGCGCTCATCAAATTTCGGGATGAAATTGCTTTCAAGTTGGGGATGATGTTACAACCCGAGTTTTCAAGGTTTTTCCTTTACGCGTTATTATTTGCAATCATGTATTCATAATTCGGGTTGTGTTATATCTTGTGCTTGAATAATCGAAGTTGTATGTGTATTAACTATTTAAGACTAGTTTATGTTTTATTACCTTTTAACTAAATCAAACACAACTCGACGAAGTGCATAATATCCATGTTTGACGAAATACTAGGTTTTTCGTCGCTGCCATGCATGACAAAACTTAGTGTTTCGCCAATGGTGGTTTTTCGCCAAAAAGGGCCTTGGCCCAGAACCCTTCGAAGCCCAAGAGAGGTCCGATTGTCTGTTTGTTTATATGCACGCACAAACTCACGAAAACTCTTGTTTTGGCAAACCCTAATCCTCTTGGGAGTTCGACGGCAGCCCATCCCATCTCAATCGTAGCCCCTCTCCATCGAAGTTTATCATTCCTATCTAGTAACACATATCTCTCGGTTAGTTACCATTCTCTTAATTGAGTTTCTTGTTGTGATAATTCTGCATGTATGTGAATTAGGTTAAAAGCATACTAGGGTTTGATTTGTATGATTTGATGTGTAGAGTTGATGAGGATCGATCAGGTTTATTGTTTATGAAATTGATTTCGTGATCGGGACTGTTACTAGGAGACGTTGTTCGATGTCATTAGGAGATGTTTATTGGTTGGTGAAACATGCCAATTAATTGCTAACTGTTACCATGAATCTATATGATCATGAACGATAATGTTAAATGCTTATTGAAAACTGTTATGCTTAGGGTTAAAGATTGATGTTTGATGATTAACTGTTACGCTTTGCATGAGTGATGATACTCATAACTAGAATGCATGATCACCGCTTAACCTGTTGTTAGATCTGATTGAGATGAACCCAAATCTGTAACTGTTGTTGGTGCGATGAAACAAAAGGATTTCTGATGTGTAATACTCGACGAAACATAGTCACACCCAGCTCAACGAAACATAGTGGCCTTTCGTCACCTGTAACTCGACGAAACACAATGATGTTTCGTCACATGCAATCCCGACGAAAAATAGGTGTTTCGTCACCTAGATGTTTCGTCGCAAGGAGGTATTTCGCCGAGGAAGTGTTTGGGTGAGAACAGATTTCACATTCTGTTTGGGCTTTATATTATTGGGCCGGGTAATTCGAACGGGGATACACCTGGGTTACTTGTGAAAACCGTTAAAACATTGGGCTGGACACTTGGGTTTGGCCGAATACTTCTTTGGGCCTGAACTGTTGGGTCTTGAATATGCATATGTGTGTGAACTACTATGATACATGTTTATGTACAACATGCTAGTGTATGTGTACTGTTACATGATTTACTTGTATATGAATTCCATGCATTTACTACGCGACTTTACGATAAATGTTATGAATCAATGATTGCATGATTAACGGTTACGACTTTTATAAGGATATGTGTGCTACTTGTATGCTACTTGTGTGACGTGTACGTAGAATACGTGATACGTGCGAATACTAAACTGACTGTCTCTGGTAACCACGGTAGGGTATGGTTGACTTACTTGGAATGGGTAACATAACATACCGAGCAATCAAAGGTGAGTTCATTCCTCTTGAGCATGTGTCTCGGTGGTTGGGACAGTCATTGGGTATCCCTGAGAGGGATAGGTTTTTGGGTAAAATCAATTGGGTATTCCTGAGAGGAATACGTCTCGTGGGTAAAATCTGGTATGTTGGATAATACACTCGTCCTATCACCTTTAAGTCCCATCTTTTTGTTACCGGAGAGGTAACAGGGTATTAGTTGGTAGCGCTACTTAGGTTTGGCACCCTCACCCCGTACCGGAGGAGACGGGTGTGAACTAATGACCCAGTCATGCCCAGTGATTTGATAGGAGCACTGGGGAACGGGCAAAACATACATCAGGAGCCGTCTTGTATCTGAGGTATTATCAACATTGTAATCAATGAACGGAATTAAACACTTGGTAACTAACGTTTTCGTAAAACTATGAACTCACCAGCGTTGTCTGATACACGTGTGTGCATGCTCGCAGGTTATAGATTATGTGGATCATGGAACTTGCTGTCTGGGATGCTGGAGTGGTCACGGGTCGTAAAGCATGGGATTGCGAGTCAAGTATAATGGCTTTTGTTCATATGGTTTATGAAACACTTAACAAATGATATGCTTCCGCTGAATACGATGATTTGTAATTATTGTTTTGTAACACTTTATGTTAATGAATGAAAGTTTTATTTAAAATCTTGTATGAGTTTAATGTGATTGGTGGCTAGATCCTGGTATGTCACACGCTTCGCGAGGGTTTCCGCTTGGGCTATTTTGGGGGTGTGACAAAAGATCTATGTTTAGATGTATATTCATGGTTTTAAGAATTAAGATATTGTTTTGGTATAATTTTTTTGGTTCTCCGTCTCGTATATCATATCATTGAAACTGGGATCATGGCATTGGATAAATTTGTCCAAAATGACGTGTATCTGAATCCCTACGAAACAAAATCATTTGGAAAATATCAATGTTTTAATAACCGGTTCAAACCGGGCACTTGTACTTGTACCGTTTGAACCGTCTGATATACCCGGTTAAATCGTCCGGTATATCCGGTTGAACCGTCCGATACACCCGGTTAAACTGTTTATGAGCCAAATCTGGTATTATATAAAAACCGTATTTTAAAACATTGGTAAATATAGACTTTCCAAACGGATTTTAATCATCCCAAAAAGGAAGATGTAGATGTTGATTAGATAATAGACTTGACTAACATGTTACTTCTGAACATTTTTTGTTGTTAAGGCCATGGGGTATGGGGCTTGGGTTGGGGGAAAACGCCCAAGCCACCATCCCGGGTGGGCTTGGGTTTGGGCGTGGCCCTTGGGGCTTGGCTTTCAAGCCAGGCGTGGGGCGGGGGAGCAAGCTGACATGGCGGGTTGTGAATGGCCCTTTCAAAGTAGCCGTTGGGCTAGCCGTTGGGGTTTATATTTAAAAAAAAAAAAATTCCTTTATAAATACTTACCACATTTAACATCTTTCTCACACAATATCAAACACATAAAACACAAATACTCGCCTCTTTTCAATGATCGGGTAAATGGTATAGGACCTAAAGGAACTTTCTTTGTAAACGGGATTGAGTACGTGTATGGGTACTACCTAGTTGATGGGATTTACCCAGAGTGGGGGGCTTTTGTAAAATCGTTCACAAAACACGGTACGACAGATCCAAAGAGATTAAAGTTTAACAGGGTCCAGATGGCTGCACGTAAAGACGTCGAGCGAGCATTCGGTGTTTTGAAGAAAAGGTGGCGAATATTGGCAATGCCTTGTCGACTATGGGAGAAGGATCAAATTGGAAACGTGATGTACGCATGTATCATTCTTCACAACATGATTTTGGAGGATGAAGGTAGAGCAGTCGTTACCTATTACGATGACGAGGACCCCCAACCAGGTAACGTAACAGACGAAGATAAAGCGGCAAATGAATTTTTATTAAAGTCAAGGGATATACATCACAACTTTCGAGCTGATTTGGTGGAACATGTTTCAACGATTCCTGGGTTCGAAACCGACGAAGACGGCGAAGACGACGAAGAATGATAGGTTTTTATTTTGATAATTGTTTTGTATGTTTATTTTAATAATTATGTTGTATGTTTAGTAGTTTTTGGTTTAAATATATATATAAAAAAAATAAAAAAAAAGCTGATGTGGCTTGGCCACGCCAGCCAAGCCACGCCCACCATACCACCTTCAAAAGTGGGTTGATGCCTTGACTTTTGAAACTACACGTGTCAATCAATGCCCAACCCAAGCCCCACCATACCCATGGTCTAAGTGAGACTAAAGTAAAGATTCGTTCAATCGTCCTAGGAAAGTGTAAAGAGGTTTATATGATCTGTTCCCTTGTTGTCGTAAAAGTTTTCGTTGTTAAACGAATTACCAAGAAACTAGTCAACTTTTGAAGCACCAAGGAAAAACGATAATTAAATTCCAATAAATTACAAGCTATATATCTATATAGATTTTCATGTAAGGGTTAGTGGTGGTCATCACTCACCACGCATTCATCACTTACAACATCCAATCAATTTCATCCATGTCATCAAGCTTTATTCTATTACTAGTGATGGTTTTTAGTGAAAATAACCATCACTCACCACATACTATCAAAATCACTAAAAAAACAAAACAAAACTGAATTCAAATCAATTCTTCACACGTGATATATTTGACAAGTTATAAGTTTGACAAGTGATGAGGAGTGGCGATGGTGTATCACTTGCTATAACTCGTGATGGTGGTGGTATAACGGACCACTCCTATCCCCTAAAAAGGACCTTTATCGTAAGAAGTGTGAGAAGGCATAGGAATTGACATGTAGGCATTATATTTTGGACTTAGACATGGTGTTTTGGGTAGTTTTGTCAAGAAAAACACCAAATATAACAATTTAAAACACAATGCAACGTATTATGATAGTGAAATTTAGGGTGGACGGTATGGTTGGAGTGAGTTAGCGTGTTTGAGTTTTCTCTACCCAATGATATAAAGCCATGTCAACTCCCCCTTTCACTCCCCTTTTTCTACTCAAACACTAGGTATGGTTCAAACACCCACTCAATTAAAAAATAAAAAATTTTGATTGGTTATTCTCTCCTCTCTCCTCCTTTTGTTCTTCTTCACCTTCGGTGAGTATACACCGAAACACACTCTCTCTCCTACTCTCCGCTCCCCATTCAAACACCCGGTGTGATTCACCGATCGGTGAATTCACTCCCCGAATGAAGTCACCGAAACCATACCGCCTAACCTTAAAACAGAACTAAAAGACACTACTTAACGCTTAAAACACGTTATTTAATGTTCTTGGCATAGTGTTTTATGTTTTAAGCCTAGAATTCATTGCGTTGAGTCTTAAATTGTTATGTTTGGTGTTTTTCTTGCCAAAACAACTCAAAACATCGTGCCTAAATCCAAAACATGGTGACTACATGTCAATTCTTATGCCTTCTCACACTTCTCACAAATAATGTTCTTTTTACAAGATCCTAAGACATATATCTAAAACTTTTAATCAGATATATAATAAGACTATCTAAACATGTGTTTGATACGATGATTATAGAAGGGTTTTAAATCCCCAAAAATCGTAGGACACTATTAGTTAATGTGGCTCAAGATAAATAGGGTTTTAATTGTGTCATGTTTATTATATAATAGAAGTTTTTAGGAGCGAACATTGTTGGGTTCGATGTGAATCCTAGCCCAATCTAGATCAGTTCGATTGGCGCAAGAAGATCATAAAGGGCCGGCCACCCTTTGTGTGTTTTTTAGACCCGGTTTTACATCTTGTTTTCCAAGATTGTAACCCTTGTTGGTATCTCCTATATATTGCATCATATGTGTTTTTTTTTTCCTGAAGAAAAGGCGGTATTATATTAAAACAAACAAACAGACAAAACCTTAGCAAGGTGCTAAGGCAATTGTACAAGTACAACAACAATTCAAAATATAGTAGGAATTAGCAAAAAATCATTTGAAACATCTAAAATCTCCCCATGCTTTCCATTCTAGATCCCTTCTTCCAGCCCTTGCTCTTACCCATAAAAACGAGAGTGCCTTAGTGTCACCAATTGCTCTTGAAACGTTCATTGTCCTGCAGTTGAAAATTACGTTGTTTCTAATACGCCAAAGTGTCCAACATGTCGCATCAATAATCATATATACCGCCTTCTTTTTATCTTGTGATGCACTATGTGATTGAATGTGTTCCATCAGTCCCACCACGCTAAGCAGATATCTAGGAAGAGGAATTTTGCCCCATAACGAGATCGCCGTCCAAACCATTTGAGCATATTGACAGGAAATCGGTAAATAATAACCTATAAAAAGTTGTACTTCATTCATATCAATAATTGAGAAGACACGTTCATAGCCCGTGGGAATAGATTATACACTGCAACCGAACCACGTAAATCTCCATGTTCATCTTTAATTTTTCTGTAGTTGATTATTATATATATACTAGTAGATGCCCCGCCCGCGTTGCGGGGCAATGACCGAATAATTCTCAATCAATTAAAAAAAGACTACTATAATTTTGCTATGAAAAAAAACGATGATAAGACCGTAATTTTGGGCTCAGGGCAAAACTGTAATTTTTCAGAGCTAATGTGCCAGTGTTAAGCAGCTAGAGTTATGTGCCGCCCGCGTTGCGGGGCGCTAAACTGAGTATTTCTTAGGTTAATAACATGTACGCCTTTATGTCGGTTAGTTATACATGCTACTTATAACACGATATCAAAAAAGATACATCAAGTTAACCAATGAAAGGAAAAAAGTACCATAGTTATGATAAAAAAAAAAGTAACTAAAACGATGACAAACGTGTAATTTAGAGTTGGGGGCAAAACAATAATTTGTCAGGACCAATTAGCGAGTGCTAGGCAGTTGTTTGGCATGAATAAAAACAAAATTAAGTCAACAAAGTAAAATAAAACACTACCATGGTTTTGCCAAAGAAAAAAAAACTATGGCAAGTTTGCAATTTTTAACGGAGGTAAAATCGTAATTTTAAAATGGAGGTAAAATAATATTTTGAACTAAGGGCAAAACCACTTTTTTTTTATTTTGAAATGGGGGCAAAATCGTAATATTTTAGCTGCGGGCGAAACCGTAATTTTTAGCTGGGGCAAAATCGTAATTTTAAACTGGGAAGCAAATCGTAATTTGGCAGGACTCTAGCTGTGAGCAAAGTCATATTTTCATTTTTAACTGAGGGCAAAATTGTATTTTTTAACTGAGAGCAAAATCGTAAATTTAAACAGGGGACAAAAGCAAAAAATTATTTTCAATCAAGGACGAAATCATAATTTTACATCAGGGATAAAATTGTAATTTGACATCACCTATAAATAACTATTATATGAAAAAAAAAAAAAAAAAAAACAAAAGTCGGGGCCGCCAAAATGGCCAACCACTTAACAAAACTATTCAATGACGTCATATCAACTTGATATTGTATATGTTGATAAATGATAATTGTGCGTTTGTGTGTCAAACCATTGCCGTTCAATCCTGCCGTCCAACCTGGATACTGTTACAATAAGAGGAACCAAAAGTATTGTTTGGTATTGATTTAATTCCAATCACAAATATTGATTAGCTGCCACCAACCTTTGCAACATATTAATTGGATTTGTGTTGACCAAGAAGAAAGAAGTCAATATATTGATATTTTTGGTTGCTTTGTTATCACAGTAAACAAATCAAGAAAACAGGTTTTTTTTCTTATATTATGTTTAAAGTTGTTGATTAGGGTTTTGGGTAGGTTACAAATAATATTGTTTATTATTCGGGTTGTTATTTTGTTGTGTATATTAGTTTTGGTTGATTATTCGTTTTGTTACCCGTCTCACTTCTCGTGTTATATTCATTTTAGTAATTAAATAGAAATATCGTCAAGTTGTTAAAGTCCTAGCCATAGTATTCTTTTTTTAATTACTTAAACCCTATACCGACTCCTTTCGGGTCAGCCGCGTGTGTGTAAGTGCGAAGTAATACCTAACAAATAGTATTAGAGCTAGTGTTGGCTCTCACTCTTTGATTTCCAGTATTATGGTTGATGTGGTTAAAACGAAAATCGAGAAGTTCGTTGGACAAAACTTTGGATGGTAGAAGATGCAAATTATGGATTAAAGATTTAGCTGGGGCTTTAGAGAAACCACCCGAGAAGATTACATCAAAGTGGCTAGCTGTTGAAAAGAAGGGAAGTCAACGATTCGGCTTGTTGTATCTATGAACGTGGCGTACAAAATCTTAAAACTTGGAACAACTAGATGAGGTTTATAAAATTAGGAAAATAATTGATAATAAATCAATTATTTTGGGCTTATTAAAATCATAAATAATCGTCAAGTACTATAAACTATTTCTTGTTTTTTTTTATATTTCATTAAGTAATCTGACTTTACTAATATTAAATTCGTTTATGTCATTATAATAATAATTATATTTTTTTTCCAGAAATATATGGTTAATTCTAAAGAGACGAATGTTGCTATACAACCCTATGTGAAGGGTTTAATTTCAATACAATTAGTGAAGAAGATACTTCGATTGTGTTACAAGAAAAAAAATCTAAGCGTAAACTAGATGATCTATACACTTTCATTGGATTTTCAACTATGTACGAAGGAAGAAATGGGGATTTGTTGGACATTGTTAAGGAGTTAACTACTTAGGAGCTCAACCTTCACATTTCTAAGTATTAGAGCTAGTGTTGGCTCTCACTCTTTGATTTCCAGTATTATGGTTGATGTGGTTAAAACGAAAATCGAGAAGTTCGTTGGACGAAACTTTGGATGGTAGAAGATGCAAATTATGGATTAAAGATTTAGATGGGGCTTTAGAGAAACCACCAGAGAAGATTACATCAAAGTGGCTAGCTGTTGAAAAGAACGGAAGTCAACGATTCGGCTTGTTGTATCTATGAACGTGGCGTACAACATCTTAAAACTTGGAACAGCTAGATGAGGTTTATGGAATTAGTAAAATAATTGATATTAAATCAATTATTTTGGGCCTTATTAAAATCATAAATAATCGTCAAGTACTATAAACTATTTCTTGTTTTTTTTTTATATTTCATTAAGTAATCTGACTTTACTAATATTAAATTCGTTTATGACATTGTAATAATAATTATATTTTTTTTTCCAGAAATATATGGTTAATTCTAAAGAGACGAATGTTGCTACACAACCCAATTTGAAGGGTTTAATTTCAATACAATTAGGTTATGGGGTGTGAGGGTTATGGATTGTAACATTATTTTCACATAGGACCATTAATTAAATGATATACCATCCCCTCCTTAATTGATGGTGGTTCCCATGGATTAAACCACGATTGCCACGGCCCTCTCATTTAAAAATTTTAAGACAAAAATAAATTAAAAAAATAAATGGGATAGTGATTTGGGTCATGACCACACCCTTAGGGTAGTGGTTTTGAATGATGGATTAAAGTTGGATGACATGGCGCCTATGTGGAGGATCATGATGGTCATGACCACACCTTATAGCCTTAGTGAAGAAGATACTTCGATTGTGTTACAAGAAAAACAATCTAAGTGTAAACTAGATGATCTATACACTTTCAATGGATTTTCAACTATGTACGAAGGAAGAAGTGGAGATTTGTTGGATATTGTTAAGGAGTTTACTCCTAAGGAGCTCAACCTTCACATTTCTAAAAAAAAGGATGTGCCACAATAACTAGATAATCTTTTAAAAAACCTAAAGCGAGTAAATCATCAAAGGATACATAAATAACGAGTCGGATCCAAGTGATTCTATTTTGTCTATCTGTTTTATTTATTTTGTTTCTTTAAAAACAAAAACAAAAATTTTCTCTATATTTGGTTAGATTAGACGTCGATGATATTCCGGTATTAAAAGTTTTTGTGTCCTTTGACGACCTTGGTATCTTACCATCACTATACTACGCCAACGATGGATGCAGTAACCCTAGTATGTTGTAGAGAGTGATAGTTTTATATCGTGTTTTCTACATTTAAAACTTGATTCAAGGGTAAAAAGGTACTAAAAATACATTAAAAATCTGTACACACTCTGACACGTCAGTGTGAACCATGGAAGCCTTGGCTTTCCAAACTTGTTCCACCACCTCACTTGATGTTTTTGTTCATGTTCAACTAAGTAGTTTCCTAGACCCAAAGTAAGTTAACATCGCATCCCCTCCAACATTTGCCATGTTGGGTATGACACACCTGGGTTGTTCTTATTTGGCTACTTAGTATATTAGTATATTAGTTGTAATTTTCTTTCATTCATGACCAACCAGGTTATCAACTATGTTGGTAATTTTGTGCTTTGGTGAATCATACAATGAGGTATACATACCTCCATGCTTGACTTCTATGATACTCATGATGTACTTATTACACACACACACACATATATATATATATATAGGAGAAGAATCCGTTAACCACCCTTTATTGCGAGAACCGCGAGAACCAATGTGAAACAACCAAAAATACCTAAAAAATAAAAAAAAACACAATTTTTTTTATATTTTTTTTGAATAAATCGCTACTTTTCGTTAATAAAAAAGGTGGTTCTCTCATGAACCCTATATATATATATATTAGGGATTACAAGCCGTTCTTACATCCCCCTGTTTGATGCTATCTGTCTCAAGGGAAGTCCAAATAAACTTGAATCAGGTTCTCACAGGATCTATACATTGATCGAGTCAATAACTTTACCCAACTACCCTTCTAACCCCCTTTCAGGCAGTTAACATGTTTTATATAGATCGTAAAGAAACGAATGAGTAAATCAACGAAACATGAAAAAATATTAAGTAAAGTTCACCATCAATATAAAAAACTAGTTATTAAAGTCATTAATGTAACGCCCTACTATTTCGCACCTTCTATATTTGGAAACCTTTGTTTATAATCCTATTCTTGGAAACTTTGCGTTCTTGTAATCGTCGTTTCGATGTAACCTTTGTAGAATCCGAGACTTGAATCACGATGAAATTCTCGTTTGAACGAAATATTATTCTTGATTCTATGTTTATCGATACTTCATACTCGTTAAACTAGTTAAAACTCTTAAAAGAATGAGATTCGGAAGCTTCGTGAAATGAATAATCGTATAAAGATTTTTATCCTAATTTTAATTCGTTTATAAATATGGTTATTTATCGATCCTATTTTCTTTAATTAATTAAATTAATTAATAATTAAAAAGTTTATTTTGTAATATCTAGTTAGTCTCGTTAGACATTGAAGTTAGTAAACTAACTTGGTTAGTTAAACTATAATGTTAGTTTTCTTTTTAAGATAATATAACTTGGTTATTTAATAGTTCAGGGGTGAATTATGCAATTTCTGAAAGAATAAAAGTTGCAGGGACTAGTTATGTAACTTCTGAAAATAGAATAAAACAAAAGAAAATAAATAACAAAAAGATGCAGACCACGGGACTCGAACCCGGGTCTACACCCTCACACACACACGCATAAACCAGCTGAGCTGGGTCTTCACATTGAACAAAACCCAGGCCAAATTTCATTTAACAATTCGCTCAGATGACCTAATCAGCACGACCAGCCCCCTTCCCAGCTCGATTTTTAGCGTGAAATTCATGTTTTTTTTAGTTTAAAACCTTGTTTTAACATTAAATACCCAACCACAACCTAACCTAACTTTTCCCTATAAAAACCCATCATAATCCAAGCATCTTACACTTTTCAAATCACTCCAAACACTCTCAAATCCTCCCATAATCAGCTGCAAATCTCAAGTTCGAGCAGAAATACCATCCTTCACAAAAGTGAGCATAACTCACTCATTTCTTATCCGATTCACTCGATTCCTTTTCCTACTTCTTTGGATTGACCTTAGCTACGTTTCCATTGGTTTTCCATGGAAAACCAGGCCCTGAACGTCACCAAAAAAGGCTCCAACGTTGACTGACTTTTTCTGTTTTCATCTAAAACTTTGTAATACTTAGTAAACTTGAGTTAATCTCATCTCAAACTTATGACCTAGTGCTCATAATCAATCGAATGGTTAGTTGGACTTAAAAATAAGGCTGAGAAATGTTAAACCAGAGGTTAAAACCTCACAAACATTCTGTTTTGGTTAGGGTTTTACCCACAAGAAGTGTTCAAACTTGAAGCTTGATGTATGTGTGATTGTTAGACTAGCTTGGGCTATCTTTCTTAAAAATCCACTCACTTCTTGATATTTTCCATAGATTAGATGTTCATATTTCATTATTTCTTGTAAGTTCATGACCTCTTCGTTGTTTATAACAAGTGTAGTGGTGAACAATAGAGGTACCAAAATGGAAGCTTGTTCTTCCTACCTCATGTATGAGTTCTATGAGACTTAGAGGTGCCAAAATGAAGACTTTAATCTTCTACCTCATGCTTGACATATACAATATAGTACATTCTATGTAATACCTATGTAACATACAAACCGAACGTTTGATAATGAACAAGTGGACATTGTCAAGTTAGTAAGTTTATCATCTAGGCATCATATGTGATAGATGGTTATTTTCATATGTCTAATTTCATAAACTTCAAACCAGTAAACCTTAATGCCTTCATCCCTTAGAATTCCGAATCGAACATATTCAACCTTCTAGTCTCAACAACTTCGTCACATTGGATAATCGGAAAGCATATGCAATTATGTGAGTATACTCGAACCCATTTTTACTTTTAAACACTTTTGGGTGCAATATGTATTCTATATAAACACACGAAAACACTTGAAACTATTTGAATCGCACTCTATCCATATTGAAACATTCTAATCTCCCGCTAGTCTATTGGGAGTGAAACTTTGAACAATTTGATGCTTGTTAATCTCGTATGCTACGTAAACTATTTGTGTTGATATATGCTCATTAACTTTGCTAGCCCACATTAACAATTATAGCGCTATATGAGTAATGTACCGCCCACGATACTTGGGGTATTGTTAAGTTAAACTATTTTACCTCCCATTAAACTATTGGGATAGGCTATTTTAACGCATTGGAAACTTGGGTTTGAACATATTGTTACACAATCTCAGCGTACTAGTAACTTGCATATTGTTGTTCATGTTGGATACGAGCACGTTAAACAATTTTATTCTATGTTATACTATCTAACAAACTTGTATACTCGCCTTTGCTTTTGCATTGCACTCTATTTTAATACATGTTGCAGGTTCGATAGATAAGATGATGCTAAGTGAAGAAACAAGATTTAGGTGAACTTAGAAACACATTTAGATAAATCTAGTTTGTCAATGTATCTTTGAAACAATGTTGTCTTATTTGATTTTTGTATGACATATTTAGCAATTTTATGAAATTTGAATTTAATCTATATTGTCACATAGAGTTACGAAGTTTTGAGCAATTTGTTTGTCTCATCCCGTTGTTTCCGCCATCGGTTGAGGTGTGACAATTAATACATACCTAAATAAAAAGTTACCAAAGCTAGGAAATCAAAAGTAATACATAAATGATTTTGTCTTCACTAAGTGATATAAGAGATTAGCCAAGTATCGCCTTTATTTGACAAAAACTCTTACTATCGATCTTGGATCCCGAGACTACACACACACTTTAAGGATGGATGGTGTATGGAAGTGGTGGATGATGGGGGTGGATGATGGTGGTATTGTGATGGTGGAGTGGTGGCAAGTGTGAGAGAAGTGGTTTGCCAAGTGATGGTTTGTAAATGAGCCAAACACCTCCTTTTATAGCTAAAAACAATAGCTTCACACGGCCCCGTGTCCTTCCCTTATCTGTCTTCATTTAATGCTGGTGTCAGTTCTTCTTCACACACGGCCCTGTGTGTCAACGACACAGCCCCGTGTCTTCTGTACTTGTTGTACGAACCCAGATTTGCAAATCTGAGAGTTGACCACGACCCGTGCTTAGGGAACACGGCCACGTGTCCCTTGTTGTCTTCTCTTTGCCTTTGTTCTCTGGGAATCTTGAATGGGGGCACGGCCCATGCCCAGCTGGCACAGCCCCGTGCTTGGTTTCTGGTCTTGTTATTTGTCTCTGGGGTAAAGCTTGGAGGGTCGGTATAGCGTGCCAACTTTTTTTCTTCATATTTATGTTGGTTTCGCTGTTAATTTGTCCCCTTTGTTTGTTTAAGCTCTTTTAATCCTGAAAATCAAAAGTAAACAAAGAAACACACTTTTTTCCAATATTAGTAGTAAAAAGGAGTTGTTTTTATACCTCATTTGATATGATATGATTTATATGTTGTATTTTGTCCATATCAAATACCCTCACACTTGAACCTTTGCTTGTCCTCAAGCAAAACTCTTATATAATTGCTTATACTCCCAAATAGAATGGGTAGAAAAGAAGTTTTGAGTTTTGTGTATAGAGTGTCGGGATTCCAAGTTTATTATTTATTCTTGTTTTTATTTTATTTGCAATCCTATTCGTCATGATTTTATTTAGAACTTTTTAAGAAAAATAAATATTTTAAGGTATAACATATATTTAAAATTTCATTAAGTTATATATACATTCACATACCTCACAAGAGGTCACTCAACACTCGGCCGAAATGTATAAGTGAAACGCTCGGTCCCGGTACGAAACTTACGTTTACCATAAGCTTGACAAGTAATCAAACATTCCCCCTTTTGACTTAATCTTTGCAAATATCAAGATGGCTTTGAAAGGGTAGATTTTTGGTTACAGGTAGGATACATTTTATTTAAAGTGGCTAAAATGTATAAAAAGTCAGTTTCTTTTAAAAAAATTATTTTGTGACTTTATAAACTAAGTAAGTGTCTTTTAAGCAATAGATCTGCTTATTTATTTAAAGCACATAAAAGATTAGTTTTTTATAACTTTAGTCACATAATTTTTACGCTTTTCCAAAAGAACCAATTTTTACTAAAATAAGGGGGTAAAGATAAAAATATGGTTTTTGGGTGATGGTTTGTTATAGGTTTTGGGGTTTAGGCTCAAATGGGTTAACTAGGGGGATTTTTTTTTGTATTTTTGGAGGAAAAAATATAAATAAGGTTGAAATGGAAAAGAGTTTAAAATCCTAATGCCTCCATCATATACTTACTTGGATTTAGTCGGTTGGACCGGGATGTATTGTCTTGTCAAGTTCTAGATTTGTCTACTTTACAGGTGTAACACCCGTCTCATTTATTTATTATTTTATTATAAAATACGCACTTTTCAAATCCAAAATGCATAATTATCAAAACTTAGTTAATAAACTAAGATGTACATCGTTATAGTGTTTTAACATAACCAACTAATTAGTTAAAAACATTCAACATATAGTAGTGTTTACAAAACAACATTGTTTAAAACAAGATTAGATCAGCGCGGAAGCTTCAAAACTTGTGTTCGGTTCTTGAATTCTTGCTTGATCGGCATTCGGAGTGAAACGAGCATCACCTAAGGTCAAAACCATATCATTTTTTAGTTTTGACAACATTATAATAAGCCTAAACAAGCTCCAATATCATACGAATAACAAAAAAATAAAAATCTCAATTTTTAGTCTGTCGCGCCACGCGACAGACTTAGGTTCATCCTTCGCGTGCCGCGAGTGGCCCCGCGTGTCGTGCCCGTATCTAGTCACCCCGTCGTGTGGCGCGGTGGAGCACGTTTTCCAGCAGGTTCGGTTCCTGGACCTGCATATTTTCCCAGCACCAAATTTTCTAAAAATTTCAACTTTAAAGGTTCATAACTCTTTACCTGCTTGTCCGTTTTAGTCGGTTCTTTTTCCTACGCATCCGTAATAAAAATACGGATCTAATCATTAAATTTTCACATGACGAAACCCGGTTTATGAACGGATTGTTCAAAAATCCTTGTTTCGATTATTTGACCCATTAGCTATGTGTGCATACTTTTCGCCATTTAATTCTATGGCATTCTAGACTTAATTACCCATTTCCCCGGGCTTATAAACTTTGGCGTATCAGCACCATTACCTGGTTTTTCGCTCACAATATAATTTCATGCTCTTTTTCTCATTTTTCAAGCATGACATCTTATGCAACTTTTGCAAGTAGTTACTAACCGTTTGACCCGATATCACGGGTTCAAAAATTCAACTCAGTATATCCAAATTATTAGCGTATTGCTTTCTAACACTAGTATATTATGAGACTTTCAAATCTCTACATACATCATTGTTTTAAAGGCACAGTTTTGACCCGTTGGTTGTCAAGTGATAATCTTCACTTTAATGACTACCAAGATTTATTTAAAACGACCCGTTTGATCTATTGAGTGAACTCCGTCACTTTCATGATACATCAAACACCCTTTTCACACAACAACATTTTTACAAACATACTAAACATTCTTTATAACTAAGTAACGAAACTGATAGTTACGTACCTTTAAAGCACCCTTTTCAAACGCGTATCCCCTCCGGCTTGTCCATTTACCGATCCGGATTCTTTGCCTAAAGAGTTCAATTCACAACTAATTTAGAACTCTTTTTAAAAACTTTAATGCATAATTCGCCATAAAAATCAAACATGCGTTTTCATCCGATTTTTAACACTTTATTCCTCACTTAGGCATTTTAACGAACACCTAACGGGTTGAATTTTTACATAACTAGAATCAAGTTCAATACTTGTTATTTTTTCCAAATATAATCACACATCTCGATTCCATCATGTCAAGCATGCATATTATCATCAAAATTATCATATAGAAATCAAGAAATACTACTTTTGATAGTTATAATTCATGTGTTTAGCCTATTTTGTAAAACCCATTTAACCTATGAATGGGTTATTGTCACACCCGACCACGTAAAACAACAAATCGTGGCGGAAACGTCGGGGAGTGTTGTAACAGAATCATTGTTTCACAACCAGGGATTAAATTGTTTCATTTTATTGAATTATTGAACTCATTGTTTTATTACAAATAAGATAAATACAAATATTATCTTTCAAGTTTTAATGTCACTATGGCACGAGTCCATCCTATGTATAGCATGCATCAACAATCATCACATAGCAGCATCTGAAACATATGTGAAAATAGGTACGTCAGCATAAAAATATCTGTGAGTAACATAGGTTTTGTGAATTAGATTCATGGCTTTGGTTAACACAAGAAAAAGGTTTTATGTTTACAAAATAATAGCCATGAATCTTTGTAAAAAGTTTGGTTTCGAAAATACATTGTTTTGATAAAAAAGTTTGTAGTATATACAGAAATATACTTTGGTTTTGAAAAGAACGGAGAAATAGAATATCAAAGTATACTTTAGTTTTGAAATAGTTAATTAGATAAGTAGTATATCAAAATATACTTTGGTTAATAAAAATAATATATTTGGTAGTATATCTCAAGTATACTTTGGTTTAAAAATGAAAGTATCGGTAGTATATCAAATTATACTTTGGTTTGAAAATAACATATCAACTATGCTTTGGTTTTGAAAATAGCATATCAACTATGCTTTGGTAGTATATCAAAATATACTTTGGTTTATGATATAACAAAGTCGGTAGTATAGCAAACTATACTTTAGTAAATAGTAGCATATCAAACTATGCTTTAGAAAATAACAAGGTCAATAGTATATTAAAACATATGTTGGATTTTGTACATAGTATATCAAAAATATACTTTGGATAATATCACATTTGAGAGTACATCAAACTGCACTTTGGTAGTATATCAAAATATACAAAAGAAACTGTGATTTAGTATTCATTCAAACCTTAGTGTATCAAACTACACCTTGGAGACTATAGAAATACCACAAAGGCAATTTCTATTTGGTTAAAATTTGGTTTCTGACATTCCATACAACAGGAATGGGGTGTCTAGTCCTATAGCGCTATATCGTACTACCAACCGGTTTGGTGAATGTATAAAGACAGTACAATCCAACAATTAGTTTTAGAACCTTTGAAAACTTGTGTTTAAACCATAGATAATTGTTCAATTCGTCAAAAGATAAGTACTAGCATGTATAATCATATCGTTGAAATCATGAAAATAACAAATAGGCACATATGTTTCACCCCAAAACATTTGAAAGCGGTAAAAGAGGGGACTATGTACTCACTTGAGATTGAAAATATCCTTGATTAAGTATCCTAATGAAGCTCGGGAAATCAAGTAATCAAGTGGCACCTAATATAGGTAACTATGTTAATAATCGGATCCTAAATCGGGAGATAGGATATAATGAAGTTCTATAAATCAAATGAGTATTTGAACTCATATAGTATGATTTAATAGAGCTAACATTCTGATTTGGAAGTCTACCTAAGTGCTTTTGACCCGTTTCGACCCATTATGGTAGTATAAGCTACTATAACGCGTCGTTTGCGTAAAACTAAGGTCGGATGGTTAACTATGTGCTATGTCAAGTCTTATATGCCCAATTATCCGTAAACATGTTACTAAATCAGATTATATGTCAAAAACATGTTCACATATGCAAAATACGGATTTATGCTTCAAAAGGGCGTTTTGGTCATTTCCTATGGGCATACAAGCTACTTAACAAATAACTAACCAATCCTATGTGATCATAAGGTATAACCTTAGAGGTTATTCCATATGTAACTATGATCACTAATCATGCTTGGTCGGATCCTATTGATCGACTAAACGGGTCGGGTTCGAAAGTCTAAGCGGTTGTTTAGACCGCTTAACTTACGACCCTAAACAAGCACTAAACTAATAGTGACGAGTTAAACTTGTCAAAACATGTTTAACTAATTTAGAAAAATGATTTGGTATCAAAACAAAGTGTTTTGATAACTAAAAGTAGTTCCGTTGCAAAATGCGTGCTAAAACGCATTTTGAACGAAACTTTGACTCGTCACTACACCTAGTTAACGTGGTAATCAGTAGGTATAATCGCTAAGGATTATAACCATCGTGATTACAATCACGTTGCAAAGTTCAAACGAACTTTACGTTGACCATTGACTGGTCAAATATGAAAGTCAAACACTATTTGACTTTTAAGCTAGGAAAGCAATAAAAGAATGAAGGAAGCTTACAAAGGGTCCTTGCTAGAACTTGATCTTAAAATTCTCAGGTATGAAGTTATAAAACCTCAACTTCGAGAATTTAGATCAAGTGTGAGTTGCAACAAATGAAATGCTAGGCTATTTATACTTGTCATGAACTCACAAGATCAAAACAAGTGTTTGTGTGGCCATCAAGCATTAAATCTTAGCCATACATGTGTTAGGAATTGATTAAGGAACTTGGAGAACACTTAAACTTGGCCTCCACACAAGAAAATTGAAAGAAAAACCCCTGAAGTTGCAACAGAATGCTGGAAAATAGTTTCTGTCTCTTGGCCTTTTTACGCGGCCCGCGTAAGCGAGAGACTGGGCTTACGCGGCCCGTCCTAGCCAACTTTGGCAGATTTGCATAAATGGTACCTGCACTTGATTTAAGCACATTTCAAGCACTTTTGACCCCCGTTAAACCATTTTCAAGGCTCTACAAGGTCATTAAAGTTTAGAGGACTCTAAATGTGCTTGGAAAACTCTCGGATGTAGGCTCGTTTGGTCGTACGGTCGCGTTATTCGTCAAATTACGATGAAACTCAAACGGACGCGGAAACGATCCAAATTAAGCGACGAATGGTATTTTTTTCATGCCGATCACTAAAATAAATATATTTTAGTGTCTACAAAAATTTTGGATGTCCAAATGTGGTCAGAACGTAAGATATGCGCGTAAACGCAAACTTACACCGTTTTTGACACTTTTAGTCCCTGTAATATCAAGTAAGCATATTTTCGCACACCGAACCACTCAAAGCTTATTTCTAAGCTATGTTTAGGTTATATATGGTATGTTTAGCTTATGACCAAGTTCCAGACTGTACGTTGCCCTACGAAACGGCAAACTTTTGCAGTTTGACGCAAATAGTCCCTGCGAGCGAACAAACTTGTTTTTGACACACCAAACCCTTCAAAACTTAGTTATAAGTTATGTAAAGGTTATTTAAGGTATGTTAAGCCTACTTCACTATTCCGGAGTGTTTGTTGCATTAAACTGATCGTGTTTACGCATTAGTTTGCGTATAATTCTCTAGAAAGCGATTTAAAGCTCGAAATTGAACAAGAACTGATATGTGCAAATGATACACATATTTATACAAATCCTAAGTATGAAACACAATATTTCATTGGATTTGAATTTGTGTGATGGTCGTAGTGACACAGGTGTCACAGTCTCCCTTACTTTAGGAAATTTCGTCCCGAAATTTAACTTTAGAGGAAACTTGTGAAGACAACTGTGATTGTTTCGCCTTTGAATGAATCCTTCGTACCCTAAGTAAAAAATCTGGGCCACATTTGGATTCTTAGCGAATCTGTTATTTGCCAAAATGTTGTCGTTGTTGTAACAAATGCATGGAGCTTTGAACAACCGATAGGAGAATGTTTCTTATGAAGACTATTATAGGAAACTTGTGTGTGCTTGAAATCAGAGTTGAAGAGTGTAAGAGAGAATAACAATGGTCAAGGTCCAGGACTTCTAGTAACTTAAATAATGCTACGTTCGCAATGTAATAAGGAACACTTATATATAGGAAGTACCAGCGGCGTATCCACCATGCCCTTTTTACATTGTTCCCGTCTCGTTATTCTCATCACTATAGATCTTAACACATGACAAGACTTGCTGTGGTTTCTGTGCACTGAATTCCATAATTATGTGTGCATCCATAATTACGTAATTCCTTGCACAGTCCGCACAGTTCATTTTATAATGTGTAGGGGAAAAATCAATTGAACAAACAGGCTATGACTTGACTGGACCACCAGAGGATCTTTTAACTAGATCAACGAACGATCTTTTTAACTAGATCAACACATGATCTCCTTAACTAGATCGTCTTATGATCTCTTTAAATAGACCACTTAAGGGATCTTTGTAACTCAAAACCAAATAATCGTTTTGATACAGCACTTTGGAATCCAAGGGTCTGACTAATTACAAAGAAAGCTCCTTAAGGATTTAAGATAGTACTTTGAGTATCCTTTTGAGAATCTATCGTATGGAAATACGGAAGATTCTACCAGGACTTAGATAGCGAGCTTTAGAATTACACATAAACACATAATCACATAATCGTGTATTCGTTAATTTAGTTATTATCTCGTTCGTTAATTTCAATTAATGCATTTAAAGTACACTAGAAATCCAATCACGGACTTCATTTAGTACTTAAAACATCCTCAAGAATCTAACTATGAAGATAGGAAGATCTTATAAGGATTTGCAATTCATGTGATGAATATGTTTTGAAATCCATGTACTAGGCATGTTAAGGCAACACACGAAGCAAAAATGTACTTGATAATCGTGTACATATTCGTAATACATGGGTCCAGTTAAGAACTTATGAAAGTACCTTTGGATATCAAATCAAGGATTTGAAATGGTACTTCAAATATTTGTTTAAGAACTCGTAATTTGTACCTTGTACTTTGTTTCTTTAAAAGAAACGAGTACATAGGATTTTAGGGGAGATCACAAGTGATCATAGAATGAAAGAACCACACGAGTAGTTTGTTCTGCAAGGAAAACGGTTCCTTAGTGTCGGTATTGTATGGGTATGTCACATAGACACACAATCATAACAGCTTTGTAAAATAAAATTGGAACAACAATTTTATTTATATAGTAGCTGAATTGTTTCAAAATATAACAACAAAGGAAAAATATAAGGTCTAATTGTTCACTGCTGCTTTGCCATTTGCATCTGCCTCGTTTATGTTAAACACTCATCCACGTGCTAGATTTACGTTAACAAGCCTTGGGCAATTGTTTCGGTAGTGAGTGAGATCACCACAGTTGTAGCATGATCCAGGTGGATATGGTGCTTGAACAGCAACAGGATTTGCAGCATTCTGGTTTTGGATAACATGACGACATGTATTGACCAAATGTCCCAATCGCCCACAGTGGGTACATTTGTGACACGGTGTCTGATTCATATGATGACAGTTGCATTTATTGCACAAGGGTGCAGTACCAATATAGTTTTTTTCCTAGCACGAGGCTGTGCTTGCTGGTTTAGTGCAACCTGATCAATCTGAGCAACTACTGCGAAGTTTTGTGAAGCCTTACGCTTCTTCGACTTCTTAGAGGACACGGTCTGTTTATCCTTTGGTTTTTCTTGTGCTGACTTGTCAGATGGTTTCTGGTCGCCTTTTCAAAAAAGTTTACCCTTCCTGATCTGAGATTCAGTCAGGGTAGCAGATAGTTCGATGGCTTGTCTGACGGTAGTAGGGTTGCTACCAGTAACAATGTCCTGAACTAGGTCAGGGAGACCATCAATGTACTTCTTAATCGCCTTCTCCAAAGGCGTAACCATGGTAGGACATAACAGACTTAACTCCTCATAACGATCAGTGTAGGCTCGATGTTCACCGCTGCCTTGTTTAAGATCGTCGAATTCCCGTTCCGAAGCCCTGAGCTCATGACGAGGACAGAATTCCTTCATCATTAGAGCCCGAAGCTCTTCCCAGGTTTATGCCATTGCCACATCGGCACCCCTATCATGCATCACACCGTTCCACCATGTAAGAGCACGCTTCTCGAATGCACTGGATGCAAACTCAACCTTGCGCTCATTCGGACATTGCACATGTCTGAATGTGCTTTCCAAACTTTCGAACCATTGCAGGAGCACGGTTGCTCCTTGAGACCCAGAAAACTTCAAAGGTTTAGCAAAATTGAAGGTTTTGAAACTACACTGAGCATTGTTGTTGTTATTGTTGTTATATATCTGATGGATCTGGGTTACTAGGTTCGGAAGCACTGCAGCCATTTGCTGAGAGACAAGGACTGCGACTTCTTCGTTGGTTAGAGGTTGTGTATCTCATCGAGGAGGCATTGTCTAAAAGGAACAAGGGAACATGAGAAACTAGTGAGGTTGACAATTGGAAAATCCAATGGGGTATTGAAAATATCGACAAAACACAAGGAAGGCGATCATTCGTTTATTACATTGAACAAACAAACGACACGCAGTGACTAATCAAAGTAAATGGGTCAATATAATGTATCACTGAAGACATGCTCGCCTATAAGTGAACACTCACCCCAAGAGTTCCCAGGAAAGAGTGACTGGTCCGATACTGCGGATTTGTACGAACACTCTAGCCTTAGACAGAAAACTCAGGGTACAGGCATTCACCCTTCCAGTTTGCACGTGTTCACATTATTTTAGACCCAAACTTTGACGAGATTTTGAAAACTTTGAAGGTTCAAAAGCTTATAATAAATCATCCTAGAACAAATAATTAGTTTTCAAAGCAGATTCGAAAATTTGTGTTCTTGTTGTGGTTGTCACTTAAGGATAACTGACGGTATTGTTTTAAGATCTAAACACAAGAATCTTGTGTTAGGGTCCGAGGAAGGTTATAGTCTAGGTCAAAGCATTACTAATAACCTAATTCCCTATAACCATTGGCTCTGATACCAACTTTTATGTCACACCCCGACCACGTAAAACAACAAATCGTGGCGGAAACGTCGGGGAGTGTTGTAACAGAATCATTGTCTCACAACCAGGGATTAAATTGTTTCGTTTTATTGAATTATTGAACTCATTGTTTTATTACAAATAAGATAAATACAAATATTATCTTTCAAGTTTTAATGTCACTAAGGCACGAGTCCATCCTATGTATAGCATGCATCAACAATCATCACATAGCAGCACCTGAAACATATGTGAAAATAGGTACATCAGCATAAAAATGCCTGTGAGTAACATAGGTTTTGTTAATTAGATTCATGGCTTTGGTTAACACAAGAAAAAGGTTTTATGTTTACAAAATAATAGCCATGAATCTTTGTAAAAAGTTTGGTTTCGAAAATACATTGTTTTGATAAAAAAAGTTTGTAGTATATACAGAAATATACTTTGGTTTTGAAAAGATCGGATAAATAGTATATCAAAGTATACTTTAGTTTTGAAATAGTTAATTAGATAAGTAGTATATCAAAATATACTTTGTTAATGAAAATAATAGATTTGGAAGTATATCTCAAGTATAGTTTGGTTTAAAAATGAAAGTATCGGTAGTATATCAAATTATACTTTGGTTTGAAAATAACATATCAACTATGCTTTGGTTTTGAAAATAGCATATCAACTATGCTTTGGTAGTATATCAAAATATACTTTGGTTTATGATATAACAAAGTCGGTAGTATAGCAAACTATACTTTAGTAAATAGTAGCATATCAAACTATGCTTTGGAAAATTTCAAGGTCAATAGTATATTAAAACATATGTTGGATTTTGTACATAGTATATCAAAAATATACTTTGGATAATATCACATTTGAGAGTACATCAAACTGCACTTTGGTAGTATATCAAAATATACAAAAGAAACTGTGATTTAGTATTCATTCAAACCTTAGTGTATCAAACTACACCTTGGAGACTATAGAAATACCACAAAGGCAATTTCTATTTGGTTAAAATTTGGTTTCTGACATTCCATACAACAGGAATGGGGTGTCTAGTCCTATAGCGCTATATCGTACTACCAATCGGTTTGGTGAATGTATAAAGACAGTACAATCCAACAATTAGTTTTAGAACCTTTGAAAACTTGTGTTTAAACCATAGATAATTGTTCAATTCGTCAAAAGATAAGTACTAGCATGTATAATCATATCGTTGAAATCATGAAAATAACAAATAGGCACATATGTTTCACCCCAAAACATTTGAAAGCGGCAAAAGAGGACACTATGTACTCACTTGAGATTGCAAATATCCTTGATTAAGTATCCTAATGAAGCTCGGGAAATCAAGTAATCAAGTGGCACCTAATATAGGTAACTATGTTAATAATCGGATCCTAAATCGGGAGATAGGATAGAATGAAGTTCTATAAATCAAATGAGTATTTGAACTCATATGGTATGATTTAATAGAGCTAACATTCTGATTTGGAAGTCTACCTAAGTGCTTTTGACCCGTTTCGACCCATTATGGTAGTATAAGCTACTATAACGCGTCGTTTGCGTAAAACTAAGGTCAGATGGTTAACTATGTGCTATGCCAAGTCTTATATGCCCAATTATCCCTAAACATGTTACTAAATCAGATTATATGTCAAAAACATGTTCACATATGCAAAATACGGATTTATGCTTCAAAAGGGCGTTTTGGTCATTTCCTATGGGCATACAAGCTACTTAACAAATAACTAACCAATCCTTGGTGATCATAAGGTATAACCTCAGAGGTTATTCCCTATGCAACTATGATCACTAATCATGCTTGGTCGGATCCTATTGATCGACCAAACGGGTCGGGTTCGAAAGTCTAAGCGGTTGTTTAGACCGCTTAACTTACGACCCTAAACAAGCACTGAACTAATAGTGACGAGTTAAACATGTCAAAACATGTTTAACTAATTTAGAAAACTGATATGGTATCAAAACAAAGTGTTTTGATACCTAAAAGAAGCTCCGTTGCAAAATGCGTGCTAAAACGCATTTTGAATGAAACTTTGACTTGTCTCTACACCTAGTTAACGTGGTAATCAGTAGGTATAGTCGCTAAGGATTATAACCATTGTGATTACAATCACGTTGCAAAGTTCAAACGAACTTTGCATTGACCATTGACTGGTCAAATCTGAAAGTCAAGCACTGTTTGACTTTTAAGCTAGGAAAGCAATAAAAGAATGAAGGAAGCTTACAAAGGGTCCTTGCTAGAACTTGATCTTAAAATTCTCAGGTATGAAGTTATAAAACCTCAACTTCGGGAATTTAGATCAAGTGTGAGTTGCAACAAATGAAATGCTAGGCTATTTATACGTGTCATGAACTCACAAGATAAAAACAAGTGTTTGTTTGGTCATCAAGCATTAAATCTTAGCCATACATGTGTTAGGAATTGATTGAGGAACTTGGAGAACACTTAAACTTGGCCTCCACACAAGAAAATTGCAAGAAAAACCCCTGAAGTTGCAACAGAATGCTGGAAAACAGTTTCAGTCGCTGGGCCTTTTTACGCGGCCCGCGTAAGCCAGAAACTGGGCTTACGCGGCCCATGTAGCCAACTTTAGCAGATTTGCATAAATGGTCCCTGCACTTGATTTAAGCACATTTCAAGCACTTTTGACCCCCGTTAAGGCATTTTCAAGGCTCTACAAGGTCATTAAAGTTTAGAGGACTCAAAATGTGCTTGGAAAACTCTCGGATGTCGGCTCGTTTGGTCGTACGGTCGCGTTATTCGTCAAATTACGACGAAACTCAAACGGACGCGGAAAGGATCGAAATTAAGCGACGAATGGTATTTTTTCATGCCGATCACTAAAATAAATATATTTTAGTGTCTACAAAAATTTTGGATGTCCAGATGTGGTCAGAACGTAAGATATGCGCGTAAACGCAAACTTACGCCGTTTTTGACACTTTTAGTCCCTGTAAGATCAAGTAAGCATATTTTCGCACACCGAGCCACTCAAAGCTTATTTCTAAGCTATATTTAGGTTATATATGGTGTTTTTAGCTTATGAACAAGTTCCAGACTGTACGTTGCCCTACGAAACGGCAAACTTTTGCAGTTTGACGCAAATAGTCCATGCGAGCGAACAAACTTGTTTTTGACACACCAAACCCTTCAAAACTTATTTCTAAGTTATGTAAAGGTTATTTAAGGTATGTTAAGCCTATTTCACTATTCCGGAGTGTTTGTTGCATTAAACTGATCGCGTTTACGCATTAGTTTGCGTATAATTCTCTAGAAAGCGATTTAAAGCTCGAAATTGAACAAGAACTGATATGTGCAAATGATACACATATTTATACAAATCCTAAGTATGAAAAACAATATTTCATTGGATTTGCATTTGTGTGATGGTCGTAGTGACACAGGTGTCACAGTCTCCCCTACTTTAGGAAATTTCGTCCTGAAATTTAATTTTAGAGGAAACTTGTGAAGACAACTGTGATTGTTTCGCCTTCGAATGAATCTTTCATACCCTAAGTAAAAACTCTGGGCCACATTTGGATTCTTAGCGAATCTGTTAATTGCCAAAATGTTGTCATTGTTGTAACAAAAGCATGGAGCTTTGAACAACGGATATGAGAATGTTTCTTATGAAGACTATTATAGGAAACTTGTGTGTGCTCGAAATCAGAGTTGAAGAGTGTAAGAGTGAATAACAATGGTCAAGGTCCAGGACTTCTAGTAACTTAAATAACGCTACGTTCGCAATGTAATAAGGAACACTTATATATAGGAAGTACCAACGGCGTATCCACCATGCCCTTTTTACATTGTTCCCATCTCGTTATTCTCATCACTAAAGGTCTTAACACATGACAAGACATGCTGTGGTTTCTGTGCACTGAATTCCATAATTATGTATGCATCCATAATTACGTAATTCCTTGCACAGTCCGCACAGTTCATTTTATAATGTGTAGGGGAAAAATCAATTGAACAAACAGGTTATGACTTGACTGAACCACCAGAGGATCTTTTAACTAGATCAACGAACGATCTTTTTAACTAGATCAACACATGATCTCCTTAACTAGATCGTCTTATGATCTCTTTAAATAGACTAGTTAAGGGATCTTTGTAACTCAAAACCAAATAATCGTTTTGATACAGCACTTTGAAATCCAAGGGTCTGACTAATTACATAGAAAGCTCCTTAAGGATTTAAGATAGCACTTTGAGAATCTATCGTATGGAAATATGGAAGATTCTACCAGGACTTAGATAGCGAGCTTTATAATTACACATAAACACATAATCGTGTATTCGTTAATTTAGTTATTAGCTCGTTCGTTAATTTGAATTAATGCATTTAAAGTACACTAGAAATCCAATCACGGACTTCATTTAGTACTTAAAACATCCTCAAGAATCTAACTATGAAGATAGGAAGATCTTATAAGGATTTGGAATTCGTGTGATGAATATGTTTTGAAATCCATGTACTAGGCATGTTAAGGCAACACACGAAGCAAAAATGTACTTGATAATCGTGTACATATCCGTAATACATGGGTCCAGTTAAGAACTTATGAAAGTACCTTTGGATTTCAAATCAAGGATTTGAAATGGTACTTCAAATATTTGTTTAAGAACTCGTAATTTGTACCTTGTACTTTGTTTCTTTAAAAGAAACGAGTACATAGGATTTTAGGGGAGATCACAAGTGATCATAGAATGAAAGAACCACACGAGTAGTTTGTTCTGCAAGGAACACGGTTCCTTAGTGTCGGTAATGTATGGGTATGTCACATAGACACACAATCATAACAGCTTTGTAAAATAAAATTGGAACAACAATTTTATTTATATAGTAGCTGAATTGTTTCAAAAGATAACAACAAAGGAAAAATACAAGGTCTAATTGTTCACTGCTGCATTGCCATTTGCATCTGCCTCGTTTATGTTAAACACTTGTCCACGCGCTGGATTTGCGTTAACAAGCCTTGGGCAATTGTTTCGGTAGTGAGTGAGATCACCACAGTTGTAGCATGATCCAGGTGGATATGTAGCATTCTGGTTTTGGATAACATGATGACATGTATTGACCAAATGTCCCAATCACCCATAGTGGGTACATTTGTGACACGGTGTCTGATTCATATGATGACGGTTGCATTTGTTGCACAAGGGTGCAGTACCAATATAGTTTTTCCTAGCACGAGGCTGTGCTGGCTGGTTTAGTGCAACCTGATCATTCTGAGCAACTACTGTGAAGTTTTGTGAATCCTTACACTTCTTCGACTTCTTAGAGGACTCAGTCTGTTTATCCTTTGGTTTTTCTTGTGCTGACTTGTCAGGTGGTTTCTGGTCGCCTTTTCGAAAAAGTTTACCCTTCCTGATCTGAGATTCAGTCAGGGTAGCAGATAGTTCGATGGCTTGTCTGACGGTAGTAGGGTTGCTACCAGTAACAATGTCCTGAACTAGGTCAGGGAGACCATCAATGTACTTCTCAATCACCTTCTCTAAAGGTGTAACCATGGTAGGACATAACAGACTTAACTCCTCATAACGATCAGTGTAGGCTCGATGTTCACCGCTGTCTTGTTTAAGATCGTCGAATTCCCGTTCCAAAGCCCTGAGCTCATGACAAGGACAGAATTCCTTCATCATTAGAGCCCGAAGCTTTTCCTAGTTTTGTGCCATTGCCACATCGGCACCCCTATCACGCATCACATTGTTCCACCATGTAAGAGCACGCTTCTCGAATGCACTGGATGCAAACTCAACCTTGCGCTCATTCGGACATTGCACATGTCTGAATGTGCTTTCCAAACTTTCGAACCATTGCAGGAGCACGGTTGCTCCCTGAGACTCAGAAAACTTCAAAGGTTTAGCAGAATTGAAGGTTTTGAAACTACACTAAGCATTGTTGTTGTTATTGTTGTTATATATCTGATGAATCTGGGTTACTAGGTTCGGAAGCACTGCAGCCATTTGCTGAGAGACAAGGACTGCGACTTCTTCGTTGGTTAGAGGTTGTGTATCTCGTCGAGGAGGCATTGTCTAAAAAGAACAAGGGAACATGAGAAACGAGTGAGGTTGACAATTGGAAAATCCAATGGGGTATTGAAAATATCGACAAAACACAAGGAAGACGATCATTCGTTTGTTACCTCGAACAAACAAACGATACACAGAGACTAATCAAAGTAAATGGGTCAATATAATGTATCACTGAAGACATGCTCGCCTATAAGTGAACACTCACCCCAAGAGTTCCCAGGTAAGAGTGACTGGTCCGATACTGCGGATTTGTTCGAACACTCTAGCCTTAGACAGAAAACTCAGGGTACAGGCATTCACCCTTCCAGTTTGCACGTGTTCACATTATTTTAGACCCAAACTTTGACGAGATTTTGAAAACTTTGAAGGTTCAAAACCTTATAATAAATCATCCTAGAACAGATGATTAGTTTTCAAAGCGGATTCGAAAATTTGTGTTCTTGTTGTAGTTGTTACTTAAGGATAAGTGACGGTATTGTTTTAAGATCTAAACACAAGAATCTTGTGTTAGGGTCCTAGGAAGGTTATAGTCTAGGTCAAAGCATTACTAATAACCTAATTCCCAATAACCATTGGCTCTGATACCAACTTTTCTGTCACACCCCGACCACGTAAAACAACAAATTGTGGCGGAAACGTCGGGGAGTGTTGTAACATAATCATTGTTTCACAACCAGGGATTAAATTGTTTCGTTTTATGGAATTATTGAACTCATTGTTTTATTACAAATAAGATAAATACAAATATTATCTTTCAAGTTTTAATGTCACTAAGGCACGAGTCCATCCTATGTATAGCATGCATCAACAATCATCACATAGCAGCAACTGAAACATATGTGAAAATAGGTACGTCAGCATAAAAATGTTTGTGAGTAACATAGGTTTTGTGAATTAGATTCATGGCTTTGGTTAACACAAGAAAAAGGTTTTATGTTTACAAAATAATAGCCATGAATCTTTGTAAAAATTTTGGTTTCGAAAATACATTGTTTTGATAAAAAGGTTTGTAGTATATACAGAAATATACTTTGGTTTTGAAAAGATCGGATAAATAGTATATCAAAGTATACTTTAGTTTTGAAATAGTTAATTAGATAAGTAGTATATCAAAATATACTTTGGTTAATGAAAATAATAGATTTGGTAGTATATCTCAAGTATACTTTGGTTTAAGAATGAAAGTATCGGTAGTATATCAAATTATACTTTGGTTTGAAAATAACATATCAACTATGCTTTGGTTTTGAAAATAGCATATCAACTATGCTATGGTAGTATATCAAAATATACTTTGGTTTATGATATAACAAAGTCGGTAGTATAGCAAACTATACTTTAGTAAATAGTAGCATATCAAACTATGCTTTGGAAAATAACAAGGTCAATAGTATATTAAAACATATGTTGGATTTTGTACATAGTATATCAAAAATATACTTTGGATAATATCACATTTGAGAGTACATCAAACTGCACTTTGGTAGTATCTCAAAATATACAAAAGAAACTGTGATTTAGTATTCATTCAAACCTTAGTGTATCAAACTACACCTTGGAGACTATAAAAATACCACAAAGGCAATTTCTATTTGGTTAAAATTTGGTTTCTGACATTCCATACAACAGGAATGGGGTGTCTAGTCCTATAGCGCTATATCGTACTACCAATCGGTTTGGTGAATGTATAAAGACAGTACAATCCAACAATTAGTTTTAGAACCTTTGAAAACTTGTGTTTAAACCATAGATAATTGTTCAATTCGTCAAAAGATAAGTACTAGCATGTATAATCATATCGTTGAAATCATGAAAATAACAAATAGGCACATATGTTTCACCCCAAAACATTTGAAAGCGGTAAAAGAGGGAACTATGTACTCACTTGAGATTGCAAATATCTTTGATTAAGTGTCCTAATGAAGATCGGGAAATCAAGTAATCAAGTGGCACCTAATATAGGTAACTATGTTAATAATCGGATCCTAAATCGGGAGATAGGATAGAATGAAGTTCTATAAATCAAATGAGTTTGAACTCATATGGTATGATTTAATAGAGCTAACATTCTGATTTGGAAATCTACCTAAGTGCTTTTGACCCGTTTCGACCCATTATGGTAGTATAAGCTACTATAACGCGTCGTTTGCGTAAAACTAAGGTCGGATGGTTAACTATGTGCTATGTCAAGTCTTATATGCCCAATTATCCCTAAACATGTTACTAAATCAGATTATATGTCAAAAACATGTTCACATATGCAAAATACGGATTTATGCTTCAAAAGGGCGTTTTGGTCATTTTCTATGGGCATACAAGCTACTTAACAAATAACTAACCAATTCTATGTGATCTTAAGGTATAACCTCAGAGGTTATTCCCTATGCAACTATGATCACTAGTCATGCTTGGCGGATCCTATTGATCGACCAAACGGGTCGGGTTCGAAAGTCTAAGCGGTTGTTTAGACCGCTTAACTTACGACCCTAAACAAGCACTAAACTAATAGTGACGAGTTAAACGTGTCAAAACATGTTTAACTAATTTAGAAAACTTATTTGGTATCAAAACAAAGTGTTTTGATACCTAAAAGTAGTTCCGTTGCAAAATGCGTGCTAAAACGCATTTTGACCGAAACTTTGACTCGTCACTACACCTAGTTAACGTGGTAATCAGTAGGTATAATCGCTAAGGATTATAACCATCGTGATTACAATCATGTTGCAAAGTTCAAACGAACTTTGCGTTGAGCATTGACTGGTCAAATCTAAAAGTCAAACACTGTTTGACTTTTAAGCTTGGAAAGCAATAAAAGAATGAAGGAAGCTTACAAAGGGTCCTTGCTAGAACTTGATCCTAAAATTCTCAAGTATGAAGTTATAAAACCTCAACTTAGAGAATTTAGATCAAGTGTGAGTTGCAACAAATGAAATGCTAGGCTATTTATACTTGTCATGAACTCACAAGATCAAAACAAGTGTTTTTGTGGCCATCAAGCATTAAATCTTAGCCATACATGTGTTAGGAATTGATTGAGGAACTTGGAGAACACTTAAACTTAGCCTCCACACAAGAAAATTGCAAGAAAAACCCCTGAAGTTGCAACAAAATGCTGGAAAACAGTTTCTGTCGCTGGGCCTTTTTACATGGCCCGCGTAAGCTAGAGACTGGGCTTACGCGGCCCGTGTTGCCAACTTTGGCTGATTTGCATAAATGGTCCTTGCACTTGATTTAATCTCATTTCAGGCACTTTTGACCCCCGTTAAGCCATTTTCAAGGCTCTACAAGGTCATTAAAGTTTAGAGGACTCAAAATGTACTTGGAAAACTCTCGGATGTAGGCTCGTTTGGTCGTACAGTCGCGTTATTCGTCAAATTACGACGAAACTCAAACGGACGCGAAAATGATCCAAATTAAGCGACGAATGGTATTTTTGCATGCCGATCACTAAAATAAAAATATTTTAGTGTCTACAAAAATTTTGGATGTCCAGATGTGGTCAGAACGTAAGATATGTGTGTAAACGCAAACTTACGCCGTTTTTGACACTTTTAGTCCCTGTAAGATCAAGTAAGCATATTTTCGCACACTGAACCACTCAAAACTTATTTCTAAGCTATGTTTAGGTTATATATGGTATGTTTAGCTTATGACCAAGTTCTGGACTGTACGTTTCCGTACGAAACGGCATACTTTTGTAGTTTGACGCAAATAGTCCTTGCGAGCGAACAAACTTGTTTTTGACACACCAAACCCTTCAAAACTTATTTCTAAGTTATGTAAAGGTTATTTAAGGTATGTGAAGCCTATTTCACTATTCCGGAGTGTTTGTTGCATTAAACTGATCGCGTTTACGCATTAGTTTGCGTATAATTCTCCAGAAAGCGATTTA
Organism: Helianthus tuberosus; assembly: GCA_030545235.1. Taxonomy (NCBI): domain Eukaryota; kingdom Viridiplantae; phylum Streptophyta; class Magnoliopsida; order Asterales; family Asteraceae; genus Helianthus; species Helianthus tuberosus. The sequence goes on along the minus strand of CM060403.1, from coordinate 151,123,857 downwards.
AAGCTCGAAATTGAACAAGAACTTATATGTGCAAATGATACACATATTTATACAAATCCTAAGTATAAAACACAATATTTCATTGGATTTGCATTTGTGTGATGGTCGTAGTGACACAGGTGTCAAAGTTATCATAAATTTCATAATTTAGGACATAATTTCAGCAAATTAACAACTAGGATTCACTCCTAAACTTGTTTTCATTACAAGTTTCATCTAAACATCACATAATCAAGCTCTATTTTTTATTTCACAATTTACCAAGAATTTGAGATGAAACCAAATGATAAAATTTAGCATACCTTATGATCCCTTCAACGAGGTGATCACGAATTTGTGCTTGAAAATCGATTTGGAACAGACTAGAGCTCCCAATTTGGTGAAAATTGCAAGAACTAGGGTTTGTGGGGGAACCCTGTGTCGCCCCCGTGTTTAGTTCGACCAGACACACACACATAAGTGTGTGTTTGGGTTTTTGATTTTTGTTTTATAAAAACCAAGTTTCCAACTTAACACTTTTGGCCCTCCTATTATTATCAAATTATATTTTCAATGTTTTAACCAAGTTTCCTTGTTACTACTAGCCTTATGACTAACTAGGTTATTTATTCCTAGTTAGTTTACCTTTGTTTATTTTAAATCTTTAAAATTTAATATAAAGTTTTATATTTTCGGGGTGTTACAAGTCCACCCCCCTTAAAAGGGTTTCGTCCTCAAAACCGGAATACGTATAACAACCCTCCAAAATATTTCCGACACCCTAAAAATAATTAGAATGTCCCAATATGTCCTAAAATATACCCCGTATACGAAAACAGGCCCTGAATACCTTTAAATTAATAAAATAAAAAAAAACAAAATTTAAAGGACCGTCGCGGGGCGCGAAGCCCTTGGCTACTTCAGTCGCGGGCCGTGACAAACTGGCCACCAGGCTTAACCCGGAGCCGACACGTGGCACAACCGTGTCGAGGCTAGGAGTGATGACTGGTCAAAGCCCTTGGCTACTTCAGTCGCGGGGCGCGACAAAGCTTGAATCAGGCCCTATAAATAGAGGCCATCGGCTGTTCAGTCGAAATCGTTCACAAAACTTTCTCTCTCGAATTTATTTATAATAGAAGCTATTCTCGGGTAGAATACCCCCTTAATTAACGAAGTTCTGCCCCATTGTAAGTATCATAACCCCGGTTACGTATTAGATACACTGCCCGATTGATCCAGGGTTCCGTAACGGCTGTCGTGGTTCTGCTCGACGTAGTCGTTCGAATGCCGTCTCGGGGAGGGTATTACTAATGTAAATATTGGGTTATTATACTAACGCGTGTGAATTTGTGTATTTAATAGATAATCACCAGGAAATCCTTAAAGGAAACCCTAAGACAGCAATTTGAGTAATCCTTCTTTTTAGTAAGCCTTTTTGTGAGTAATCCTCCTTTTTGCAAATTGTTTTTACAAAACCTCAATTAATTAATAATAGATTAAACAGTGATTGAGTATTTGTATTCTACAATTATCGTCGGTATGTTGGGGTTTTGTATACAAAATTTGTTACTACCTTGCGAGGAGTAACATGACCACAAGTCGGGTTGACAGTACCGTGGGTGGTAGTTAAAGTAGATGGAAACAAATGTAATTGCGTGACCGCCCTCAATACTGTACAATGGTTTTACGGAACTTGATTAAGCTGGGATTCACTCACCAGTATTTCCCACTGACAAAATGTTTTTAAACGCGTTTTAGGTAACAAAATGTGAAAGCCAAATAGAAGCCAGCTGGACAGCACTGAAGGCTTGGAAAAGTGGCTATAAAGTTACCTAAAATAAAGAGATGTTTTATTTAAAATAAAATAGGGTTTATCCTTAAGAAAATGTGTAATGTGTGTACTTAAAACTTGGAATATTATGAAAGCGTGGTGTTTTACTCTGATAAAATATTTCCTAACTACGATCCTGATGTAATTTCCGCTGCCAAAATGATAAACACCTGGATACAACCGAAACTGGCCGCGGCTGCCCGTTCCCGGGTTGTTAGGGGACGGGGGTTGCGACAGAAGGTGGTTTAAGTCCAAGCATGGTTCTCCCCACCATACTTGAATCTCTTAAACCAAGGCTCTGATACCAACTTGTAACACCCGTTCTTATTATTCAAGGTTTAACGTAAATTTTACGTAAAACAATCATGTAATTAAGATTACATAAACATTTGGAAATACGGGTTTATTAAAACTTTTACAAATCATAAGTTATTCTACATAACGAGGTTGAATTCGTTGTTTAAAATTTACTATGTGTCAAAGTGCGGAAGCGTGTGTCTTTATCGTGTTCGGTTCTTCGTTGAGCTTGATCGTCTTCCGGCATCCAAGGTGTACCTACATTTCATAAACATGAAATGCTTTAGTCATACGGGGTTTAAATCATGTCCAAACGATGTCCGGGAAACAATTGATTTTTCAAATGAGAAACAAAATATATAAAAAATATCTCCACCGTAAATTACGGTGGGACCGTAATTTACGGTGGCCCCTGGGTTCATGCTTTTCTACCGTAAAACAGTGGGCCACCACCGTAAATAAATCATCTCCACCGTAAATTACGGTGAGACCGTAAATTACGGTGGACCCTGGGTTCAGCCTTTCCATTTTGCCGTAATTTGACACGAAATCTTTTGTATCTTTCAAACCGCTTATCCGTTTGACCTACCGTTTCTTCCTACATGTTTGTAATTTGATTCTCCATCATATGGAGTTAAAATCCGACATCCGGCTTGATAAAATTCAAGACTTTTAAGTCTTCGGCTTATTACTCTTTTACCAAAATTTGACCCGTTCGTGATTTTATCAAACATACAAGTTTGTTTGACCCTTATTTCTTATAAACCTATTAAATTCAAAGATGTCTAACATATTGGGTTCCAATTATAGAATTATATACACTCTTTAACCCATTTTCACCCATATGCTTATTTTGACCCGTTTGAGGTATTCAAGCATATTTTAAGCACCAATAGCTTTCATTCATTTCTAAATACATATATCCACATTTCTTAACAAAGGATCTTCCACCACAACTATAATTGTGGTGGATTCGATGTGGTAATTTATATATACCAGAATTTACCCTTCAAATAGTGATTTTACGGCAAAGACTCAAATAGAGCCATTTGACTAACGTTTTACATCTTTCAACTTCTATACTCCTCCTAAGTAATTATTTAATTGTAAAGCTCATTTCCAAACAACCTTTAAGGGTTGTTTGTTCAATTTAGCCTACAAGGGCGTTTTGGTCAATATTAGTCCTTCATTTACGACGAATGACTTTTAGTTACTTGTTAAACCCAACTCCGATCTTTTAACTATAATTTTATTTGAAAGGGCACTAGGCCTTTCAAATATAATGACCATCGTCCGTAACATTTGGTTTACCTATAAAAGTAACCAAAAACTTAATTTAGACTTCGTTTAACTCTCATTAGCCTTACTTTTAAATGAGAGTTTTCTTATTATGCGTACCTGGCTCGGATCATTACATTGACCCATTTAAGTACCTTGCCTCAATATTTACTAAGTAATAGCGATGTAAATATCCACTCGATATTTATTTCTGAAATCAAACAACTCATCAAACCATTAGTCTATATTGTCAAAAAGTGGTATTTCCACCTTTTGACCCGTTGGTCTAAATGACCGATGATATTAGCGAGATAAAGCTTATTGCTATCTCGTCTACACGATTCGTTCCGATTTACACCGCACGGTCATTTTAACTATAAACCACCTCTTAACGCTTTTTGGCCTATTAAGGCTTACGTAATATGTATCTTTCAAAACCAATAATTATTGTCAACAAGTGTCCAAATTTCAATTTTACCCTTATTGGTTATCTTGTTCCATACGACTACACACCGGGAACACCATATCTCAATTTCCCATTTGTCTTGTTCGAAATCAAACAACAAAAAGGTCATTCTAAACTATATGACTAGTGTAAGCTATACTTACCTTGCATCCATGCCACGTTTTTCTCTTTCCGTACGCGCTCCGTTTGACCCGCCTCATCCACAAGCTTCCACCTAGCTTGTTAGGCGTCAAACTATCATCATATTTCATAAGATGGGTAATTTAGTCATTGTTAATCATAACTATTCCATCTTACGCATTTATCTATCAATTTATCATTCGATCTTACTAAGGGTCGGTTTGACTACTAAAAGTCAAACGCCCCTTAGCATATAAATGCACATTCAAGTTCTATCTATCAATTAGTAGCTAACATGATCTTATACACTTAGTTACATGAACATGGCTACCAAATTTCATCATAACATTCAAAACCCATTTCAATCATGTATGAACAAGTTCCCAAATCATTTAATTTGTTTGAGTGCCTTGTTTCTATTATCAAATATGATGATTTTAAACATAACTTATCATCATCTTTACTATTATATCAAAACCCACTTCCTAGTTTACTTGTTAATCACATACAAGTGATATTACTTCAAGTTCTTCATAATTTCACCATATCTAACAAAACCCACTTCAACCATATATGAACAAGTACCCAAATTCATGGTTAAATCGAACGCCTTCTATTTGTTTTCATGCATGTTGCTTCTAAGCATAGTTATATCATTCAAAATCATCATAACATTAAAACCCACTTGTCTAAGTGTGTTAATTCATCAAATCCTTCAATTAATAGCATGTTGTGTATGATTTTCACTTAGGGTTTCGTTCCTAAGCAAATATACATCACTAATCTAGTCATAGCTTCTCTAATCCATGCCTAATTCGCGATTAGGATAATTATCAACTTTTTACAACTTCATGAATGTTAGAATTTTGACATACCTTAGGATCCCCTTGACTTGGTGATCACGAATATGTGCTTGAATTTCGATTTGGGTTTGATTTGCCCTTCCAATTTCATTGATTTGTGCTTGTTAGGGTTTGGCTCCATGGGGAGCTCCCTGATGTCGATCCAGAACACACACTTGAAGTGTGTGTTTTGTTTTGATTTTTCTTTTATTTAATAACTTTGTTAAGTTATCCCATTTTAACCCCTCGTGTTTGGTTCGTTAATAAGTAGACCACAACCTACTTATTTCTAACAATATCCCCATTTATTAACTAGGTTAAACATTCCTAGTTAAATTAGTGGGTTCGGGGAATCTATAACTCAGTTTCTTTTAAGCCCCGTTAATTCAGACTTCATATAAACTCTATTTACTTAAAACATTTATTCACGTTTTATTAAATATTAGATTTATTTATTTAAATCCTAATATTTACCGGGTTACTTCCACCACTAACGGTATTTTACCCGCTCTTTTGTATTAACGGGGTTTAATTACCAAACCCGTTTTTGGGATGTTACAAGTCTACCCCCCTTAAAGAGGTTTCGTCCTCGAAACCCTTTTCTTACTTAATTCATTGAATTTAAACTCAATGCATTTATTCCGAGAAATCCTTTGAACATTACTTTTATTTTTAACCAATTGTTGATATCACCCGAAATGTATGAAAATATCCTTTTGGTTAATAATCATCCACGTATCTCATATGACATAGTGCAACTTGAAATAACGTAATCTCGTTATTTCCACTAGCTTAGTTAACTTAGCGATATCCATCGCTTTCATATACTATCGAATTCTTTATGAATCCTTTACTTTTACCCGTTTAAATGTCTTTAGTGAAATCTTTCACTTTTAACAACAAATTCTTTTGTTTTCAAATTTATGTATTCGGTTCTGTTATACCGAATCTATCGCTTACTAACAAACCAAATTTCTTGATTTGAATTGGTGACCTCAACCGGTCTCACTAACTAGACCTATTAGTCCAGTTACTTATACCGTTCGTTTGGTCATAATGTGATTCTTCCTCACATTACATTTCTTAACCTTGATCGTGTCACATCTTGTTCAATTCATCTCAACCTTTCATTTGCGAAAACATTACTTTTCGAATATATCGTTTTGCGCCTATTAGTGTCAAGACTGTATCCTTCATGCTTACTATTATCCAGTTTACATACCTTCGTATTTGATTATGTCCCATTACCGGGCTCGTTACTCTTTTGTTTTTAACGCTACTAGTATCCCGTTTGCGTTTACTCGTGTCATCTGGCATGATATTACATTCGACCCGTTCAACTTTAAAATAGTCGAACATAATTTAGTCAACATTTCTATTTACATTATCTTGTCGTCTTTTAGTCATGACTTAAAATCTAAGTCTTTTAATTTTTTCCCTCCGAGTTTCCGTTTCTCGGTCTATACATGTGTTTAAATCCCTACCCACCAACCGGGTGTTTTACCGAAGTCGTTATTATTGCAACCCTCCCGGTATGCATTAAGACCTCTCTTCATTTTTATATTCCGACTTTGTCCTTAAGTTTGACGTTTTACAAAAACGACCCGTTAAGGGACATATTTGCATTTTCCGGGTTCGAGTGTAAGTACACCCCCTCCCAATGCATATCTAGATCATTTTACATGTTTATATTCTCCGGGTTCGAGTGTAAGTACACTCCCTCCCAATACTTGTCTAAGTCATTTTACATGCTTGCGTTTTCTGGGTTCGAGTGTAAGTATACTCCTTCCCGATATTCGTCTAAATCATTTTACATGCTTGCGTTTTCTGGGTTCGAGTGTAAGTATACTCCTTCCCAATATTCGTCTAAATCATTTTACATGCTTGTGTTTTCTGGGTTCGAGTGTAAGTACACTCCTTCCCAATATTCGTCTAAATCATTTTACATGCTTCTTTGTCCCTTCACTCGGGCTCATTATCCTAATGTAATATGCTCCCGTCACTTGGTTGTGCGTTTACATTATTATCAAATATTTTGCTTATCTGATTCATTTGGGTACTTTTTAATTAGTCCCATTCACCCTGCCCTTACTACATCGGATGTAAACGTGTCCGCCATAAGAAGTTCATGGTATCATATGCCACTACTTACTTGGCCAGAGTAAGCGATTAACATATGACACACATGACCTTTTTATAGTTTTCACATCACGCCCTATGTAAGTAACGCCTCTATTTGTTTCTCTTGGAAACAATATCCCGAATACATTTTCTATTCGGGTTTATTCCAAGTTTTTAATCTACATATGCAACTTTCAATTTCTACTCATTTGTTGCATATTGCTATTTGTGCGATTATTTAAAATGTGCACCTGGTAATGTTTGCCCTCAACGGGCGTTCCTTGCCATTAACCTTGTTCGCGGTCGTTACGCGATTTAGTTCTCGGTGAGCATGCTCCTCTCGTCATACTTCGAACCGTTCCATCATCATGTCCATAATTCGTTTGACTCTCATCGTCTCCAAACGCGAGTGTCCTTCAGTTAAAACATTCACAAAAGTTAGTAACATCAACTTCAATAATCGCCCGTATTATAATGCAAGGCTTTTTCTACTATACGCGTCAACGCGCGTATTTTCGTCAACTATTTCAATCACTTTAATTGGGGTAACGTGTATCACACGATAGCCCTATGTGTTGTTTACAACACTTTAGCATGCTAAGCTATTAACATACATGTACTTACCGGATTTGCGATCAAGTCTCGAACCGAACACTATTCTTTATTAAGAGCATAAGGTTTAAGTCCAAGCATGGTTCTCCCCACCATACTTGAATCTCTTAAACCAAGGCTCTGATACCAACTTATAACACCCGTTCTTATTATTCAAGGTTTAACGTAAATTTTACGTAAAACAATCATGTAATTAAGATTACATAAACATTTGGAAATACGGGTTTATTAAAACTTTTACAAATCATAAGTTATTCTACATAACGAGGTTGAATTCGTTGTTTAAAATTTACTATGTGTCAAAGTGCGGAAGCGTGTGTCTTTATCGTGTTCGGTTCTTCGTTGAGCTTGATCGTCTTCCGGCATCCAAGGTGTACCTACATTTCATAAACATGAAATGCTTTAGTCATACGGGGTTTAAATCATGTCCGAACGATGTCCGGGAAACAATTGATTTTTCAAATGAGAAACAAAATATATAAAAAATATCTCCACCGTAAATTACGGTGGGACCGTAATTTACGGTGGCCCCTGGGTTCATGCTTTTCTACCGTAAAACAGTGGGCCACCACCGTAAATAAATCATCTCCACCGTAAATTACGGTGAGACCGTAAATTACGGTGGACCCTGGGTTCAGCCTTTCCATTTTGCCGTAATTTGACACGAAATCTTTTGTATCTTTCAAACCGCTTATCCGTTTGACCTACCGTTTCTTCCTACATGTTTGTAATTTGATTCTCCATCATATGGAGTTAAAATCCGACATCCGGCTTGATAAAATTCAAGACTTTTAAGTCTTCGGCTTATTACTCTTTTACCAAAATTTGACCCGTTCGTGATTTTATCAAACATACAAGTTTGTTTGACCCTTATTTCTTATAAACCTATTAAATTCAAAGATGTCTAACATATTGGGTTCCAATTATAGAATTATATACACTCTTTAACCCATTTTCACCCATATGCTTATTTTGACCCGTTTGAGGTATTCAAGCATATTTTAAGCACCAATAGCTTTCATTCATTTCTAAATACATATATCCACATTTCTTAACAAAGGATCTTCCACCACAACTATAATTGTGGTGGATTCGATGTGGTAATTTATATATACCAGAATTTACCCTTCAAATAGTGATTTTACGGCAAAGACTCAAATAGAGCCATTTGACTAACGTTTTACATCTTTCAACTTCTATACTCCTCCTAAGTAATTATTTAATTGTAAAGCTCATTTCCAAACAACCTTTAAGGGTTGTTTGTTCAATTTAGCCTACAAGGGCGTTTTGGTCAATATTAGTCCTTCATTTACGACGAATGACTTTTAGTTACTTGTTAAACCCAACTCCGATCTTTTAACTATAATTTTATTTGAAAGGGCACTAGGCCTTTCAAATATAATGACCATCGTCCGTAACATTTGGTTTACCTATAAAAGTAACCAAAAACTTAATTTAGACTTCGTTTAACTCTCATTAGCCTTACTTTTAAATGAGAGTTTTCTTATTATGCGTACCTGGCTCGGATCATTACATTGACCCATTTAAGTACCTTGCCTCAATATTTACTAAGTAATAGCGATGTAAATATCCACTCGATATTTATTTCTGAAATCAAACAACTCATCAAACCATTAGTCTATATTGTCAAAAAGTGGTATTTCCACCTTTTGACCCGTTGGTCTAAATGACCGATGATATTAGCGAGATAAAGCTTATTGCTATCTCGTCTACACGATTCGTTCCGATTTACACCGCACGGTCATTTTAACTATAAACCACCTCTTAACGCTTTTTGGCCTATTAAGGCTTACGTAATATGTATCTTTCAAAACCAATAATTATTGTCAACAAGTGTCCAAATTTCAATTTTACCCTTATTGGTTATCTTGTTCCATACGACTACACACCGGGAACACCATATCTCAATTTCCCATTTGTCTTGTTCGAAATCAAACAACAAAAAGGTCATTCTAAACTATATGACTAGTGTAAGCTATACTTACCTTGCATCCATGCCACGTTTTTCTCTTTCCGTACGCGCTCCGTTTGACCCGCCTCATCCACAAGCTTCCACCTAGCTTGTTAGGCGTCAAACTATCATCATATTTCATAAGATGGGTAATTTAGTCATTGTTAATCATAACTATTCCATCTTACGCATTTATCTATCAATTTATCATTCGATCTTACTAAGGGTCGGTTTGACTACTAAAAGTCAAACGCCCCTTAGCATATAAATGCACATTCAAGTTCTATCTATCAATTAGTAGCTAACATGATCTTATACACTTAGTTACATGAACATGGCTACCAAATTTCATCATAACATTCAAAACCCATTTCAATCATGTATGAACAAGTTCCCAAATCATTTAATTTGTTTGAGTGCCTTGTTTCTATTATCAAATATGATGATTTTAAACATAACTTATCATCATCTTTACTATTATATCAAAACCCACTTCCTAGTTTACTTGTTAATCACATACAAGTGATATTACTTCAAGTTCTTCATAATTTCACCATATCTAACAAAACCCACTTCAACCATATATGAACAAGTACCCAAATTCATGGTTAAATCGAACACCTTCTATTTGTTTTCATGCATGTTGCTTCTAAGCATAGTTATATCATTCAAAATCATCATAACATTAAAACCCACTTGTCTAAGTGTGTTAATTCATCAAATCCTTCAATTAATAGCATGTTGTGTATGATTTTCACTTAGGGTTTCGTTCCTAAGCAAATATACATCACTAATCTAGTCATAGCTTCTCTAATCCATGCCTAATTCGCGATTAGGATGATTATCAACTTTTTACAACTTCATGAATGTTAGAATTTTGACATACCTTAGGATCCCCTTGACTTGGTGATCACGAATATGTGCTTGAATTTCGATTTGGGTTTGATTTGCCCTTCCAATTTCATTGATTTGTGCTTGTTAGGGTTTGGCTCCATGGGGAGCTCCCTGATGTCGATCCAGAACACACACTTGAAGTGTGTGTTTTGTTTTGATTTTTCTTTTATTTAATAACTTTGTTAAGTTATCCCATTTTAACCCCTCGTGTTTGGTTCGTTAATAAGTAGACCACAACCTACTTATTTCTAACAATATCCCCATTTATTAACTAGGTTAAACATTCCTAGTTAAATTAGTGGGTTCGGGGAATCTATAACTCAGTTTCTTTTAAGCCCCGTTAATTCAGACTTCATATAAACTCTATTTACTTAAAACATTTATTCACGTTTTATTAAATATTAGATTTATTTATTTAAATCCTAATATTTACCGGGTTACTTCCACCACTAACGGTATTTTACCCGCTCTTTTGTATTAACGGGGTTTAATTACCAAACCCGTTTTTGGGATGTTACAAGTCTACCCCCCTTAAAGAGGTTTCGTCCTCGAAACCCTTTTCTTACTTAATTCATTGAATTTAAACTCAATGCATTTATTCCGAGAAATCCTTTGAACATTACTTTTATTTTTAAGGCTCAGTCTGAAGAGCCATTCCCTCCTAAAAAGAGAGGATGGTTCAGTAGGGGAGCATATGAGCGTAGGAAGAGAATGAATAAGTTACAACAGCAGCGAGTTCTAGCAGCCGCTAAGAGAGAAACAGATGCCCACACCCAAGACATGCTTAATAGGAGTTTAGCAAACTTCCATATTTTAGCAACCACAGCTGCACACCCAAATGAGTGCAGAAAATGTGCAAGAACTCCGAACTTTCGGAGCAGAGATTTTAGAAAGTAGCTGGAGGATGAGGCAGGTTGGAGAACGACTCGTCTGGAAGTACGACGAGCGTAATATGGAGTTCTGGATGAACCCATATCAGTGATGGTGATAGTAATAATAATATAATAATAAATATATATATATATATATATATAATATGTGTGTATGAAAAAAAATTATATATAAATAATATTATGTGTTGTAGTATAGACCACCTCGTGGTTAGTGACACATATTAGTAGTTCTAGCTTGTATTAGATGCATAATATATAAGAAAGAGTAAGTCGCAATGTTCGACGTTTTTTTATCAATATGTGTGTTGTGTGATTGGTTGTCTTAAATATTATTTTGTGATATTAATAATTGGCAAATGTTTAAAATTCAGATGGACAACGAAGTGAACCAAGAAAACCAGAATAATGATAACCAGAGTAACAATAACCCGGATAACGATAACCCGAACAACAACAATAATGGAAACCAAGTGGATAACAGTGCCATCCAACACATAGTGGCACAAGGAATACTAGATGCGATGCCATATATTATCAAAACGGTTAAGGAAGCAGATAATAAAAGTAAACGTGATAGTAAACGACCCACTGAACCTGAACACAGCGTAAACAATGGACCCATAATTCAAGCGCCCATTCCCAAAAGAAGAAGAACCATGTCTTATGGTTGTTCTTATAAAGAATTCTGGTTTTGTAAACCAATGGAATTCTCGGGCAATGAAGGGGCCGTTGCAGCTCTACACTGGATAGAAAAGACTGAGGCTGTTTTAAAAATAAGCAAATGTGCGGAAGAGGATAAGATAATGTTTGCTTCCAATCTGTTTAAGAATTCAGCCTTAGAATGGTGGAACACTATCCTTCAGTCTAGAGGAAGTGACAGAGTTTACAATCTGGAATGAGAAGAATTTAAGAATATGGTAGAAAGAAAATTCTGCCCTCCCAATGAAAAAGAACAGATACCAAATAAGTTCCTAAACCTTAGGATGACTGGAGTGGATAGTAAGGGGTACACTACTTTATTCTTTGAATATGCTAGAATAGTGCTGACCCTTGCATCACCTGAACCAGTATTAATCTCCCGCTACATCTGGGGATTAATCAGTGAAATTAGACATGTAGTCAAGGCAGCTAGACCTCAAACCATAGAAGAAGCTGTAGAACTAGCAAACATCTTGACTAATGAATTAGTGCGTACACGAGAAGAGGATCAGAGGAGAACCTTAGCTCAAAGGCTTACCCAAGAATTTCGTTATGGAAATTCCAACCGTGGAAAAAATGTAGGTTCTTCCTTTACACCGTACTGCAAAGCTTGCAAGAAGAAGCATTCAGGAAAATGCTCCACTTACTGCAATTTCTGTAAGATACCAGGACATAAGGAAGAAGATTGCAGGAAGAAACCTAATAATGGAATGTGCTTCAACTGTGGAGAAAAAGGTCACATCAAGCCGAACTGTCCAAAACTTGCTCCAGCCACGAATACCAAGAATATTAAAAATGCTAGGGCATTTGTTCTAACTGCAGAAGAAGCCAAGATGATCCCGGACGTGATCGCCGGTACGTTTTTAGTTAATGATGTTTTTGATAAAGTATTATTTGACTCTGGTGCAAACCAAAGTTTTATTAATACTTCATTTTGCAAACTTCTCAATCAACTATTAACTAAACTCCCATAAGAATGTCTAGTAGAGACAACAAATGGGGAAACCATTAAGATTTCTGAAATCTTGCAGGGAGCAAAAATAGAATTTCTAAATAAAAAATTTATTGCAAACCTTTAGCCAATGAATCTGGCAGGATTTGATGTTGTATTAGGAATGGATTGGTTAATAGCCAATAAAGCCAGTATTTTATGTGATCAAAAGTTAATTCAAGTAAATTCACCGAAAGGTGAAAAGATCACAATTAAAGGAGATAAACCCTCTAGATCCACAAAATTCATCTCTGTAATGAAAACATCCAGTTATGTAAGAAAGGGATCATTAGTGTATTTGATTTCCATAATCATTAACACTAAAGGAAAAGAACTAAAAGATATTCCAGTAGTATCCCAGTTTTCAGATGTATTTCCAGAAGAATTACCAGGACTACCTCCAGAGAGAGAAGTTGAATTCAGAATCCATCTGCTACCAGGAACAGCATCAATTGCCAAATCACCTTACCGTTTGGCACCCGCAGAAATGCAGGAATTGAAGAAACAGTTAGATGAATTGTTGAAAAAATGATTCATACAGCCAAGCTCATCGCCATGGGGAGCACCGATTTTATTCGTTAAAAAGAAGGACGGATCAATGCGTATGTGCATTGACTACCATGAATTGACCAAGGTCACGATTAAGAATCGGTACCCATTACCAAGAATCGATGATCTGTTCGACCAATTGCAAGGAGCACGTTTTTTCTCTAAAATTGATTTACGATCAGAATATCATCAATTAAAGGTACAGGAAGAGGACATTTCTAAGACCGCTTTCAGGACAAGGTATGGCCATTATGAATTTATTGTCATGCCATTTGGTTAACCAATGTCCCAGCTGCATTTATGGACATGATGAACTGAATATGTAAGCCATATTTGGATAAATTCATAATTGTCTTTATAGATGATATTCTTATATATTCTAAAAGTAAAGGGGAACATGCAAAGCATTTGCACGCACTTCTAAGTTTATTGAGAAAAGAAAGGCTTTATGCTAAGTTTTCGAAGTGCGAATTTTGGTTAGAACATGTACTGTTTCTTGGGCGTTTAGTCAATCATGAAGGAATTTATGTGGATCCCACAAAGATCGAGGTGATTACCAAATGGAAAACCCCTGAGTCACCAACCGAGGTTAGAAGTTTCTTAGGATTGGCCGGTTATTATAGAAGATTTATTCGAGATTTTTCTAGAATAGCCATTCCTTTAACTAAGTTAACCTGTAAATCTGTTAAGTTTGAATGGGGACCAAAACAAGAAGAAGCCTTTAGAATTCTTAAGCAAAGACTAACCAATGCACCCATACTAGCGTTACCAGAAGAAACTGAAGATTTTATAGTCTATTGTGACGCTTCTAAGTTAGGTTATGGATGTGTATTAATGCAACGTCAAAAGGTTATAGCCTACGCCTCTAGACAACTTAAGAATCATGAAGAAAATTATTCAACCCATGATCGAGAATTAGGAGCTATAATTTTTGCTCTTAAAATTTGGAGACATTACCTTTACGGTAGTAAGTTTACCATTTTCACCGACCATAAGAGTTTAAGGTATGTCTTCGGACAAAAGGAATTGAATATGAGACAAAGACACTGGATGGAGATACTTAGTGATTATGATTGCAATATCCAGTACCATGCAGGAAAGGCAAACGTAGTAGCAGATGCTTGAAGTCGAAAGTATCACGAAAAACCAAAAAGAGTACGTTCACTTAAACTAAACCTGCAAGTAGATTTAAATGAACAAATTAGAAAGGCACAAGAATCAGTAATCAAGGATGATACTGAAAAGTTGAAATGAATGATTAAGGAATTAGAACAAGGAACATATGGAATTTGGAGATTCCATAAGAAAAGAATGTGGATACCTAAATTAGGAAACCTACGCCACCGTATATTAGAAGAAGCCCATAAGTCTAAGTATACGATGCATCCTGGAAATGCTAAAATGTATCAGGACTTAAGGAAGAATTTCTGGTGGATAGGAATGAAAAAGGATATAGCAGCATATGTTGCAAAGTGTTTAACCTGTTCACAAGTTAAAGCTGAACACCAGAAACCCTCAGGTTTATTGCAGCAGTTAGAAATGCCAGTTTGGAAATGGGAATTGATAACAATGAATTTTGTTACCAAATTACCCAAAACAAGAAAAGGTAATGATACAATCTGGGTGATTGTAGACAGGCTAACCAAGGCAACTAATTTCCTACCAATGAAAGAAACTTTCAGTATGGAACAATTAGCTAAATTATATGTAAACGAAATAGTTTCATTACATGGAAATCCCTCTATCAATTGTTTCTGACAGAGATAGTTGGTTTACCTCTCATTTTTGGACAGGTTTCCAAAAAGCAATCGGAACCAAGTTAAATCTAAGCACCGCTTATCATCCTCAAGCGGACGGACAAAGTGAAAGGACAATTCAGACAATGGAAGACATGCTTAGAACTTGTGTAATTAATTTCGGAGGTAATTGGGACGATCACTTACCCTTGATAGAATTTTTTTATAATAACAGTTATCACACAAGTATCAATGCTGAACCATTCAAAGCACTTTATGGACGAAAGTACCGAACGCCAGTCTGTTGGGCAGAAATTGGAGAAAAGCAATTATCCGGACTTGAGATAGTGCAAGAAACAACAGACAAAATCATTCAAGTCAAGGAACGATTGAAAGCAGCCCGTGATCGACAAAAGAGTTATGCTGATAACAGATGAAAGACATTGGAATTTCAGGTAGGAGATAAAGTGTTATTGAAAGTCTCTCCTTGGAAAGGAGTGGTATGATTCATCAAAAGGGGAAAGTTAAGCCCCAGGTATGTTGGACCTTTTGAGATTATTAGAAGAATAGAACCGGTAGCCTATCAGCTACAACTGCCAGAGGAAATGGCAGGAATACATGATGTATTTCATGTATGCAATCTCAAGAAATGCTTAGCTGATGAATCACTGGTAGTACCTCTTAAGGATATAGAGGTAAATGAACAACTAAAATTTGTAGAAAGACCTCTACAGATTGAAGACAGGAAAGTCAAGAATCTTAAGCACAAGAGATTAGTTCTAGTCAAAGTAAAATGGGACTCCAAAAGAGGACCAGAGTACACATGGGAGCTTGAATCAGAAATGCAAAGGAAATACCCGCACCTATTCCAGTAGACCTCGAGGACGAGTTCTAAAACAAGGTGGGGAGGGTATAACAACCCTCCAAAATATTTCCGACACCCTAAAAATAATTAGAATGTCCCAATATGTCCTAAATACACCCCGTATACGAAAACGGGCCCTGAATACCTTTAAATTAATAAAAAAACAAAATTTAAAGGGCCGTCGCGGGGCGCAATGCCCTTGGCTACTTCAGTCACGGGCCGCGACAACCTGGCCACCAGGCTTAACCCGGAGCTGACACGTGGCTCAACCGTGTCGAGGTTAGGAGTGATGACCGGTCAAAGCTAGGGCCTATACCCCTAGCTCACGGGCCGCGTAAGCCCCCCTTCATCTTACGCGGGGCGCGACAAAGCTTGAATCAGGCCCTATAAATAGAGGCCATCGGCTGTTCAGTCGAAATCGTTCACAAAACTTTCTCTCTCGAATTTCTTTATAATAGAAGCTATTCTCGGGTAGTATACCCCCTTAATTAACGAACTTCTGCCCCGTTGTAAGTATCATAACCCCGGTTACATATTAGATACGCTGCCCGATTGATCCAGGGTTCCGTAACGGCTGTCGTGGTTCTGCCCGACAAAGTCGTTGGAATGCCGTCTCGGGGAGGGTATTTGTAACAACTCGTATCAAAATTCCTATTTATTGTATTAGTTTATCCAAAAGGAAACCCTAATTGAGACACCCAAGTAATTCTGCATAATCCCTAAAATTTTCAGAACAATCGGAATTAGGATCAGGGCCCCTAAAACTCAGGAGGGTTAAACCCTAATCGGTAATATCTATACAGTTTTTTGTCAAAAATTCGAAATAACGCGAAACCAACTCAGCAAGCCTACTGGGACACAAGGCTACCCTAGGGTAGATTGTTACCTCCCGCGACACGCGACAGAAACAGGGACCTCCTTCGCGACACGCGGGGGAAACAATTTTCAAGTATAAATAGAACAGTCTGTTTCATGCAATTGAGTGTCAGTTCGACGTAAAAATTCCATACGTACATTGAGATATTGCTTAATCACTACAAAACACACACAATTCACGAAGTGCTGCTGCAAAACAGGGTAATAATTCGATCGCTATTACGATTCATTTTCCGATCGATCAATATATCCAATGGATGTTTAAGTGCTGCCCACATTAGGGTTATACTTTGTCATTCGTCGTTAATTCGATGGATGTTTAAGTATCGCACTTTGTCATTCGTTGTGAGGGTTTGATCTCGTGAGTTATCGTAAATGCTGTATTGATTACTAACCCAGTTTTGTGTGCATTGTTATTTAAATTAGGTTAACAAGGCTAATCCATAGACTAGACTCTATTTGTGTTAAATCTGCAATGTGAGTCATTCTCTTTTTATCAAATTTAATTTCAAAAGCATGTTTATTTTCAAAAGGTTATAATTACAGTCATTAAGTTTATGTAATCACCAAGTTACAGCCGGTATGTGGGGTTTTGTATACATTACTTGATAATCTTCACCATTGGGGCAGCCAAGGGGTGATATGACCATAATCACAGACACCATTGGAATAATGGGCCAATGGGTCGAGTGACAAAGTACTGTGGGTAGTTGGTTGATATCAGAAACATTGTAATCTTCCTTAATACTGTAAATTATAGCAAACAGGTTGTTTTAGTAAATAGAATGATTCACTCAGTATTTCCTGCTGACAAAACCTTTTTCAAACATGTTTCAGGTGATCTGTTGTGATTCAGGAAAGGTGCTGTGGAGCACTGCAAGCTTAAAAAAGTGGCTCATTATAAAATAAAGAAATATGTTTTGTAAAATAAATATTTCTCCGTGAAATCATAGTATTGTAAATTACCGGGGTTTTATCCCGAGATGTGAAATAAAATAATCGGAAAAATTTTAGCTTTAAAAAGATCCTGATGATAAACTTCCGCTGTTAAACTCAATTAAATAAATACCACGGGATTTCTGTCCCGCGGCTCCTGAAACAGGTTAAACCGGGTCGGGGGCCGTGACAGAAAAAAGGTGGTATCAGAGCCACTGAGTTAAGCTAATTAAGAATTTAGAAATACTTAATTTTTCCTGATTACTATTATGTGATTATGTGTTTTATTAACTGACTATTTGTTAGTTACAGTATGGGTAAGCAAAAGCTTTCAAACATCTATCTTAAATTAGATAGGTCATCAAATGAAAAAGGAAGTTCATCCCAAACTCCTGAAGAAGGAATATTTGTTCGAAAAGCCCAATACGAGGAACCACTTTCTCCTGATAAAAGAAGTTTAATTATTAGAAAAAGTTCGGAGAAATTAAGGAAATCCCGAGAAAAGAAAGTTAAAAAGGAAACCCAAGAACTACTCAGTAAATCACCATGGGAAGACAAGTTAGACGAAAAATGGGCAAATCTTTATATGTTAGCTACAGTAGCAGTAAATGCAGATCTCTAAATAAATTAATTAGCAAACCATATCTCCTACAAGTTAGAAAATCCACCCAATAAATAAATAAATTTACAATAAAACATAAGTATGTTTTCAATTTCAGTTGTTTTGTAATCATATGGTATGCAATAATATGTGAAGGTTATTTTGAAAATTGTTATAAAATTTTTAATTTATTTTAACAGCATGAATGAATTATCTGGAGCCCTAGAGAATCTCAACCTTTACCCCGTAAACATAGAAGTTTCTAAAGAGTTTACTGGGTACTTTCCTGATGTGGAACAACCAATAGAATTCAACGCTCCACCTTTGGAAAAGCCAAAACCAAAGAAAAGAAGGAGATCCGTGTGGGGAAGTCGTCTACGTAAGAAAAATCCAGCTAAGAGACTTCCTAAAATAAATAATCCCTTAGAAAAAGGAAAAGAAATTGAAACTGGGGAAAGTTCTAGACAGCCGGAATTGGAGACTGAAGTAAAGGAAGAATCTAGGCAAATGGGAATACAATTTGAGGAATACTCTAAGGAAATAGAAACGGAGGTTGGAAAAGGTACTAGACAAATTCAGATGGAAATTGGAGAAAGTTCTAAACGAAACCAGGAAATGACATTTCACGAGGAAATATATTTTATATTGGCAAGCTGTGATACTATTCAGCCTGTCAATACAAATGTTTTTACTCGTCCTATTGAAGCCCAAATCCCTATAAATCTTGAACCAGCAATTTCAGAACCCATAATCCATACCCAACCTTTAGGAATGGATGAATGGTGGACAAATGATTGGCAATTCCAAAACATTGTCAACAGCCCTTATTCCTTTCTTCCACAATTTGATCCAGAACCCCTACCAAATCCACCGATGAGTAACGAGAATATGGCTGAACTTCGCCATTTTGGTGAAGAGCTGATGGATGCTGGGAATAGGATCCGAGAGATAGGAGGACAAATTGCATGGAAATATGATGAAAGGGAGCTTCGTTTTTAGGAAAATAAGTGACGAGAGAGAAGTGGGTAATAAGACTATGATTGTGTAATAGTAATATTAATAAAAATCAGTATGTGTAAGATAAATAATAAAACCGTTGTATATAGAGCATGATATAATCTATAAAACAAATGGAATTTTAGAAAAATTTACAATTTTGTTTGTATGTTCGTTTTCGTGATTATGTGCAATTAATTGTGACATTGGATTATTTCTTTTACACTAATTATTTATCTATAAATTAATTATCAGATGGCAAACATTGGTAATGAACCAGTAAATGAAGTAAATCAATCTGAGCCAATTCAGGAGGAACAATTGTTAAATAGACAAGATATAGAAGATATTGTTGCACAAGGAATAGCCAATGCTATTCCAGCAATTGTGGCTGCTGTTCAAAAACCTGTTAAACCTCAATCAATCATTCCTAGTAAACGTACCCAAGGCGATAACTTTAGTAATAGTATAAACGGAGGCGGAAATCATGTTAATAACAATAATGATCTGCAATCCCCAATTTTCAAGAAAATGAAAGCTGCAACACCTGGTTGCACTTATAAAGAATTCCTTGCCTGTAAACCAACTGAGTTTGCAGGTAATGAAGGGGCTATTGCAGCATTGCGTTGGTTAGATAAAACTGAGGCAGTAATTGCTATAAGTAAATGTGTTGAGGAGGATCAAGTTATGTACGCTTCCAATCTTTTTAAAGAAGGGGCGTTATAATGGTGGAACACAGTATTACAAGCTAAAAGAAGGATTGTGGCCTATGCCATGAACTGGGAAGAATTTAAGAGTCTTGTAGAAAGCAAATTCTGTCCCGAGTATGAAAAAGATCAAATGGCAAATAAGTTCCTAAACCATCGGATGGTTAATGTGGACTGTAGAGGATATACTTCGACATTCTTCGAATATGCTAGGGTGGTACCAACACTGGCTTCGCCAGAACCGGTACTCATTTCTCGCTACATTTGGGGATTAATTAGCGAAATCCACAACATTGTTAAGGCTGCGAGACCTCGCACTATTGACGATGCAGTGGAATTAGCCAACACCCTAACTGATGAACTAGTACGCACAAGAGATGAAAACAGGAAAAAGGAACTGGCTCAAAAAATTACCCAAGGATTTCGGGTGGGTAATAATAGCAACTTCAAGAGAAGAGGAACGGGGCAATCTTCAAATCCACCTTTCTGCAGAAATTGCAAAAGAAAACATTATGGAAGATGTAATGTAACCTGCAACCTTTGCAAAGCTGTAGGACATAGTGAAGAGAACTGCAGAAAGAAAACTATAATCTGCTTTAACTGTGGGGAAGCGGGGCATTTTAAAACAGAATGTCCTAAATTGGTCAAACCTGCAGACAACAAAACCAAGGCGACTGATGGAGCTACTAAGAAGAATGTCAGAGCATTCCAGCTAACCACTCAAGAAGCAGAACTCATTCCAGATGTGATAGCTGGTACGTTCTTAGTTCAAAACGTATACGCAAAAGTATTATTTGACTCTGGTGTAAACCAAAGTTTTATAAATACTTTATTCCGTCAATCTCTTAAGTTACCTTTAACCAACATTAGGCAGATTTTTACAGTCGAAACCGCAGATGGGAATTCAGTTAAAATAGATCAGGTTTTGCAAAAAGTAGAAATAGAACTTTCAGGTCATAAGTTTACTGCAAATCTGTTACCTATGAAATTAGCTGAATTTGATGTTGTGTTAGGAATGGATTGGTTAATAGCCAACCATGCTCGAATCCTTTGTGATAAGAATTCTATAGAAATTCAGGCACCTACTGGAGAAGTAATCATGATTACAGGAAATAAACCACGTAAACCCATGAAGTTCATATCAGTAATGAAAGTTGCTAGTTATGAACGAAAACAAGGAATAGTATATATGATTTCAGTAATCATTAATACTAAGAACAAAGAACTTAAGGAGATCCCTGTAGTCTCAGAATACCCGGATGTATTCCCCGAGGAGTTACCAGGATTACCACCAGATAGGGAAGTAGAATTTAGAATTCATCTAATTCCTGGAACTACACCGATAGCTAAGGCACCTTATCGGTTAGCTCCTACCGAAATGTTAGAACTGAAAACACAATTAGATGAATTACTAAGTAAAGGATTCATACGACCTAGCTCATCCCCTTGGGGAGCTCCAGTGTTGTTTGTAAAGAAAAAGGATGGTTCGATGAGAATGTGTATCGATTATAGAGAATTGAATAAGGTTACAATTAAGAATCGATACCCATTACCTAGGATTGATGATCTTTTTGATCAACTTCAAGGAGCTAGATATTTTTCTAAAATAGATTTACGCTCCGGATATCATCAATTAAAGGTACAAGAAGAAGACATACCTAAAACTGCTTTCAGAACTAGGTATGGTCATTACGAGTTTACAGTCATGCCCTTCGGGTTAACGAATGCACCTGCAGCATTCATGGACATGATGAATAGAATCTGTAAACCGTACTTGGATAAATTTGTAATTGTCTTTATAGATGATATACTTATTTATTCCAAAAGTCAGGACGAACATTGTCAGCACTTGCATATACTCTTAACTTTGTTAAGAAAAGAAAAGCTTTATGCCAAATTCTCGAAGTGTGAATTTTGGCTAAAGGAAGTGCAATTTTTAGGACACATGGTGAATCATGAAGGGATTCATGTAGATCCTGCTAAGATAGAGGCAATTACCAATTGGAAGGTTCCACAGTCAGCAATGGAAATTAGAAATTTTATAGGTTTAGCTGGATATTATAGACGGTTTATTAAGGATTTTTCCAAGATAGATGTACCATTAACTAAGCTAACCTGTAAAGCCATTAAGTTTGAATGGGGACCTAAGCAAGAAGAAGCCTTTAGAATATTGAAACAGAAATTAACAAATGCTCCAATCCTAGCTTTACCGGAAGGGACTGAAGATTTTGAAGTTTACTGTGATGCTTCAAAACTAGGATTAGGATGTGTGCTAATGCAACGCAAGAAAGTAATTGCGTATGCTTCCAGGCAATTGAAAAAGCACGAAGAAAATTTTACAACTCATGACTTAGAATTAGGAGCTGTAATTTTTGCCCTTAAGATTTGGAGGCATTATCTGTACGGAAGTAAATTTACTGTCTATACAGATCATAAAAGTTTAAGATATATATTCGGGAAAAAAGAGTTAAATATGAGGCAAAGAAGATGGATGGAAATCCTAAGTGACTACGACTGTGATATTCAATATCACGAGGGAAAGGCAAATGTAGTTGCAGATGCCTTAAGTCGTAAGTATCATGAAAAACAACGACGAGTTCGTGCTCTCAAGTTAAATCTACAATTAGATTTAATGGAACAAATAAAGAATGTTCAGGAAACAGCAATCAAGGAAGATGCTGAAGGAATGAAAGAAAGAATAAAAGAATTAGAGCAAGGAGTTGATGGAATTTGGAGATTCCACAAAAGCAGAATTTGGGTACCTAAGCAGGGAGAATTCAGAAATAAAATTTTAGAAGAAGCTCATAAATCTAGGTATACCATACACCCTGGAAACAATAAGATGTACCAAGATTTAAGAAAGAATTTCCGGTGGATAGGCATGAAGAAGGATATAGCTAGATATGTTTCTAAGTGTCTTACTTGTTCATAAGTTAAGGCAGAACATCAGAAACCATCAGGTCTATTACAACAATTAGAAATGCCAGTATGGAAATGGGAACTCATAACAATGGATTATGTTACTAAGTTACCCAAAACCAAAAAAGGTAATGATTCAATTTGGGTAATTGTGGATCGATTAACCAAATCTGCTCACTTTCTACCTATGAAAGAAACCTTTAGCATGGAGGGAATGGCAAAGTTGTATGTAGATAAAGTCGTATCTCTACATGGAGTTCCACTCTCCATTGTACCAGATAGGGATAGTCGTTTCACTTCTCATTTATGGAAAAGTTTCCAAGAAGCAATGGGAACTCGACTAAACCTAAGTACTGCATATCATCCCCAAACAGACGGACAAAGTGAAAGGACAATCCAAACTCTAGAAGACATGCTCCGAGCATGTGTAATAGATTTTGGTGGAAATTGGGACGATCACTTACCTTTAATTGAATTCTCCTATAACAATAGTTATCATTCAAGTATTGAAACTGCCCCATTTGAAGCACTGTATGGAAGAAAATGCAGAACTCCAGTTTGTTGGGCAGAAATAGGAGAAAGTCAATTGTCAGGTCCTGAAATAGTGCAAGAGACGACCGACAAGATTTCTCAAATCAAGGAAAGGCTAAAGACGGCTCGAGATCGCCAGAAGAGTTATGCAGACAATAGATGCAAGCCGTTAGAATTCCAAGTTGGAGACAGAGTATTGTTGAAAGTTTCTCCTTGGAAAGGAGTTGTTAGATTCGGTAAGAAAGGAAAGCTAAGTCCAAGATATGTAGGACCATTTCCAGTGATCCAACTTATAGGACCAGTTGCTTATCGTTTACAACTACCCGAAGAACTAGCTGGAGTACATGATGTATTTCATGTTTCCAATCTCAAGAAATGTTTATCAGACGAATATTTGGTAGTGCCTCTTCAAGATATAGAGGTAAACGAAAAGTTAAAATTTGTTGAGAAACCTCTTCAGATAGAAGATCGAAAGGTGAAATTTCTCAAGCACAAGCGACTAGTTCTAGTTAAAGTCAAGTGGGATTCAAAGAGAGGAGCTGAATACACTTGGGAGCTGGAATCAGAAATGAAGCGAAAGTATCCTCACTTATTCCAATAAATCTCGAGGACGAGATTTTTATTAAGGTGGGGAGAATGTAACAACTCGTATCAAAATTCCTATTTATTGTATTAGTTTATCCAAAAGGAAACCCTAATTGAGACACCCAAGTAATTCTGCATAATCCCTAAAATTTTCAGAACAATAGGAATTAGGATCAGGGCCCCTAAAACTCAGGAGGGTTAAACCCTAATCCGTAATATCTATACAGTTTGTTGTAAAAAATTCGAAATAACGCGAAACCAACTCAGCAAGCCTACTGGGACACAAGGCTACCCTAGGGTAGATTGTTACCTCCCGCGACACGCGACAGAAACAGGGACCTCCTTCGCGACACGCGGGGGAAACAATTTTCAAGTATAAATAGAACAGTCTGTTTCATGCAATTGAGTGTCAGTTCGACGTAAAAATTCCATACGTACGTTGAGATATTGCTTAATCACTACAAAACACACACAATTCACGAAGTGCTGCTGCAAAACAGGGTAATAATTCGATCGCTATTACGATTCATTTTCCGATCGATCAATATATCCAATGGATGTTTAAGTGTTGCCCACATTAGGGTTATACTTTGTTATTCGTCGTTAATTCGATGGATGTTTAAGTATCGCACTTTGTCATTCGTTGTGAGGGTTTGATCTCGTGAGTTATCGTAAATGCCGTATTGATTACTAACCCAGTTTTGTGTGCATTGTTATTTAAATTAGGTTAACAAGGCTAATCCATAGACTAGACTCTATCCGTGTTAAATCTGCAATGTGAGTCATTCTCTTTTTATCAAATTTAATTTCAAAAGCATGTTTATTTTCAAAAGGTTATAATTACAGTGATTAAGTTTATGTAATCACCAAGTTACAGCCGGTATGTGGGGTTTTGTATACATTAATTGATAATCTTCACCATTGGGGCAGCCAAGGGGTGATATGACCATAATCACAGACACCATTGGACGAATGGGCCAATGGGTCGAGTGACAAAGTACTGTGGGTAGTTGGTTGATATCAGAAACATTGTAATCTTCCTTAATACTGTAAATTATAACAAACAGGTTGTTTTAGTAAATAGAATGATTCACTCAGTATTTACTGCGGACAAAACCTTTTTCAAACATGTTTCAAGTGATCTGTTGTGATTCAGGAAAGGTGCTGTAGAGCACTGCAAGCTTAAGAAAGTGGCTCATTATAAAATAAAGAAATATGCTTTGTAAAATAAAGATTTCTCCGTGAAATCATAGTATTGTAAATTACCGGGGTTTTATCCCGAGATGTGAAATAAAATAATCGGAAAAATTTTAACTTTAAAAAGATCCTGATGATAAACTTCCGCTGTTAAACTCAATTAAATAAATACCACGGGATTTCTGTCCCGCGGCTCCTGAATCGGGTTAAACCGGGTCGGGGGCCGTGACAGTATTACTAATGTAAATATTGGGTTATATACTAACTCGTGTGCATTTGTGTATTTTATAGATAATCACCAGGAAATCCTTAAAGGAAACCCTAAGACAACAATGTGAGTAATCCTTCTTTTTAGTAAACCTTTTTTTTGTGAGTAATCCTCCTTTTTGCAAATTGTTTTTACAAAACCTCAATTAATTAATAATATATTAAACAGTGATTGAGTATTTGTATTCTACAATTATCGTCGGTTTGTTGGGGTTTTTGTATATAAAATTTGTTACTACCTTGCGAGGATTAACATGACCACAAGTCGGGTTGACAGTACCGTGGGTGGTAATTAAAGTAGATGGAAACAAATGTAATTGCGCGACCGCCCTCAATACTGTTCAATGGTTTTACGTAACTTGATTAAATTGGGATTCACTCACCAGTATTTCCCACTGACAAAATGTTTTTAAACGTGTTTCAGGTAATAAAATGTGAAAGCCAAATAGAAGCCAGCTGGACAGCACTTAAGGCTTGGAAAAGTGGCTATAAAGTTACCTAAAATAAAGAGATGTTTTATTTAAAATAAAATAGGGTTTATCCCGAAGAAAATGTGTGTACTTAAAACTTGGGATTATTCCTACGTGTCTAATATTATGAAAGCGTGGTATTTTACTCTGATAAAATATTTCCTAACTACGACCCTGATGTAATTTCCGCTGCCAAAATGATAAACACCTGGATACCACCGAAACTGGTCGCGGCCGCCCGTTCCCGGCTTGTTAGGGGACGGGGGTTGCGACAATACGTACCGAATAATGTAGGGTAGAGTCGTTGCATCTCTTCTTCGGACTCCCATGTGGTATCCGAACCCTTTATGTGCTCCCATTTGACCTTTACTTGGTCAATCTCTTTGTTCCTTAAGCTTTTCACTTTACGATCTAGAATCGCAATCGGCTTTACCGCGTAGTTAAGACTATTATCCACCTCAATGTCGTCGTAGTGGATATAAGTTGTTTCTTCGGCTACACATTTCCGGAGATGAGATACGTGGAATGTGCTATGAATTCCGCTCAGTTCCTCGGGTAGTTCGAGACGGTATGCAACCTTACCAATCCGTTCAACGATTCTAAATGGCCCAATAAACCTTGGGCTTAATTTCCCCCTTTTTCTGAACCGAATTATCCCCTTCCACGGAGATACCTTTAGCATGACTTTATCACCAACTTGAAACTCAATCGGTCTCCTTCTTTTGTCCGCGTACAATTTTTGTCGATTCTGAGCCGCTTTCAAATGGGCTCGGACCAAGTCAATTTTCTCATTTATGATTCGGACTACATCCTTATGTGCAAGCTCACGTGGACCAACCTCATCCCAACACACCGGGGTTCGGCATTTTCTACCGTAAAGCATCTCGTACGTAGCCATACCGATGCTTGCATGGTAAATGTTATTAAATGAAAATTCGACCAACGGTAGATAGACATCTCAACTTCCCCCGAAGTAGATAATACACGCCTGTAACATATCTTCCAATGTCTGTATTGTTCTTTCACTCTGTCCATCCGTTTGTGGATGGTACGCTGTGCTAATGAACAATTTAGTTCCCAATTGCTCTTGGAATTCGCGCCAAAAGTTTGAAGTGAACCGAGTATCTCTATCGGACATGATGGATATCGGCACTCTGTGGCATGCCACTATTTCATTGGTATACACCTCTGACAACTTTTCGGACGTATAAGTCTCACGAATCAGAATGAAGTGAGCACTTTTTGCCAATCTATCCACAACTACCCATATAGCATCGTATCCGCGGTTGGTTTTTGTCACACCCCGATATTTCCACGAATTACCGGTGGGCCCGGCGGGGAGTATCGTGTCGTAGTTGATATCATCATAGTCAATATTCACAGTTTAATGCACAGCGAAAGTCTTGGATGAAAATAATTTAAAGTATAATTAAATATTATACAAACGGTTGTATATGGATCCACAGGCGGATCTTAAAACAGAAATATAAATATTGTTCAACAGACTTTAGACGTTCAGAACTTGCAAGATTCTTTATTAACGCCCCGAGCTCCCAGCCAATTACGTACGGTACCTGTCACTTAGTCTTTTTGGAATAATACGTCAGTTTACACTGGTAAATACAATTAACCGACTCTTTTGAAAACATTTATGAAAATTAGTTTAAATGCACAAGGCATAAACATTTTATTACATGGGACAATTATATTAATAACAATCTTGTATCAGATTTACAGGTTTGTCCAACATTTAGGACCAGTATAAAAGCCGAACAAGATTAATCGACACACCACAAATATAAACTCACAAGAAGTTTTCTCATGAGTGAGTATATCTTTTACATACGCAACAGACATGTGTATGCCTACACCCCGTGCTTAAGTCATGGCCATTCACGCTTTTTGAATGAGCCAAGTGTAACACCCCGTGTTTTCACGAGTGAAAGTCAAAGTCAAGGTCAAAGTCAACGACCGATTTCGCGCGACTTGACTCGTAGAAATGTTTTTATTTTATTTATATTATGTGGAGTAAGTGTCGTTCATTACAATAATCGAATCGTGATAACCGTATTCCAATCGACCTACGATTGTGAATGATAGGAAGTAACAATGCGATAAAGTTAACCAACTAATAATCAAGCTATACTAATCGAATCGACATCGAATCGTAACTCGGGCTGTGAATATTACTTGTTGTTTATACGTGTGTGTGTGCCTTACGTGTTACCTGTGCATGTTTATTTTATGTTATGTTGTGATAATCAAGCGAACTCAATCGAACTCGAAGTCTAACTCGAATGTAAACGAACCCGAACCCGAATTCCGAGTCGAACCATATAAGAAGTAGTTGGGACTGAAAGTAATTTGACTAGGAAACCCTATCGAATCGCTCGTAATCGAAACCGAAGCGTCGTCGCACCAAACGCACCAAATCAGGCTACATCCGCACGGATGGTCAATCCGCACGGATTGCCAATCCGCACGGATTGCCAATCCGCACGGATGACCAATCCGCGCGGATAGCCTATCCGGGTTACGTGCCATCCGCACGGCTCACCCTTTCCCTTTTTGGCATCCTATAAATACACGGGTCACTCTCTAACTTTTCCACTTTTGGCAAGTGACGTCCGAACCGCACGCATTCTTCACTTTTTCTCTGATTTCTCTCAATCCAGGTAAGATCTTGCACTAATCCTTGTACATTCTTGATCACTACACAATTCTACACCTTTCCATCTTTCAAATCTCAACTTTTAACCATGGAATCATCAAGATTCGAGGTATTCTCGGGTGACGTCATCATGAAGTTCTTATGAACTTCAAGCTTGACTTCATTCCACCAAGGATAACTCAGATCTAAACGATTTCCACAAGATTTCACAACAACATCACCTAAATCTAAACTTTTCTAAGGATAAAAGAGTTGAAAGAAATAAACCTAAGTTCTCTCCTTCTTTTACCCTTAAGATCGGTACGAATCTGATCGGTTCTAGTCTTTACTCGATAATAGTGATGCACTAGTCCTAGATCTGGAATTCTACCGCAAGACACCTGATTTCGGGGTCAACCGGAATGACCGTTCTGAGTCACCGACATATCGAGTCAGGGTGGTTCCTGGCCGGCTTAGTCGTGCGGGTAAGAATACGATTCCAAATGGTTGCCACGTAATCAGAACGTCTCGGTAAACGACAACAGAAACCAAGAGTAGACGAACGGAACAATCAGACCAGAAGCTGTCCGCACGGACTAGCCGTCCGCACGGACTAGCTGTACGCACGGACAGGTTGTCACCCGGACGAGCTACCCTTAGGACCCACTTTCCAAACGAGGTTTGAGTATCGACGAATGAGCAATCCGGACGGACGACCTCTGAATGGATTACTCTTCGGATCATGAGATACTAAGGCCTTAAAATAAATTCAAACAGTATTCATCCGCACGGCCAAGTCGTCCGCACGGACAGGCTATCCGGACGGATTGTCTCTGCCCGCGCGCACAGACTGTCCGCACGGATTACCACTGTCCGCACGGACTACCATCCGTACGGATCGTTGTCCGCGCGACCGGCTTGAAAGGTAGAAACACTTAAATGTTTTCTAAATGCTACAACGAAAACTCCAAAGCACAAGCCATCATACACAAACACATCCTTAACTCAGGAAGAAACAATCCACTTGAACGATTATCCGCACGAACAACTTGTCCGTACGGATAAGCAATCCGCACGCATGACTAGTCCGGACGGATTACCGTCCGCACGGACAGCCCACGCACACGGATAGCTTATCCGGATGGATTACCATCCGCACGGATAGTTCACCCGCATGGATGACTTCCTCTCACGGATAGCTGATCCGCATGATCAGTTATCCTACCCACTCTCACTTTGTACTATTTTACGCGCCACTTATCGTTACGTTATCGAATCTATTCAGGCTAACCGTACTCGCTGTAAAGCGCTCCCTTCAATCCATAATCGTTGTGAGTATACTCGAACCCTTTTTGCTTTTAGCACTTTTGGGTGTTACATACGTTACAATTATTCAAACTACAACTATCACACTATGCAAGCTATTTTAACGCTAAACCATTAATGCATGTTATACGTGGCTTATGAATGCTTGTTTGTTATGTTTACACATGGAATGCTGTCTACCTGCCTTAGCAACAATAGTACTATAGTTTGGACTCAGCACCCGTTCACACGGGGGTTGTTAAGGATCTTTTACTTGCATGGATTACGGTGGTAATCATGTATTGCGAACTGCCTCGGGCAGTCAACCCGCAGTCATTGGTATCGATGGATCTATGTCGATAACTAACGTGCTTCATTTCACTATGTGTACGTGCTGGTTATGCGTAAACGAATTCGAACTCTATATGCTATTATCAAACTTGTATGCTCACCTTTACATTTTATGTATTGACTTTATTTTAACGTATGTGACAGGTGCTTAGGATGCATATGTGGTAGGAAATGGAAGCTAGAATAAAGCTTTAGAGCCCAACAAATAGTTGTCTGTAGATGACGTAATAGGGGTCTCTAGAAGCAGATAAACAATTGCTACTTATTAAAGTCTTGAGTTGTCGGAATAGAATATTTGCTTTGATGTTATCTTTAATAACTTGTTTGACTATTTAAGATACGGTATGGGACGTATCGTTTAATTTGAATGTTAATGATAGTTGTTATGGAGACTTCTGGACAATCTGTTTCACTCAGTGCCATGCCCCGATGATTCCGCCATCGGTTGGGGTGTGACAGATTGGTATCAGAGCCATAACTATAGGGAATTAGGCAAGACTCGACCTAGTCCGGGTCGAAGTCTCAGAGACCTAGTCTATAGTTAAGAACCAACAGACCAACTCACGTGTATACGTAAACTCGCGACTATCACTCGCTCTTTTCTATCACTGCACTCGAATTTTCAAGTTATGAACAGGTAATGAGGCCGAGAATAGGTGTGAAAACCGCAAACTCTCGACTAAAGTTGCCTAATCAGCTTGCGTTTTAGCTACAAACGAGGAAAATCAAACCAAATTAGGAGTGAAATCCATATTTTGATGAATAATCTCCTCAAATTTTATCAAAAACCAGGACAGAAGTTGCAAGATAGGGGTGAAACCCTAACCTTGAAGACTCGTCCTGCTTTTATACAAAAACTCCCACCAAAGTTTCGATGGACTCCAACGATCTAAAGACACAATATAACCAATGGGAATTGCGCCGACGCCCAAGAATCGAGGCAAAGGCATAGTCCTGGAGGTAATTGTGCACACAGGATCCTTGCGAATAGTCCAGCCACTTTGGTTAGTCGAAGTCTATTAGCCACAGACAATCTACCTTTGATTTATCGATCTTTATGAAGATTTTATGAATTTTCTGTTTATTTGTTAACGTTTTGAAGTACAATTGGTTTCGACCCAACACTATTGCTTCTGCTCAAACACAAAGCCCACACAACTCACCGCTAACAAATCGACAATAGAGACATTCAGAATACTTTGTATGCTCGTATATACCCCTAGTGACTAAGGATTGTGTGTCTCTTGCTATGGTGCTTACCTGTTTTGGAATACCGTGATTATGTGCTCTATGTGCTTATGTGATTTTGTGCAAATCTGTGATTTTGTGACTATATGCGTTTACATGGTACGTGTTACTGAGCTTTAGTGATAGTAGACGTGTGAGGTGAGATTCGAATACAATGTGTTGAGTTCCGTGGTGATGTCTATTGCAGACAATGTCGTCTGGATCTCGTCATACGCTCTCTCGCCAGGAAAAGAGGGACAGACGTCTTGCCTCTATTATCGCGAAAAGTGTGGCAAAAGCTGTAAGTGATGTCTATGAGAACGCCAGCAAATCATCCGAGGAATCGAGGACTGAAGGTCCTAAAGCTGTCACGAGACCTTTCAGTTTCAAACAATTCAAGTCATGTGGGCCGAAAGAATTCACAGGCGAAGGAGGTCCTACTGCACTATTCCACTGGTTTGACTCTATCGAGGTTACTCTGCGACAAAGCGGTTGCCCTGATGACCTTCGAACTCTGAACGCTTACCGGCGTCTTTCAGTCCCGTGCTTTGGACTGGTGGACGGCCGAGAGGAACAAGAGAGGGAATGATGCAGCTTACGGTTTGTCGTGGGACGAGCTCAAGGAAGTCATGCTAGAGGAATTCTGCCCTCCTCACGAGCGTCAAAAGCTTGAAGATGAATTTTGGCACATACATCAGAAGGATGGAGACAATGCTGGTCTTACTGCTCGCTTCAAACAGCTCAGCATTATCTGTCCCGATCAAGTCAAGACTCCTGAGATGACCATCAAGAAGTACATCCGAGCTTTGCCTGACTGCGTTGCTGATTTCGTGCAAGCGGCTAAGACTACCACGATCGAGGAAACCTATCTGCTGGCCGCGGAAATCAATGACAAAAGGGTTAAGGCTGGGGTGTGGGATAAGACCTCCAAGAATCTGCATCAAGCTACCGCTACTGCATCAACTGCTGAACCTACCTCGTCAAGCAACAAGCGAAAGAACAAGAGAAAGAACAGCTCCACCAACAAGAACTGTGCGATTACTGCTGCACCGATCCAAGCTGTACCTGCCCAACAGCGTAAAGTAGCGGCACCTGTGGCCAATGCACCACCTGCAAAACGTGCATACACTGGGCCACACCCACTCTGCCCTACTTGCACCTATCATCACCCGACTGCTATTCAATGCCG
The DNA here is from genome assembly GCA_030545235.1 of Helianthus tuberosus. Taxonomy (NCBI): domain Eukaryota; kingdom Viridiplantae; phylum Streptophyta; class Magnoliopsida; order Asterales; family Asteraceae; genus Helianthus; species Helianthus tuberosus. The sequence goes on along the minus strand of CM060403.1, from coordinate 151,090,905 downwards.
CTTCTGTGCTCATTGCAACGTGTACGACCACTTTACCGCCAACTGCCATATCCGTCAAGCTCCTGCCAATCAAGCTCTACTCGCTGCCCCACAGGGTCAACAAGCTCCTCCGGCACCCGCAGTCAAAGCCAGAGCATGCTTCACGTGTGGCGACCCGAATCATTTCGCCAACATGTGCCCGAACAGGGTGGTGAAACAAGAACCGCAACAGCAGCAACCACAGCAGCAACAACAGGCCGCACGCGCCAGAACTTTCAATCTCAATGTGCGTCAAGCCCAGGCCGACAACAACGTGGTCAATGGTACGTTCCTTGTGAATGGTATTTATGCTTCATGTTTGTTTGATACTGGAGCCGATAATTGCTTTGTGTCGCTCAAATTTGAGAAACTCCTTAGTAGTAAACGTTCTCGACTCTCCTCTGCATTCGATGTCGAAGTCGCTACCGGAAGAACCGTCGCTGTAAAATCTGTTGTTCGTGATTGCACTCTCGAGCTCAACAATCACATCTTCTCAATTGATCTCATTCCGATGCAACTCGGAAGTTTCGACGTCATAGTAGGCATGGACTTTCTTCGCGAAAACCATGCTGAAGTTGTGTGCTTCGATAAAATGATTCGTTTTTCGCTCGCAAACGGTGATTCACTGTGTGTTTATGGTGATACTACTTCGAAGGGTCTCAAGCTTATGTCATGCCTACAAGCTAGCAAGTATCTCCGCAAGGAATACAGGGCTTTCTTGGCTAACGTCGTAGCAGCGGAGAAGGAAAAGAAAGAGAAGAAGGAAGTAAAAGACGTTCCCGTGGTTCGGGAATTCCCTCAAGTTTTTCCAGAGGACCTTCCCGGACTACCTCCGAAGCGCGATATTGATTTTCGCATTGATCTCATTCCTGGAGCTAATCCTATCGCCAGAGCTCCTTATCGACTCGCGCCGTCTGAAATGCGCGAACTCTCAACCCAACTCCAGGAATTGCTTGAAAAAGGCTTTATTCGCCCGAGCACCTCTCCTTGGGGCGCACCAGTCCTTTTCGTCAAAAAGAAGGACGGGTCGTTCTGGATGTGCATCGACTACCGGGAATTGAATAAGTTGACTATCAAGAACCGCTATCCTCTGCCTCGAATCGACGATTTGTTTGACCAGCTACAAGGCGCTACGTGTTTCTCGAAGATCGATCTACGTTCAGGATACCATCAGCTGCGTATACAAGAGGAGGATATACCCAAAACCGCGTTTCGTACTCGTTACGGCCATTACGAATTCGTTGTCATGCCATTTGGTCTAACCAACGCACCAGCGGTTTTCATAGATCTGATGAATCATGTGTGTAAACCATATCTCGACCGTTTCGTCATCGTGTTCATCGACGATGTCTTGATCTATTCCAAAACAAGAGCCGAACACGCGCAACATCTACGTTTGGTTCTCGAGTTACTCCAGGGGAACCAACTCTATGCCAAATTATCCAAGTGCGAGTTTTGGTTGGGGGAGGTTCAGTTTCTGGGTCACATCGTAAATAGTCAGGGCATTCACGTCGATCCTGCGAAGATTGAAGCTGTTAAGAGCTGGGTTACGCCTAAGAACCCGTCTGAAGTCCGCTCCTTTCTCGGGCTAGCGGGCTATTATCGACGATTTATCGAAGGATTCTCGAAGATTGCTGTACCACTTACCACTCTCACGCATAAGGACCAGCCTTTTGTCTGGGGAACCAAATAAGAGTCTGCCTTTCGAACCCTCAAACACATGCTTTGCAATGCTCCTGTTCTCACACTACCCGACGGAAAAGATAATTTCATTGTCTACTGTGATGCTTCCAACCTTGGTCTCGGTTGTGTCCTAATGCAACGAGACAAGGTCATAGCTTACGCATCTCGTCAGCTCAAAATCCACGAGAAGAACTATACAACCCACGATCTCGAGCTAGGCGCAATTGTTTTTGCATTAAAGATTTGGCGACACTACCTGTATGGTACAAGGTGTACGATCTTCACCGATCATAAGAGCCTGCAACACATCTTTAATCAGAGGGAACTAAATATGCGTCAACGCCGGTGGGTAGAACTTCTCAACGATTACGACTGTGAGATTCGTTACCACCCAGGCAAGGCGAATGTTGTTGCCGACGCACTTAGCAGACGGAGCTATCTGCTTAGCACTCGTAATGTCAAGCCCAGCACAACCTCGAAGCTCTCATCCGCGACGCCCAGCATGCATGTTTCAACGAATGGACCTTGAAGAAAGAAAGAATCTACCACGATGGAGCCCAGCTTGTGAGCAAATCGAATGGGATATTCCACTTCTTAGACCGAATTTGGATCCCCAAGCGAACCAACCTGCGACAGATTATCATGGATGAAGCCCACAAATCCCGATATTCTATCCACCCCGGTGCTGACAAAATATACCATGATCTTCGCTATAGGTACTGGTGGCCGGGTATGAAACGGGATTTCGCTCTCTACGTCGGAAAATGCCTAACCTGTGCTAGAATCAAGGCTGAACATCAAAGACCCACTGGCTTGTTCGAACAACCTCCAATCCCCATGTGGAAGTGGGAGAGCATAGCTATGGATTTCGTAACCAAGCTTCCAACCACGTCATCAGGTCACGACAGCATTTGGGTTAATAGAATCGCAATTATATTACATTCTAGTGCGTTTGATCCGCGCAATCGAGCACCTGCTCAGATACCACTTATAGGACCGATTTTGACTCCGTTACGATTATGTTTAGTCACACACGTTCATGGATTCCGCACGTCTCAGAGTCAACAATTATCCGTGCGAATAAGCTAGTCAACAATAGTCAACACGTATATGTTATCCGCACGGATTGCCATCCGTACGGTGAACACCAACAGCAACATTCAACACTTTTCTAACAAAAAAATTAAAATTTCTCCCAAACGACTTCGAATTAAGATCTGAAACTTTGTAGGCTTTTTGATCAATGTATTTAAATGGTCCAAACGAGGAACTCACACATGTGATCCACGGTTAGTTATGGCTTTCAGCTTAATTTCGGGACGAAATTCCCTAAACAAGGGGAGGCTGTAACACCCCGTGTTTTCACGAGTGAAAGTCAAAGTCAAGGTCAAAGTCAACGACCGATTTCGCGCGACTTGACTCGTAGAAATGTTTTTATTTTATTTATATTAAGTGGAGTAAGTGTCGTTCATTACAATAATCGAATCGTGATAACCGTATTCCAATCGACCTACGACTGTGAATGATAGGAAGTAACAATGCGATAAAGTTAACCAACTAATAATCAAGCTATACTAATCGAATCGACATCGAATCGTAACTCGGGCTGTGAATATTACTTGTTGTTTATACGTGTGTGTGTGCCTTACGTGTTACCTGTGCATGTTTATTTTATGTTATGTTGTGATAATCAAGCGAACTCAATCGAACTCGAAGTCTAACTCGAATGTAAACGAACCCGAACCCGAATTCCGAGTCGAACCATATAAGAAGTAGTTGGGACTGAAAGTAATTTGACTAGGAAACCCTATCGAATTGCTCGCAATCGAAACCGAAGCATCGTCGCACCAAATCAGGCTACATCCGCACGGATTGCCAATCCGCACGGATTGCCAATCCGCACGGATGACCGATCCGCGCGGATAGCCTATCCGGGTTACGTGCCATCCGCACGGCTCACCCTTTCCCTTTTTGGCATCCTATAAATACACGGGTCACTCTCCAACTTTTCCACTTTTGGCAAGTGACGTCCGAACCGCACGCATTCTTCACTTTTTCTCCGATTTCTCTCAGTCCAGGTAAGATCTTGCACTAATCCTTGTACATTCTTGATCACTACACAATTCTACACCTTTCCATCTTTCAAATCTCAACTTTTAACCATGGAATCATCAAGATTCAAGGTATTCTCGGGTGACGTCATCATGAAGTTCTTATGAACTTCAAGCTTGACTTCATTCCACCAAGGATAACTCAGATCTAAACGATTTCCACAAGATTTCACAACAACATCACCTAAATCTAAACTTTTCTAAGGATAAAAGAGTTGAAAGAAATAAACCAAAGTTCTCTCCTTCTTTTACCCTTAAGATCAGTACGAATCTGATCGGTTCTAGTCTCTACTCGATAATAGTGATGCACTAGTCCTAGATCTGGAATTCTACCGCAAGACACCTGATTTCGGGGTCAACCGGAATGACCGTTCTGAGTCACCGACATGTCGAGTCAGGGTGGTTCCTGGCCGGCTTAGTCGTGCGGGTAAGAATACGATTCCAAGTGGTTGCCACGTAATCAGAACGTCTCGGTAAGCGACAACAGAAACCAAGAGTAGACGAACGGAACAATCAGACCAGAAGCTGTCCGCACGGACTAGCCGTCCGCACGGACTAGCTGTACGCACGGACAGGTTGTCACCCGGACGAGCTACCCTTGGGACCCACTTTCCAAACGAGGTTTGAGTATCGACGAATGAGCAATCCAGACGGACGACCTCTAATTGGATTACTCTTCGGATCATGAGATACTAAGGCCTTAAAATAAATTCAAACAGTGTTCATCCGCACGGCCAAGTCGTCCGCACGGACAGGCTATCCGGACGGATTGTCTCTGCCCGCGCGCACAGACTGTCCGCACGGACTACCATCCGTACGGATCGTTGTCCGCGCGACCGGCTTGAAAGGTAGAAACACTTAAATGTTTTCTAAATGCTACAACGAAAACTCCAAAGCACAAGCCATCATACACAAACACATCCTTAACTCAGGAAGAAACAATCCACTTGAACGATTATCCGCACGAACAACTTGTCCGTACGGATAAGCAATCCGCACGCATGACTAGTCCGGACGGATTACCGTCCGCACGGACAGCCCACGCGCACGGATAGCTTATCCGGATGGATTACCATCCGCACGGATAGTTCACCCGCACGGATGACTTCCTCTCACGGATAGCTGATCCACACGATCAGTTATCCTACCCACTCTCACTTTGTACTGTTTTACGCGCCACTTATCGTTACGTTATCGAATCTATTCAGGCTAACCGTACTCGCTGTAAAGCGCTCCCTTCAAACCATTATCGCTGTGAGTATACTCGAACCCTTTTTGCTTTTAGCACTTTTGGGTGTTACATACGTTACAATTATTCAAACTACAACTATCACACTACGCAAGCTATTTTAACGCTAAACCATTAATGCATGTTATACATGGCTTATGAATGCTTGTTTGTTATGTTTACACATGGAATGCTGTCTACCTGCCTTAGCAACGATAGTACTACAGTTTGGACTCAGCACCCGTTCACACGGGGGTTGTTAAGGATCTTTTACTTGCATGGATTACGGTGGTAATCATGTATTGCGAACTGCCTCGGGCAGTCAACCCGCAGTCATTGGTATCGATGGATCTATGTCGATAACTAACGTGCTTCATTTCACTATGTGTACGTGCTGGTTATGCGTAAACGAATTCGAACTCTATATGCTATTATCAAACTTGTATGCTCACCTTTACATTTTATGTATTGACTTTATTTTAACGTTTGTGACAGGTGCTTAGGATGCATATGTGGTAGGAAATGGAAGCTAGAATAAAGCTTTAGAGCCCAACAAATAGTTGTCTGTAGATGACGTAATAGGGGTCTCTAGAAGCAGATAAACAATTGCTACTTATTAAAGTCTTGAGTTGTCGGAACAGAATATTTGCTTTGATGTTATCTGTAATAACTTGTTTGACTATTTAAGATACGGTATGGGACGTATCATTTAATTTGAATGGTAATGATAGTTGTTATGGAGACTTCTGGACAATCTGTTTCGCTCAGTGCCATGCCCCGATGATTCCGCCATCGGTTGGGGTGTGACACCAAGGATATCCAGGACACGGTCGTTAACCCCTAATGTTATTTGTTATCAAGCAATACTGATTAGAATGGGATTATACAACTTAACCTTATTCTATTAAAAGGTTTCTACACCCGATCAAGCGGTAATAATTTACCGTATCCCATGCCCGTATAAGGAAAAATAAGTTAAAAGTATTTACCTGAGCTAAATGTAATTTATTCTCAGTCGTATATTCTAATCAGCAAGTGCAAATACTTATACTGGGGCTCTCAATCTAGAACAAAGGTTTTATTAACCTATTAGATTCCTAACGGGTCTTATTTAAGTTGTAACTTTGACCGGTTAGTTTTAAAGAAAGGTTTACAGAACGAAACGCTAGATTAAGCAGTGACCAGATTGGAATGTGATTTAGACCTGACAAGTATGAAGACTTGTATATAATGGGTAAACTAAATACATTCTGGATTTTGAAGTAAAATGATAAGGTGTGACCAGTTTCGGCTAATTTATGCAATCTAGTTACATAAAATGTACCGAACGTGTATAGGCACAACGGGTAACCGGATGAGTCAAGTACAAGTTCCAATAGTTATTATGCTTAAAATATGTTGTGATATCTGTAACGCCCCAAAATCCGAATGTTTGAATCACTAGTATGGTTGAATGGGTTATGGAATGAAATGTGACAACTAAGTTATTTAACTTAGTTAAATCTATAAATTTAACAAGGAATGAAGTTTGTGTTAAATGTGGAAAGTACCAAACTACAGGGACTAACATTTGTAATTATGCTTAGCATAGCTAAACACCTAAAATTGATGTTGAAGGGTGTTAGTTTTTTATATGGTTAGGATTATATGGGTTAAGTATGGGTTGTAAGTGGAAGTATGGTTGTAATTAACCAAAAAGCCCAAACTAGATGGACTAAAGTTAACTTTTTGGTGAAGTTGATTAAAACTCAGCTTTAATATAAGAAAGAACTAGAATTTGGTGGTTCTAATATGTGTGTGTGTGTGTCGATGTGTGCAAGGAGGAGAAGGAGGGTTCTCTTAAACAACCCAAAACCCTAAATTGATGATGAAATTAGGATCAAATCCTTTGCATGGATGAATATTTCTCATCATCTAATCCTAAGAAACATATGGTAAGTTGTAAACTTTGATTTGATGATTTTGCAAGAAACGGGTTTATGATCAATCCATGAATTAGTATGAAAATAAGCATGAATGTGTGTTAAAATCACCAAATATAACTAAATATATGCATGATTCCAAGTAATTTGATGTTTGGAGGTGAAACCCACTTCTAGTGGTGAAGATGGTGACATGGGTGTGTCACCCATGTCCAATACTTGTTCAAATAATGATGAACTAGGTTTTATGTAATGGATTCTTATTAGATATATTGAATGTGATATGAAATTTGGTGATGTTTTGTTATATTTCACGAATGAAAGCAAGAAGTGGGAAGATAGGCATGAAATACTTGTACATTATGCTTAGATAGTGGTACGCACACCAAGTGTTTGATAAAATGTCTAAATGACAAGATTATGTGGAAACGTATGTAAGTAGTGGGTGAATATGTATAGAATGTAATAATGAAGTAAATTAGTGATAGATTAGCATGAAAAATGTGTTTTGGAAAGAATACATGTAAGTTGGACCGTTGACTTTTGAATGTTAACAGTGTATGAATGTAATGGATAGGCTTCTGGACACAATGGTAAGAGTAGAGAATTAGTGTGTTGTGTAGTAGATGATTTATGTGTTATGTGTGATGGTAATCGAGTTGCGTGAGATTTGAATGAGGTAACTATTGGTATATGACTTATGCATGTGAAAATTTGACTAATGAAAGTCAAAGAATATGTAAATGAAAAGAAATGAATGTTTATATGTAAGATCATATAGGCTAACCTTGATACGAACGTGATGACATGTAAGGAAGGGAATCGTATCAACTGACTCAAGCACGGAGGGCAATCGAGTCGAGATGAGGCAAGGAAGTAAGCTCTAGTACACACGCTTAAGGTAAGTGATTTCCGGAATCACTTCTTATTTATAAATGAAGTTTGGTATGTTGTATATAGGGAACCATGTAAGAATTTACGGGTATGGGTAAGTACCAAGGTAAGTTCATATGAACTTCGTCTATCCTTAATGTAAATTAAGATGATAGTCTCATCGTGTTAATGGAATGTTCATTATGTTGCTGAATGTTCATCATGTTGATGGAATGTTCATTGTGTTGCTGAATGTTCATCGTGTTAATGGAATGTTCATTATGTTGCTGAATGTTCATTGTGTTAATGGAATGTTCATTATGTTGCTGAATGTTCATCGTGTTAGTGGAATGTTCATTATGTTGCTGAATGTTCATTGTGTTGCTGAATGTTCATCATGTTAATGGAATGTTCATTATGTTGCTGAATGTTCATTGTGTTGCTGAATGTTCATGGTGTTAATGGAATGTTCATTATGCTGCTGAATGTTCATTATGTTGCTGAATGTTCGTTGTGTTGCTGAATGTTCATTGTGTTGCTGAATGTTCATTGTGTTGCTGAATGTTCATCGTGTTAATGGAATGTTCATTATGTTGCTGAATGTTCATTGTGTTGCTGAATGTTCATCATGTTAATGGAATGCTCATTATGTTACTAAATGTTCATCGTGTTAATGGAATGTTCATTATGTTAATAGAATGTTCAGTATGATGCTGAATGTTCATCGTGTTAATGGAATGTTCATTATGTTGTTGAATGTTCATTATGTTGTTGAATGTTCATCGTGTTAATGGAATGTTCATTATGTTGTTGAATGTTCATCATGTTAATGGAATGTTCACCATGTTACTGGAATGTTCATCATGCTACTGAAATGTTCATCATGTTAATGGAATGTTCATCCTGTTTGTTGGAAGTTAGTCGGTTATGTTTGTTGTGATTGCATTGATTTATGTTGATATGTTTGTAGATAAGGCTCAACTTACAAATAAATGAATGTGACTTGTAGGCATATATGTATGTAGATATGGAACTGTAGCGTGTGTAAGTAGTGTGAACTTGTATGTATGTACATATGAATGGGATACGTATGAATGTACTTAGATATATGAAAGTGTATACACGTGCTGTAATCTAATGATTGTAGATCACTGGTATACGTATATGTGAAGATGTGGGTTTTCAATATGTTTGAGATTACGTACTCCTATCCATGTTACTATTGAGAATGAAATAAATGGAGTGCAGGTATGGGAATGCCGGACTCTCGAGGAATTAATGTCGGACTCGAGTAAATAGAATTGAGAGGATGTTTCACTGGAATACCTTACGTAGTTAGAATGTGATATAGCCTTTTAAGTATATGTATTAAATTATATATGATGTTACCATGTACTAACGTGTTGGTTATATATGGTGACAGCAGGTTAGTCAGATATTCATGATGGACAAGTGAACGAGGATCAAGTTGAAGATCATGGATTGTACGGGAAAGCGGTCACGTTGTTTGTAATCATTTGTTAACATAGTTACATTAAATAAACGATGAATGATGTATTTATGTTAGAAGGGTTGACCTAAACGGTATTTAAGTATGTTAGAGTAGTTATAAGAAAGAAATTTTACGGTTCATTTTCCGCTGCGTCGTTTTGTGTCAAATCGTGAATAGGGTCTTACAAGTTGGTATCAGAGCCCTGGTTTGAGGGAAATCAAGTATGAGGAGGTAAATACTTGGACTCAAACCCGTATGCTCTTGTGACAAGGAACTCGTACGATCCGACACTCGATCAAGATCTAAGGGTAGAAGCAAAGGTAAGTATGTACTTAAGTATGTATTTGAAGAAAACTAACAGTATGTTATGTGTAAGGTAAGCAAAATTGCTTGGAGAGGATGATCCGTGAATGCGGTCTAGGACCGGCATCGAGGCATGTGATAAGAAAAATTGACCCCAGGTACGTAAATTTAACATGTGGGTGCATGTAACGGTAAAATCTATCAAGTGAAGAAAAATTTCAAAAAGGAATATAATAATAGAATGGTAATGAAGTTTTGAAAATGTTACACGTGCAGAAACCTAATTCTTCGGACATAAGGTGACGATTACACGAAGACACGAAACTAGTATGTGGATTGTGTACCTGGCCAGTACATAAGAAACATATGACGTTCGTGAGACCGTGATAATTGTTACAGGTATGTCCGTTATAATTAGGTAGTAGGTGGACGTGAGGGTGAAGGGAAATGTAAGACTTTCAGGGTTTTGAAAGTACCAAATACACATGAGAAGTATGAATGATAAGTTAGAATCCGCGAAACGGATTCGAAACATGAAAGGAATGAAAGATATGAATGATGTGTTAGAAGCCGCGAGACGGATTCGAAAAATAGAAGGGAATGAATGATAGAATGAAAAAGTTTAAAATTCATAAATAGGCATGAATCAAATAAGTAAGAATGAATGACAAGAATGAAAGGCTCAAAATTTTAAGTAATTATAGATCGAACGAGTAAATCTTCTTTAAGAAGCGGATATTATTCAAGTTATGTTTCGAACATATATATATATATATATAGGGGGAGGTTCATTTGAGAAGAAAATTAAATTGAGAAGAAAAAGAACAAAGGGTACAATTGTAAAATATTAAATAGTTTTTCTCTCATCTCATTTATTATTATTTTTGACTAATTAATTAGTCATAAAGACTATCATCCTAACACTAAAATTTTTGCCTAGACACCACAATTTTTTTCCTACACGTTTTTGAAATTTATCCTACACATACTAAAATTTATCCTACACACCTCATACTTTATCCTACACTTTAAAATACTTTTTTTCTTCTTTGAAAAAATATTTTTTTTTTTTTGAAAATAAGTTACAATTTTAATTTAGTTAGCTATTAAAAAGGAAGACTAACAATTAATGATCTATCTAGTTTTACCAATATACCCTTACACCTATATTAAAGACAAAAATTAAATGAAGTAAAAAAGAATCATTCTTATTGGTTGAAGATTGTTCTTTTTTATTCTTACAAAAAATTTCTTCTCATTTGAACCCTCCACTATGTAAATATATGAATATAATTATGCTCAGGTATTGTATACAAGAATGGTTGTAAGGATAAATGAGTTATGCGGGTCAAATGGTGATTGCCATTTGAACCCGGTATTTAATGTTTGAAATGGTCAAGTTATTTAATGGTAGGTGAGCATGATGTACGGTAATGTTACTGTCACAAACTGGAAGGAAATAGTGAAGCAAGGTATGGATAATGAGTCAATGGATTTTGACTTGCGTCAGGTATGTAAAAAGGTTATGCATTTAATAGGAGTTTATTGCTCGACTAGAGAGGGGTGTGTTAGAATTGGGTAATTGGTGAATGTAGATCATAATGTAATTACAATTGGACTTTTGAAAAGTCAAACAAAGTAAGTTGACAAGTTATTAAATAAAGTAATAGTAAGATAGCATGAATTAGTTGAATTGTCAAGAAGATAAAACCGATAAAAACCACTGTAGTAGCAAGAAACTTTAGACGGAAGAAATAAGTTATGTGTTAGACATATTATTAATTGACTCTTGGGAGTCGGGATGAATGACGACTACGACCTAGACAAATAACTTAAGTATGGATGGGAAGGGTATGTTTTTGCAAGAAATACTGAAATGATATAATAAAGTCTTTGCAAGTAAGCATGAATAGAAAGAAGTACGAACGTGTACTTCAATACATCTACTATAAGTAAGAAATGATAACAAAAAAAATTGTATGTAAGAAAAGGAATGTGTGATATGTTATAGTATGTACGTAGGAAATTTGTAGAAGAATTTTAGGTGAATAATCACCTAGTAGAATGAATGTTTGAATGAAAGGTGCTAACCGCAAATTTTGTAGATAATAGTGGTAGAACTCTTAATGTGATGAAACCAACCGAATTGGTGAAAGGATGTGCACGAGCAGAAGCTCATTAAATGGAATGAAGGGGTCGATCCGGTTTTGATACGGACTCGTGAAGAAGCGGGCCGATCTGGTTTGCGGATCGTTAGTCTACACAATGAATGCAAGGTTAGTAACATGTTTAAATTATGACTGTTAAGAAGAAGTTCAATTTGAATAATACCTTCCATCCAAAAGGATGGTATTTGAGTATGGCATAAGGTAGAATGTTGACTTGTGAAGGTCAACAAAGGAATGAATTATAGCTCAGACTTAATGTTGTTGAGTAATGCACATGTGTGCATTGTGATTGATGCATGAAATCTATCGAAATTGACCTAAAGGTTTACTTAATATCATCTAGCGGTAGCAAACATAGAATGGTGTTTATCTTCCGAGATAAGTATGAATAAAGGAGTTTGACATAGTAGTTTTGTTGTAATAACTTTGATTAAATGTTCGTAGTATGTGTATGTTTATGGTTTAAATTTTCATGTCTTAATGAGATTATTAGAAGGAATACTAATAGTGAGATGCATTAGTAAGCTCGTGACGATGGAATGATGCTTAACGTTCTAGTAAGTACGAACGACTGAGAATAAAATAATAGCTACATAGAGATAGCGATAACCCCAAACGAATGTTGGCAATATAAGTATGTACGTGGTTTAAATTATCATGTGCAAATGAAAGTACTCGGAAAGAAAGCTAATAATAGAATATTGAAGTAAACACACGAACTCGTGTGGCTAACGCTAGAATGGAATACCATGTATGATACATGTGTGAGATGGAAATTAATGGATCCACTACGATTGGTACATGTATGAAAGTCTTACGCTTAATTAAGAAGGTAAGAACAAGACATATACTTATGGTTGTACGTGAATTTACTACCTCTTCAATGAGTCATAAGTGTTTTCGTGTTGTAGTAAGTATCTTGAATGAATAAAATGAAAAAGTAAGAGTAGAAATAGTTTTGTAGGTTTCGGGGACGAAACCTCCCTTAAGGGGGGTAGACTTGTAACGCCCCAAAATCCGAATGTTTGAATCACTAGTATGGTTGCATGGGTTATGGAATGAAATGTGAAACCTATGTTATTTAACTTAGTTAAATCTATAAATTTAACAAGGAATGAAGGTTGTGATAAATGTGGAAAGTACCAAACTACAGGGACTAACATTTGTAATTATGCTTAGCATAGCTAAACTCCTAAAATTGATGTTGAAGGGTGTTAGTTTGTTATATCGTTAGGATTATATGGGTTAAGTATGGGTTGTAAGTGGAAGTATGGTTGTAATTAATCAAAAAGCCCAAACTAGAGGGACTAAAGTCAACTTTTTGGTGAAGTTGATTAAAACTCAGCTTTAATATAAGAAAGAACTAGAATTTGGTGGTTCTTATGTATGTGTGTGTCGATGTGTGCAAGGAGGAGAAGGAGGGTTCTCTTAAACAACCCAAAACCCCAAATTGATGATGAAATTAGGATCAAATCCTTTGCATGGATGAAGATTTCTCATCACCTAATCCTAAGAAACATATGGTAAGTTGTAAACTTTGATTTGATGATTTTGCAAGAAACGGGTTTATGATCAATCCATGAATTAGTATGAAAATCAGCCTGAATGTGTGTTAAAATCACCAAATATAACTAAATTTATGCATGATTCCAAGTAATTTGATGTTTGGAGGTGAAACCCACTTCTAGTAGTGAAGGTGGTGACATGGGTGTGTCACCCATGTCCAATACTTGTTCAAATTTGGTGATGTTTTGTTATATTTCATGAATGAAAGCAAGAAGTGGGAAGATAGGTGTTAGGGCTCATTTTCTTGGCATACATATCCTGACCGATATCCTGCCTTTGTTTGTTTATTTGTGACCAGGGTGCTGGAAGAGGATATTGCTAACATTTTGGGCGATATCCTGAGGTTTATTGAATTAACCACGTGCAGGTTAAAGGCTGAGACTTGCTAACGGTCAAGTGGACTTCTTCTCCTCAAGACTCGGGCGAGTTTGTTGAAGGAGAGACGTTAAGCCCGAAAGACCAGGTCTACAACGTTCGATGATGGAATATTCGGTGGATCCCGGACGTTTAGGATAGTTTGTTATTTTATCTTTACTATAAATAGATGGAGGCGGATCAGTTTAAGGCATACAATTTTCACTAACACTCTCGAACACTTCCACTCTCTAGCTCATCGCAAACACCACACTTGTATTCGAATTTCATTGTAACACATAGTCGATCCGCACCACATCCTGCACTGTATCCTGACGTTTGAAGTAATAAGAAGAACAAGGCAACTGCGATTGTCAGCTCCCGAGGTTTTATGCCGGCGATCTAGATTGATCAAGGGCTTTCCTCGTACATCTCGTGTCGTTTACTTTACTTTTGCTCATTGTTTGATCATAGATACAGCTCAATATCCTGAGCCGTATCCTGAATACTGATTTTTCCAAATAACTTAACAAGCATATTTTCAACACACTTTTTAGCACACTACCTCACTTAACTAATTTGATCACTAAATTGCTTAGGTAATTTTTGACCAAAACAATTTGGCGCCCACCGTGGGGCCAGTGGTGCTCTCTTTACTAAAAATTTTTGTGAAATCGCTAATCGGCTTTCTATTTTCAAAACTTTTTGCCACATTGTCCATAATGGCCTCAAGATCAAACATGAGTTCCTCTACTGTGTCTGCTATGACTTCTGCTACTACTGGTTCGGTGCTTCCACCACCTCCTCCAAGGATGCCAGCCTCTTCACGACCTCAGGACATTATCCCTACTCGCAGTGTTCAGGAATCTGCTCCTGTTCTAGCTTCTAATGATGAAATTCTTACTTTATTTGGAAGTGTGCAGGAACAAATGAGGCAGCAACAGGAAACAAACCAAATGCTTTTAAGGGAAATACAACTCCTGAAGTCTGGCTCGAGCAGATCTGCTGAGGATAATGTCACTCCATTACACCCCAGAGCGTTGAACTTTAGTTCAGCTGTGTATACTGAGGATAACAGGGGGAATATTGTGCCCAGCCTTCCTCAGAATCATACTCCTGAAATACCCTCCTCGGTCAGGATGTCAACCATGAGGAGCTCAGGATATGCTTCAGGATATGGGCAAAATCCTCCAACGGGTAACGTGTCAAATAATAATAATACTCATGCTACTAACAATAGTGGATCTTTGCAGGATACAGGTGTAACATCAGCACTTACTAGGGAACTCCAGAAGTTGAAGGACATGATATCTAGTGTACCTGGGGTGGTCCAGCCGATCCCGGAAGTGTCCCAAGACAGCCACAAGATATCTCGTTTTGCATATCCTATCTGTGATGCTGAGATCCCAAAGAGATTCCAAACCCCCAACATGAAGCTTTATGATGGGACTACGGATCCTGAAGAGCATATTGCTCAGTATAGGGAAAGAATGGAGATTAACCCTATCCCTCCGGAGCTCAAGGAAGCATGCTTGTGCAAGGGATTTGGTTCTACTCTAACAGGAACAGCCTTAAAATAGCTGTTAAACGTTCCTCCTCACTCAATTACTTCGTTTGCTCATTTGGTTAATTTATTTAACAGTCAATTTTCTTGCAGTAGGAGTTTTGAGAAACTAACCAGTGATCTTTACAGGATAACTCAATGGCCTCAGGAATCCTTGAGGGATTATGTGAACAAATTCAGTCGAGAATCCTTAGATATCCCACATCTTGATGTTGCAACAGTTGTGCAAGCTTTTAAGATGGGATTACAAAAGGATTCTCAGTTTTATCAGGATCTCGTAATGAATCCCTGCAGGAATCTAGACGAAGCTCGTAACAGGGCTTTGAGATATATCCGTCTGGAAGATGACAGGAAAATGCAAGAAAGGATGAACTCGTCTAACACTTATGAGTCAACTAACAGGAAGTCAGAATCCTCATTCAAATCATATCGGCCTAAGCCATATGGTAGAAATGAGAACAAGAGGGTGAATGAGGATCCTGAAGAGTATCCTGAGTTTCTGTTAACATTCCTGAATTGATGTATGCCATGCAGGGTCTAGGAGACAAGGCTAGGTGGCCTCGAAAGAATCAACAAAAGGCTGACTGGAAAGATAAGTCAAAATGGTGTGCTTTCCACGAAGATTTCGGACATGTAACTGAGGATTGCATTGCTCTAAGGAAAGAAATAAGCTATCTTCTAAGCAAGGGATATCTGAAAGATCTCTTAGGAAGAAAGAAGAATAAGGGTCATGATACTGAGAAGGATCCTGAACGAGCAGCATCACCTCCTGCGGATGCCAAGATAATCAACTTCATTTCGGGAGGATCCGACATTTGTGGAACTTCGTATTCGGCAGCAAAGAGACATGCAAAAGAAGCTAAGGCCGAAAGGGGAGACAAACCTGTCAGGATGACTACCCTCACAACTGACAAAGTGATTACTTTTGATGCTGATGATAGGGATACTGTCCAGGATCCTCACCATGATGCTCTGGTAATAACGTTATATGTGGCTAACCATTTTGTACGCAGGATATTAGTTGATAATGGCAGCTCCGTCAACATAATCCAACTAGAAACTTTGAAGAGAATGAATGTATCTCCAATGGATATCACTTCAAAGTCTACTGTGCTTGTTGGGTTCAGTGGAGAGGCTAGAAACACAGTGGGAGAGATAAAGTTGCCAGTATACGTTGAAGGAGTCAACTCGATACAACGTTTCTGTGGGATGGATTCTCTATCCTGCTATAACATCATACTGGGAAGACCGTGGATTCACGATATGAAGGCTGTGCCATCAACATATCACCAATGCATCAAGATACCTACACCTTGGGGAGTTGTCAAAGTCGATAGTGATCAGCAGGAGGCGAAAGAATGCTACTCATCCTCGATGAAATCCTCAACCAAACCTAGTGCATCATAGCAATTAAAGACGCGGGCCCAGGATATCGTGGAGGATCCGGAGCAGGATGTGAAGAAAATTATCCTGGACCAGGATAATCCTGATATTTCGGTGCTCGTAGGGACCAATATCCCTCAGGATATTGAAGAACAATTAATTAGCTTTTTGAAATGCAGGATGTCGACATTTGCATGGAAGCATGAGGATATGACAGGCATATCCAAAGACATTATCACTCACAAGCTTGGAATTGATAAATCATTCAAGCCTGTTCAGCAAAAAAGAAGGAAGTTTGCTCCTGAGCGGAATGCGATTATCCAAGAGGAAGTTGAGAGATTATTGAAGTCCAGGATGATCAGAGAGGTTAAGTTCCCAAGGTGGCTAGCAAACGTGGTTGTGGTACAGAAGAAAAATGGGAAATGGAGAGTTTGTGTAGACTACACAGACTTGAACAAAGCTTGTCCTAAAGACCCATTTCCTCTTCCCCACATTGATGCAATGGTAGATGCCACTGCCGGGCATGAAATGCAGACCTTCATGGACGCATCCTCAGGATTTCAACAGATCCAAATGGAGCCTTCTGATCAGGAGGATACTGCCTTCATGACACCAACAGGTATTTATTATTATACAGCTATGCCTTTTGGTTTGAAAAATGCAGGTGCAACATACCAAAGATTGGTAAACATGTTGTTCAAAGATAAACTGGGGGACACCATGGAGGTATATATCGATGATATGGTGGTGAAATCTAAAAAGGCTGAGGATCACCTCCAGGATATCAAGGGAGCATTTGATATCCTGGATCGATACAACATGAAGCTGAATCCTGCTAAATGCCATTTCGGAGTGGGGGCAGGAAAGTTTCTTGGATATATGGTGACAAAAAGGGGGATAGAAGCAAGCCCAGAGCAGATCAAAGCTATCCTGGATATAAAATCACCCTCAAATATGAAGGACGTACAAAGATTGACAGGCCGAGTAGCAGCTTTAAACAGGTTTATCTCGAGATCCTTAGAGAAGTGCAAAGATTTTTATGATATCCTGAAGAAGAATAAAAGATTCGAATGGGGGGAGAAGCATGAAGCAGCCTTGCAGGATTTGAAACGATATCTCTCAACCGCACCTCTATTGATGAAGCCTGAAAATGGTGAACCACTATCCCTGTACCTTGCTGTATCTGGGAATGCTGTAAGTGCCGTTCTCATAAAGGATCATGAAGGTCAGCAATATCCTGTTTATTATGTTAGTAAAAGTTTGCTAGATGCTGAAACTAGGTATTCTCATTTAGAAAAATTGATACTAGCATTAGTCATGGCATCAACGAAACTTAGGCATTATTTCGAGACACATAGGATACATGTTAAAACAAATTATCCTGTCAAAAATGTGCTTAGGAAACCAGAGATGTCAGGCAGGATGGCCAAGTGGTCAGTAAAGCTAAGTGCTTATGATTTAGTATATGAACCTAGAAATGCCATAAAATCTCAGGCTTTAGCTGACTTTGTGGCTGACTTTAGTAGTGACATTCAGAACGAGGTAGACCTAGAAGTTCAACAGTTAGGAGAATCCTCACGATCCTGGACATTATATACTGACGGTGCATCTAATGTAAGAGGAGTAGGATTAGGAATACTACTAAAATCGCCATAGGGGGACATATTACCCCAGGCTATTAGGTGTGAATTTCCTGCTACTAATAATGAGGCAGAATATGAAGCTTTAATTGCAGGATTAGAATTGGCTAAGAGTATGAGTATAAAAAATCTGCAAGTATATGTTGACTCTTTGTTAATTACTAACCATTTTAATGGATCCTATGCAGTTAAGGGAGAGAAATTAATCGAATATCTCGATATTCTCAAAAAATTAGCAGGATATTTCGATGTTTTTATACTTGAACAGGTACCAAGGGAAGATAATGTTGAAGCAGATGCCTTAGCAAATTTGGGATCATCGATCAGGATACCTGAAGGGACGCAAATACCAATATTACATGTCTTATATCCTGCAACGAATCCTCAGGATAAAGAAGTAGCTGGTATTCAGGATCCTGGGGCAGAACATCCTGAAGAGGATCCTAAATCCTGGACGGCTCCAATCATGAGATATCTCAAAGAAGGACACATCCCTGGAAATGAGAATCCTAAGGCATTTAGGATGAAGGTATCACGATTCACTATTATAAATAATGTTTTATACAAGAAATCTCTTGCAGGACCGTATTTGAGATGCTTGGAGGATCCTGAAGCCAAAGAAGTACTTCAGGATATACATGAAGGGGATTGTGGTAACCATGCTGGGGGTAGGTCGTTATTCTCAAAAGTGTTAAGGACAGGATATTATTGGCCAACAATGAGAAATGATGCAGCAGAATATGCTCGAAGATGTGACGCATGTCAAAGACATAGTAACATACTGCATCAACCTGTTGAACCATTATATCCTATTGTTTCCCCTTGGCCGTTTATGAAGTGGGGTATGGATATAGTGGGAAAGCTACCAAAAGCTCTGGGAGGAAAAGTCTTTATGCTAGCAATGACGGATTATTTCTCTAAGTGGGTTGAAGCAGAAGCATTTGTTCAAGTAAGAGATCAAGAAGTAGTATCCTTCATAAAGAGGAATATCTTAACCAGATTCGGAGTACCAGCCGAGATAATCTGTGACAATGGGTTCTCAATTTATAAGCAAGAGAACTACTGACTTTTGCAAAAGTTGGGGAATCAAAATGATTACATCTACTCCGGTACATCCTCAAGCAAATGGACAAGCAGAATCCTCAAACAAGATAATTGTCAATAACTTAAAGAAGAGACTTGGAGCCAAAAAAGGAAGATGGGCAGAAGAATTACCCTTTGTTTTATGGGCTGATAGGACAACGGTAAAGAATGCAACAGGCCAAACCCCATTTTCCTTGGTGTTTGGAGCAGAAGCAATGATTCCAACGGAAATGACAATACCTACTGCAAGATCTACCTTGAGTGATCCTGAGCAGAATCCTGAAGCCTTGAGTCAGGATTTAGACACTATAGATGAGAAGAGAGATGCGGCAAGGCTAAGGATGGCAGCATATCAACAGAGAATATCCAGGGCATATAACAAGAATATTAGGACTAGAAGATTTAAGATTGGAGATTGGGTGTTAAGAAAGGCTTTTCAGAATACTACTAATCCTGCCGATGGCAAGTTAGCTCCAAAATGGGAAGGACCATATGAAGTTGAATCAGAAGCAGGGAAAGGAGCATACAGACTCAAGAATATGGAGGGGGATATGCTACCGAGGTCTTGGAATGCTATACACCTTAAGCTCTATTTCAAGTGAGTTTAGAATTTAATTTCTAACTCAGGATGGTATGAATTCTACCTTTTTTAAATATGTTTGGTTTAATTTGTTCTTTGTAACCCAATACTGACTTAAGCATCGGAGGGGTGTTAGCCAAGCTAACACCCACCTTAGTTTACAATTGTTTTGCAAGATATGTTTCAGGATATAGCTCCAGGATATGTACTCAGGATAACTCGAAAGATTAGAGGATTGGCCCCCTCTCTCACGATTAAGGGATACTGATCCCTTCACAGGTTTAAAGGTATTCACCTTTCTTCCGAATTGGGTTTAAACACCCCGCCTGGAGCGCAAGTTATTCAGGGATAGTTCAAGGTGGCGGGACCAGTCCATGTAAAAGTGGCTGACAATTTCGTTACTGTTGGCTATATCCTGAATCCTAAAGGTATATGAGGATTGATCACCCTCTCTCACGAAAGGGTATTTTCATACTCTCTAAGGTTTAAAGGTTTTCACCTTTCTAAGTCTTGGAGTTTATACACTCCCGCCTGTAGCGCATGAAAATTTGGGATTTTCCCCAGGATACAAGGGATTTATCTCCAGTACATACTTGGGTTTTACCCTTGGGACGTAAAAAATTGCCTATGCAATGGAAACTGACATTCAGTAGATTACTAAAGTATTTGAAGACATTGTACACAGGGGACATCCCTACCAAGATGGTGATGTAAAGCTAAAAGGATGAGGCTCAGAACTAATGCACTAAGTACCTTGCACAGGGGACACCTTCATTGGAAGAGTTGCAAAGGGATTGAAGTTTGGTAATAGGTTTATACCCTATTTATGGTATGATATTTCCTTTGTAAACATCGTCTGAGTTTTTAGTAACATTATTTTAAGTATCCTGATATATTCTCAAAGTCCTTTTCAGGATATTTGATTAGGGTGTTTGAAACTAGTATTAGTTTGGAACTTTGATCATTTAAATATTATCAAAACTTGGTTTTGAAAAGATAGACTATTTTTCACTTTCTAAAGAAATTTTTACAAAGTTGAAGGAACGTTTGGAAGTTCTATCTAATAAAAGGTTTTTACAGTATATCGCTGAGTATACTGATCAGGATATTTTCATAAAATAGTAATATAAAATTTTTAAAGCTAAGAATTACACTAAGTAATGCAAGACAACAGCAAATAAGTCAAAAGATAGTTATATTATTAACAAGTCAAAAGTTGTGCTTTTGGTTTCACCACAAACCGAGGCCCATCCGCCAAAAGCACAATTAGTTTTTACCATACTTGTGTAACGATTGCAGGATATATCTCAAAACAGGACCTGTTCACCTACAACCGTTATCACGTTCAAAACAAGTTATACTAATTGATGACCAAGGGCATCGTCCTAAAACCAAGGACCCATCCACCTTTGGTCATCACATTGTTCTAGTGCAGGAAATGTAAATTGTTCGAAGACAGGAAAAGTAAATTGTTTATGCAACCACAACCATGAAATTTAAAAAGTGGGCTCCGGCCTTGGCACGTATATCCATCATCGCCCACTCCGCTGCCTAAGGGGCAACACCCTCTTGAACAGCAACCTCCTTCCCAGCGTTCGCACCAGCATCAGCCTCAGGATTCTTCTCAGCATCATCACCAGCATTGGCCGCTTCCTCTGCCGCCTTAGAAGGCTCTTCACCAGTGTGCTTTGCAGGATGAGCAACGGGATGACCTCCGAGGCCCTGTAGTTTCTCCTCCCAAGCCTTTACATTCCAGGAGGGGCACTCAAAACCCAAATCCATGGCCTCATAAGCCATCCTTATCCTGGCTTGGAGAAGAGAGACGACCACGGATGCTTTGAGGCTATCCCGATATGAGCTCATATTCTGCTGATATTGGAGAAGAGCGGCATCTAGTTTGGCTTGAGCATCCTCGTTGGCTTTGTGGAGAGTAGCCTGGTGATCCCGGATCATTGCCTTGTATTTGTCTTCATAATGCTGGGATTTAGCAGCTGCAATGGTTCCTTGGTCGGCTATGGTGGCTTCAGCTTTCTCCAGCTTGATCTCCAACATCTTGTTAAGCCCGCAAGCGTCTTCATACAAGTGCATAAGACGATCCAGACCCTATCAATAAAGATACAGGTATTGATGTGAAAAATAAGCAGGATAAGGGCTAACATACTTGTGCAGGATATCGAAAAGAAAATTCTACCTGTTTGAGGAATGAGGTGGCTTCGTTGAACCCATGATTCTCGAGAGAGAATGTTTCAGAAACAGCTGGGGAGTCCATCTCCTTTCTCTTCCGAGAGCTGGATGCCCGGGTCCTGGATGCCGGAGGGCCTTTGGGAGCAGAAACAGTCTTTGAGGAGGTAGGCTTTGGTGTAGCAGACGGCTTTGGCTTGGATTCTTGTTTGATGGGTTCAAGGCTGGAGTAGCAATCCAACTCGTCAAGTTCAAAACCTTCAAGGTTGACGACTGGTACTACACAAGGGAAGATGTTCTTAAACTCATCATACTTTTGAAAAGTAATTTATATATATTGAGAATGTGCTTACCAGACATTGCTGAGCTTGATTTCTGGCTTGAATCTGTAAGAGACAGGGAGAAAGTTCTTTCACTGGCAGGAAGACGGTAGATTTCCTCGATCTTGGATTCGGATTCTGCACTGGGAGGCACTAAATCTCTGAAATTTGCTGCATAAAAAACATCAGGATATAAGTCTGGGATACAGTTTGAAGATATAATTGGGGATATTCCTAAAACCCTAAATCCTACCCTTGGTTAACCATTTAACCGGTAGATCGAAACCCTTACAATAGAGTCTCTTTTTACGAAAAAGAATTTTCGTCGCCATCGATCCTCGTTCTTGGTGGCTTTAAGAACCAGAGGGTTCTTGGAGGTAGAAAACAGAAGAAAACGATGATTGCCGTGGGATCTCAACCGGTATGCTATAGGAAGGTCCTCAACAAGTAGGTTAGGAAAATGACGAGATTTGATTTGATTTAGCACTATTAAAACTCGCCAAACCATCGGCATAACCTGGGCGTAACTAAGGCCGGTGAGGTCGAAAAAGCTAGAAATAAAGGGTGGAAACGGGTACCGGAGTCCAAGAGAGAAGGGGTAGGCAAAGAAACAAACCCACTCATCAGATATTGCATCTGATCGGGCTTCCCGATCAAAAGGGCGAAAGACTGTTCTGGTGGGGAAGGCGCCGGAATCTTTAAGAGCAGCGATGTCGGCATTGTTAAAGCAGCAGATCTCCTTTGCTGGATCAACAATGAAGTTCTGACTTACGAGGCTTGAGGCTGGTCGGTCCGATCGGGATTTCGTTCGTGGTGCCATGAAAAATATTGAGCAAACTGAGAGAGATTCAAGAAAGAAGGATAGAAAGGAAAATACCTGATGTCCGCTTGAAGATAAGGATAACCATGATAAGGAGTCCCTCGGTTAATATAGGATGAATATAGGGGGTAAAGAGTAAATAATGCTTTGGAAGTTGCACCACTGTCATTTCAAGGGTCTAGTCGTATTAATTACCTTAAGTTATGAGGAGAAACTTTTGAAATATATCCGTTGGATTGGTATCCCAACTGATATATTTGGGGACAATTGTTAGGGCTCATTTTCTTGGCATACATATCCTGACCGATATCCTGCCTTTGTTTGTTTATTTGTGACCAGGGTGCTGGAAGAGGATATTGCTAACATCTTGGGCGATATCCTGAGGTTTATTGAATTAACCACGTGCAGGTTAAAGGCTGAGACTTGCTAACGGTCAAGTGGACTTCTTCTCCTCAAGACTCGGGCGAGTTTGTTGAAGGAGAGACGTTAAGCCCGAAAGACCAGGTCTACAACGTTCGATGAAGGAATATTCGGTGGATCCCGGACGTTTAGGATAATTTGTTATTTTATCTTTACTATAAATAGATGGGGGCGGATCAGTTTAAGGCATACAATTTTCACTAACACTCTCGAACACTTCCACTCTCTAGCTCATCGCAAACACCACACTTGTATTCGAATTTCATTGTAACACATAGTCGATCCGCACCACATCCTGCACTGTATCCTGACGTTTGAAGTAATAAGAAGAACAAGGCAGCTGCGATTGTCAGCTCCCGAGGTTTTATGCCGGCGATCTAGATTGATCAAGGGCTTTCCTCGTACATCTCGTGTCGTTTACTTTACTTTTGCTCATTGTTTGATCATAGATACAGCTCAATATCCTGAGCCGTATCCTGAATACTGATTTTTCCAAATAACTTAACAAGCATATTTTCAACACACTTTTTAGCACACTACCTCACTTAACTAATTTGATCACTAAATTGCTTAGGTAATTTTTGACCAAAACAATAGGCATGAAATACTTGTACATTATGCTTAGATAGTGGTACGCACACCAAGTGTTTGATAAAATGTCTAAATGACAAGATTATGTGGAAACGTATGCAAGTAGTGGGAGAATATGTATAGAATGTAATAATGAAGTAAATTAATGATAGATTAGCATGAAAAATGTGTTTTGGAAAGAATACATGTAAGTTGGACCGTTGACTTTTGAATGTTAACAGTGTATGAATGTAATGGATAGCCTTCTGGACACAATGGTAAGAGTAGAGAATTAGTGTGTTATGTACTAGATGATTTATGTGCTATGTGTGATGGTAATCGAGTTGTGTGAGATTTGAATGAGGTAACTACTGGTATATGTCTTATGTATGTGAAAATTTGACTAATGAAAGTCAAATAATATGTAAATGAGAAGAAATGAATGTTTATATGCAAGATCATATAAGCTAACCTTGATAGAAACGTGATTACATGTAAGGAAGAGAATCGTATCAACTGACTCAAGCACGTAGGGCTAACTGGTCGAGATGAGGCAAGGAAGTAAGCTCCAGTACACACGCTTAAGGTAAGTGATTTCCGGAATCACTTCTTATTTATAAATGAAGTTTGGTATGTTGTATATAGGGAACCATGTAAGAATTTATGGGTAAGGGTAAGTACCATGGTAAGTTCATATGAACTTCGTCAATCCTTAATGTAAATTAAGATGATAGTCTCATCGTGTTAATGGAATGTTCATTATGTTGCTGAATGTTCATCGTGTTGATGGAATGTTCATTGTGTTGCTGAATGTTCATCGTGTTAATGGAATGTTCATTTTGTTGTTGAATGTTCATCATGTTAATGGAATGTTCATTATGTTGCTGAATGTTCATTATGTTGAGGAATGTTCATCGTGTTAATGGAATGTTCATTATGTTGCTGAATGTTCATTGTGTTGCTGAATGTTCATCGTGTTAATGGAATGTTCATTATGTTACTGAATGTTCATTGTGCTGCTGAATGTTCATCGTGTTAATTGAATGTTCATTATGCTGCTGAATGTTCATTATGTTGCTGAATGTTCATTGTGTTGCTGAATGTTCATCGTGTTAATGGAATGTTCATTATGTTGCTGAATGTTCATCGTGTTAATGGAATGTTCATTATGTTGCTGAATGTTAATTGTGTTGCTGAATGTTCATTGTGTTGCTGAATGTTCATCATGTTAATGGAATGTTCATTATGTTGCTGAATGTTCATCGTGTTAATGGAATGTTCGTTATGTTAATGGAATGTTCATTATGATGCTGAATGTTCATCGTGTTAATGGAATGTTCATTATGTTGCTGAATGTTCATCGTGTTAATGGAATGTTCATTATGTTGCTGAATGTTCATCATGTTAATGGAATGTTCACCATGTTACTGGAATATTCATCATGCTACTGAAATGTTCATCATGTTAATGGAATGTTCATCATGTTTGTTGGTAGTTAGTCGGTTATGTTTGTTGTGATTGCATTGATTTGTGTTGATATGTTTGTAGATAAGGCTCAACTTACAAATATGTATGTATGTATGTATGTATGTATGTATGTATGTATGTATGTATGTATGTATGTATGTATGTAGTTATGGAACTGTAGCGTGTGTAAGTAGTGTGAACTTGTATGTACGTACATATGAATGGGATACGTATGAATGTACTTAGATATATGAAAGTGTATCCACGTGTTGTAATCTAATGATTGTAGATCACTGGTATACGTATATGTGAAGATGTGAGTTTTTAATATGTTTGTGATTACGTACTCCTAACCATGTTACTATTGAGAATGAAATAAATGGAGTGCAGGTATGGGAATGCCGGACCCTCGAGGAATTTATGTCGGACTCGAGTAAATAGAATTGAGAGGATGTTTCAATGGAATACCTTACGTAGTTAGAATGTGATATAGCCTTTTAAGTATATGTATTAAATTATTTATGATGTTACCATGTACTAACGTGTTGGTTATATATGGTGACCGTAGGTTAGTCAGATATTCATGATGGACAAGTGAACGAGGATCAAGTTGAAGATCATGGATTGTACGGGAAAGCGATCACGTTGTTTGTAATCATTTGTTAACATAGTTACGGGAAAGAAATTTAACGGTTCATTTTCCGCTGCGTCGTTTTGGGTTAAATCGTGAATAGGGTCTTACAATATCAGTAGGATATCGACAATTATGCCCCAAATTAATTTAAGACCAATTTAAGTCCCGAAAGGGTATTTTGGTCATTTTAAAATTTATATAAGAGTTTTAAACATAAACTGAGGTTCTGGTCTAAAACATTCTGCAAAAATATTTATTTTATGTTGTTATATCAGTAAGATATCATACATATGTGTGTTTAATCATTTATGGCCAAACTATGCGCCGTAGGGGTATTTTAGTCATTTCGCATATGCTTTTGAGGTCAAATTTGGAAGTCCGAGTACAAGACTTATACTTACTGTTAAATTATAAAATTTAATTTTTAAAATCAGTAGGTAACAAGTCTTAGGTGCTAAATATGGTTTTAAACCATACTATGCGTCTAATTCACATAAAAGTCGATATTTGACGATACTTGAGATGTTTAAGGAAATCTGAGATTTTGATCAGCCTTAACTGTTTAAAATATTTTATTTAATATATAAAATTAGTATAAAAAGGTTTGACATGTAAATGATGTGTAAAATTCATTTTATTAGTGAAAAGGGCAATATCGTCAATTACCGAGTCCATGCAAGAACTCTATGTTATGGTCAGTATAAAATTTGACCAAAAATTCTAAAATTCCCTAAAAATTATATTAAAATAGTAGGTAATGAGTTTGGTGCCAAAATTTGGGTTTAAATATGATTTATGCTAAAAATGCAATTTAATTAACAAAAAGTTTTGTTTTACGATATCTTGCATAACTTTTATTTGAGACCAGAAACTAAAGTTAAATTTCTTGGACATACTTATAAATCAGTAATAAAGCTTTTTGTCCATTCACATTTTCAAAAAATCTCGTTTTTATATCAAAAGGGCATAATGGTCAATTTTAAGCAAATAACGGAACATGCAAATAATCTCTGATTTCTAAGGGACCATGTAGTATAACTTCAGAGAGTTATACTAACATATAATATGGTCATAAAAGAATCCCAAGGCATAACTAAACTAAGCCTAATCGGGTCAGAACTGAAAGTCAAAGCAAAAGTCTACTTTTGCGACTTTCGGTTGCGAACCGAGCCTAAACTCTGAATTGTCGGGTTGAACATGCCTAAACATGTTCTTATATTATTTACCAAGTTGTTTAAGTGATAAAATGTATTTTATAGCTTCTACATTATCAGTTATGAATTATTTTGTAAAAACAGACTCGTTTAACTTTTCTGTTAAGTACTTTGACCCGACAATTGACCAAGTAAATGTGATAAGAGTTAATTACTGTTTTCGTCCCTGAGGTTTGTCAAAAATCACTATTTCAGTCCATTAGTTTAAAAATTGCGATTTCAGTCCCTGTGGTTTCACTTTCGTAACCATTTCAGTCCACCTCCGTTAACCCAATCCATTTATTCTGTTAAGTAGACGTGAATTGACCATAAAGCCCTTATTAATAAAAAACAAAAAGATATCTAAATGATTTAATTACTATTTTCGTCCCTGTAGTTTGTCAAAAATCACTATTTCAGTCCACTAGTTTAAAATTTGCGATTTCAGTCCTTGTGGTTTCAGTTTCGTAACCATTTCAATCCAGTCTCCTAACACGGTCTATTTTACCGTTAAGTTTTTAATGAAATACCTAAATTACCCTTGTGTTAATTAAATATGGACTTATATGATTTTATTATTGGATTTATATGATTTTATTGTTGTATGACATGGACTTAATTGGATTGTAGGGTTCGACCCACCATAGCTTTAGTAGAAGTAGAAGTCTGGCACTATTTTTACATATATGGTTCCAAAAATTTTAATTTTGGATTTTAGAATGAGAAAATGTCAAGGTAAGCATTATTTTTTAAAGTTATTATGTTAATTGATGCTGCTAGAAAGATATTAATTGGGGTGGGGTAATGGGTCGCCGGACATTAAGAGGGTGGGGTTGTGATGCCGGAGAAGATGACCGAAAACTTTTGCCAGAAATGAGAGCAGGGATGGAGTGGGGTGGGGTAGCGTGGGGTTGTGTTTTAACAAGTGGGTCCTAGAATACAATTCACGTGTACTTAACAGAATAAATGGATGGGGTTAACGAAGGTGGACTGAAATGGTTACGAAAGTGAAACCACAGGGACTGAAATCGTAATTTTTAAACTAATGGACTGAAATAGTGATTTTTGACAAACCACAGGGACGAAAACAGTAATTAACTCATTTAGATATCTTTTTATTTTTATTAATAAGGGCATTATGGTCAATTCACGTGTACTTAACAGAATAAATGGATGGGGTTAACGGAGATGGAATGAAATGGTTACGAAAGTGAAACCACAGGGACTGAAATCGCAATTTTTAGACTAATGGACTGAAATAGTGATTTTTGACAAACCATAGGGACGAAAATAGTAATTAACTCATGTGATAATTAGGAGGTGCCCTTTTGAGGGTTTAACACCTACATAATTACCAACACATGGCCACTTTCAATTCGAATAATGGCTGGACCGTTTATGATTAATCACAAAGTCAAAGCAGAATTACACTAACTTTGACTTTCAGTCCTTAAACTAATAAAAGCTTAACTACAGAAGCTAAGAACACTTACAAAGGTCCTTAGCAAGAAGATTTGAACTAATAGAGCTTCCTTAATGACCAGGATGCTCCAGAGCTAATGCTTTGAAAGTTTGAATTCTGATTTTTGAAGTGAGCAAGAACAAGTGAGGAATGAGGGCCTATTTATAGAGAATGAGGATTGATTGAGATGAATCCAAGTGTCCCAGATGTTTTATGATGCTCACAAGTGTCCAAATGGTTTTTAAAAACCATCAACATGCAGCTGTTTACGCCTCAGAATTGCAGAGAATCCATTGCAGATTTTAGGTTGCATGCTGGGCAGCTGCCAGTTTTGGCTGGAAACAGGTCTCCGTCGCGCCACACGCCAGGTAAGGTTGACCCTGGCGCACCACGTTTCAAAGTTGTTTTGTTGCAAGATCAGCCCCTGTACTTTCTGAACTCGAATAACTGACCTTTCTAGCATGAGGGGCCCACATAAACAGGTCTGAGATGTTCTTGGGAGTAAGGCCATGCATAAAGAGGTTTTGGATTTGTTGAAAAGGTCTCTCGAGACTAAAATTGTGACATTTACACTTTTGACCCTTTTTCTTGGAAATTTCAATTTACATCACAAGATTGAACCGGAACTTTAATAAATCATTATCTGGTGTACATGAGGGTATAATAATATTTTACAAAGCTTTGGGAACGTTATAAGGTCACTCAG
Organism: Helianthus tuberosus; assembly: GCA_030545235.1. Taxonomy (NCBI): domain Eukaryota; kingdom Viridiplantae; phylum Streptophyta; class Magnoliopsida; order Asterales; family Asteraceae; genus Helianthus; species Helianthus tuberosus. The sequence goes on along the minus strand of CM060403.1, from coordinate 151,061,164 downwards.
AGGTAAGAATTAACATGTTGACACTTTTAACCCTTTGTTTTGTAACTTTTGATTTTTAAGCACAAACGGCTTCTTGTGTCCGACAATTTATTCGATAACAAATACGAACATCTTATGAGGTCAATCAGGGGCACAAGTTTGGCATGTTGACACTTTTAGTCCTTCTACATACATCTTTTCATTGTTTGACAGTTTTAGTCCCTCAAGTTATCTTTTAACATAATCAGGGTTTATGACACATGTCACCACTGTATTGGACATGATTTTGCGAGGTGTTACAGTTTTGGGCAGTTTGGTCAATAAATCCATTGTGATTTTCTCCCATTTCCACACTGGGATATTCAACGGTTGTAGTTTACCATATGGCTTTTGGTGCTCTGCTTTGACTTGCAAACAGGTCAAGCACTTCTCTACATACTTTACAACATCTCTTTTCATTTCGGGCCACCAATAGTTTTGCTTTAAATCATTATATATCTTGGTTGCCCCCGGATGGATAGAATAACGGGATTTATGAGTTCGTCAAGTATAAGCGTCTTGACTCCACATGAATTTGGGACCCATATTCTCCCGAAACAAGTCTTTAACCTGTTGCTACCATCCGCCAATTCTTTCCATTGGCCAACTATTCTTTCTTTCTTCACATTTTCCTGTTTCATTGATTTAACTTGAGATTTTCAGATTTGTTTAAGTAGACCCGATGTTATAATTAGTTGCATCGATCGTACTCGAATTGGTGTATAATATACCTTTCGGCTCAATGCATCCGCCACCACATTAGCTTTCCACGGGTGGTAATGTATATCACAATCGAAATCTTTGACTGTTTCTAACCACCGCCTCTGCCTCATGTTTAATTCCTTCTGATCGAAGAAATATTTCAAACTTTTATGGTCGGTAAAGATAGTGCATTTTACCCCATATAAATAATGCCTCCATATCTTTAAGGCAAATACCACTGCCGCCAACTCGAGATCGTGTGTAGGGTATTTCTTTTCATGAGTCTTAAGTTGTCTTGAGGCATAGGCTATAACCTTGCCTCGTTGCATCAGTACGCACCTGAGCCCCGAATGTGACGCATCCGAGTAAACTACCATACCATCAACTCCATCCGGCAATGTCAATACCGGAGCGTGGGTCAATTTTTCTTTGAGCGTTTGGAACGCTTTTTCTTGATCATCGCCCCATATAAAATTTTCATCTTTACGAGTTAATTTGGTCAACGGCACAGCAATCTTGGAGAAATCTTGTATGAATCTCCTATAATATCCCGCAAGCCCCAAAAAGCTTCTGATTTCTGAAGGATTCTTCGGTGGATTCCACCTCGCCACTGTTTCTATTTTTGACGGGTCTACCAACACCCCGTTCGCACTAATAATGTGCCCGATAAATTGTACTTCTATTAACCAGATGGCACATTTCGAGAATTTTGCATATAATTTCTCTCTTCTTAGCGTCTCCAACACTTCACGTAAATGACTTGCGTGTTCTGCTTCATTCTTCGAATACACTAGGATGTCGTCGATGAACACTATCACCGACTTATCCAACATCGGCTTGCAAACTCGGTTCATGAGGTCCATGAAAGCCGCGGGTGCATTGGTCAACCCGAAGGACATCACGAGGAATTCGTAATGTCCGTACCGTGTACGAAAGGCCGTCTTCGGTACATCCTCCTCCTTGACCTTCAACTGATGATACCCCGATCTAAGGTCAATCGTGGAGAACCAACTCGCACCTTGTAGCTGGTCAAATAGATCATCAATTCTTGGGAGCGGGTATCGATTCTTCACCGTGAATTTATTTAACTCCCGGTAGTCGATACACATTCGCATGCTCCCGTCCTTCTTTTTCACGAATAGCACCGGTGCACCCCACGGAGACACACTCGGGCTAATAAACCCCTTGTCGAGCAGGTCTTGAATCTGAGACATTAATTCTTGTAGCTCTGATGGCGCGAGCCTATACGGCGCCTTGGCTATAGGTTTCGCACCTGGAATCAATTCAATTCCGAATTCTACCTTCCGTTCAGGCGGTACTCCTAGTAAATCTTCCGGAAACACATCTGCATACTCACGTACCACCGGTACGTCTTCAATCTTTGGCGATCCCTTTTCTGGTTCGTTTGCGTATATCATGAACTCTCTACATCCGCGCCTCATAAATTTGTGAGCTTTTAGCATTGAGCATATTACGGGATTACCCCCTTTCTCGCCATAAATGGTAACATGTTTTCCACTTGGAGACGTTAATTTTATCTCCTTGCGGAAACACACGACCTTCGCGTGATGTCGGGATAACCAATCCATCCCGACCACTACTTGGAATTCTCCCATTGACATCGGGATCAGGTCTATTGAGTATTCTTCACCCTCGATACTCATCTTACAATCTTGACACACGTCACATACAATAAAACTTTTGTTGTCGCATATTTCTACTTCTAGAGGCATAGGTAATTTTGTCAATACAAATGAAGGATGTCGAATAAATCCATCTGAAATAAAGGATTTATTCGCACCCGTATCAAATAACACATGTGTGGGAATTGAATTTATGGAGAATATACCTGAGACCACATTGGGCTCCATCTTTGCCTCGACCGCGGTTAACTGGAAGTATCTGGCCTTTGCTTTCGGAGTTTCTGCTTGTGAATCCTTGTCATCCTTCTTTCCGACTAACTCCGGGCACTCTGATTTCTTATGACCCGGCTGGTAGCACTTATAACAAACCGACACTTTTCCCAGGCATAACGCAGTCGTATGCCCTGTCTTCCCGCATATGGGTTCGAGTGTGTTAATACACCTTTCCCGTGCACATCTATTCATATTTCCTTTCTACATTTAATAAAATCTACTAAAGTAACTAATTCTTACCGGATGTTTGATCAAGCTTGAACCGAACACACTTTGTTAACAACCTTGAGCTCTGATTACCAACTTGTAACACCTGTTTCATTTATTTATTATTTTATTATAAAGTACGCACTTTTCAAATCCAAAATGCATAATTATCAAAACTTAGTTAATAAACTAAGATGTACATCGTTATAGTGTTTTAACATAACCAACTAACTAGTTAAAAACATTCAACATTTAGTAGTGTTTACAAAACAACATTGTTCAAAACAAGATTAGATCAGCGCGGAAGCTTCAAAACTTGTGTTCGGTTCTTGAATTCTTGCTTGATCGGCATCCGGAGTGAAACAAGCATCACCTAAAGTCAAAACCACATCATTTGTTAGTTTTGACAACATTATAATAATCCTAAACAAGCTCCAATATCATACGAATAACAAAAAAATAAAAATCTCAATTTTTAGTCTGTTGCGCCACCCGACAGACTTAGGTTCATCCTTCGCTTGCCGCGAGCGGCCCCGCGTGTCGTGCCCGCATCTAGTCACTCCGTCGCGTGGCGCGGGGGAGCACGTTTTCCAGCAGGTCCGGTTCCTGGACCTGCATATTTGCCCAGCACCAAATTTTCTAACAATTTCAACTTTAAAGGTTCATAACTTTTTACCTGCTTGTTCGTTTTAGTCGGTTCTTTTTCCTACGCGTCCATAATAAAAATACGGATCTAATCATTAAATTTTCACGTGATGAAACCCGGTTTATGAATGGATTGTTCACAAATCCTTGTTTTGATTATCCGACCCATTAGCTATGTGTGCATAATATTCGCCATTTAATTCTATGGCATTCTAGACTTAATTACCCATTTCCCCGGGCTTATAAAATTTGGCGTATCAGCACCATTACCTGGTTTTACGCTCACAATAGAATTTCATGCTCTTTTTCTCATTTTTCAAGCATGATATCTTATGCAACTTTTGCAAGTAGTTACTAACCGTTTGACCCGATATCACGTGTTCATAAATTCAACTCAGTATATCCAAATTATTAGCGTATTTCTTTCTAACACTAGTATATTATGAGTCTTTCAAGTCTCTACATACATCATTGTTTTTAAGGCACAATTTTGACCCGTTGGTTGTCAAGTGATAATCTTCACTTTAATGACTACCAAGATTTATTTAAAACGACCCGTTTGATCTATTGAGTGAACTCGTTCACTTTCATGATACATCAAACACCCTTTTCACACTACAACATTTTTACAAACATACTAAACATTCTTTATAACTAAGTAACGAAACTGATAGTTACGTACCTTTAAAGCACCCCTTTCAAACGTGTATCCCCTCCAGCTTGTCCACTTGACGATCCGGATTCTTTGGCTAAAGAGTTCAATTCACAACTAATTTAGAACCCTTTTTATAAACTTTAACGCATAATTCGCTAAAAAATCAAACATGCGTTTTCATCTGATTATTAACACTTTATTCCTCACGTAGGCATTTTAACGAACACCTAACGAGTTGAATTTTTACATAACTAGAATCAAGTTCAATACTTGTTATTTTTGCCAAATATAATCACACATCTCAATTCCATCATGTCAAACATGCATATTATCATCAAAATCATCATATAGAAATCAAGAAATACTACTTTTGATAGTTATAATTCCTGTGTTTAGCCTATTTTGTAAAACCCATTTAACTTATGAATGAGTTATCATAAATTTCATAATTTAGGACATAATTTCTGCAAATTAACAACTAGGATTCACTCCTAAACTTGTTTTCATTACAAGTTTCATCTAAACATCACATAATCAAGCTCTAATTTTGATTTCACAATTTACCAAGAATTTGAGATGAAATTAAATGATAAAATTTAGCATACCTGATGATCCCTTCAATGAGGTGATCACGAATTTGTGCTTGAAAATCGATTTGGAACAGATTAGAGCTCCCAATTTTGTGAAAATTGCAAGAACTATAGTTTGTGGGGGAACCCTGTGTCGCCCCTGTGTTTAGTTCGACCAGACACACACACATAAGTGTGTGTTTGGGTTTTTGATTTTTGTTTTATAAAAACCAAGTTTCCAACTTAACACTTTTGGCCCTCCTATTATTATCAAATTATATTTTCAATGTTTTAACCAAGTTTCCTTGTTACTATTAGCCTTATGACTAACTAGGTTATTTATTCCTAGTTAGTTTACCTTTGTTTATTTTATATCTTTAAAATTTAATATAAAGTTTTATATTTTCAGGGTGTTACAACAGCCTATTCACAAAAGAAATTAAGAATGAGCATTTAGTATAGATGTGATCGTGGAAGCTCCTGAAAGGCTCAAAACTCACAAGTTTGTGGGAAAGGTTAAAAAAGTGAAAGTATATATACAATCAAATTTTAAAAATTTGTCATGCCCTTTTTATAAATTTTTCTTGTATGGTTCTTTTTTTATCACGACGCTATCGGTTGTAAATGATTATAAAAACTTGAACTTTTTTAGAACTTGGTTTCTTAACTTAAACTATAAATAAGCAAAATATAAAAAATTAAAAGAAGATTTTGAAAAAGATTTGCGGTGTTTTAGCGGTTCCAAGTAGAGTTTTGTGTATGGCTCGTTTTTAGGACAAACAAATTTTCAAGTATTAATTCCCCCCCCCCCCCCCCCCACACACACACACACTTAAATTAAACATTATCTTTAATGTGTCCAAAATAAGTTAAATTGATCAAATCTATAAGATGTGTGTTAAAAATAACAAAAATTATGGAAAACAGACACTTGACACGACCCCGTGTAAAAAGTGCTAGTACCATTTTTTTCAGAAAGCAAATACGGGGTGTGCCCATGGGACACAGCCCCATGTCAAGGTTCCAGAATAAAAAATGTTACAGCAGACATGGGGCACGGGGGCGTGCTTACCAGATACGGCCCCGTGCTGCACTTACAGAATTGAAGATTTTTAGTCGGGAGCCGTCTATTTTTATGTATGGGGTGCTGGGTCAACATCATTTGGCCTCTTCACCATCCTTTTGAGTGTATTCTACTCCTACAAAGCTAAAGACTTGAAAATAAAAGCATTAACTAAAAGTTAGACTAAAATTAAACTACTTTATTGATGGATAGTCCATGGAATACCTCCATGGTGCGCCACGTGTATAAGGGTCATTGGCTAAACCCAAAGTTGGTCAAATGTTACCCGAGCAGGATGACTCACATGCTGAGATGCACCGGCTAAGGGCGTAGTCGAGGCTTGAGTCTATCGCTTTGAGGTATTTGACCGGGTCCTCCTCCACACGTTGTCTTACTTCAAACTTCATATCCTTGTCTCCTACCCTCAATGTTGACCTCCCGTCAGTCATATCCACCATGGCTCGTGCAATGGCAAGGAACAGTCTTCCTAGTATGAATGAGATTTTGATTTCTTCCTCTGTCGCAACCCCCGCCCCCTATTTATCCTGGGAACGGGCGGCCGCGAGACCGGTTTTAGTGGTATCATTTGTTTATCATTTTGGCAGCGGAAATTTCATCAGGACCGTAGTTAGGAAATATTTATCAGAGTAAATACCACACTTTTATAACATTAAACATATTGGGATAAAACCCAAGTTTTCATTAAAAACATTTTCATAGGGAAAAACCCCATTTATTGAATAAAATATCTTCTTTTATTTACGTAACTTTTATAGCCACTTTTTCCAAGCCTTCAGTGCTGTCCCGTTGGCTTTCACATTTTGTTACCTGAAACGCGTTTAAAAACATTTTTTTCAGTGGGAAATACTGGTGAGTGAATCCCAGTTTAATCAAGAAGAGTTTTATCCTTAAACAGTATTGAGAGCGATTACAATGTTTATGTCTACACAATTACTTATTCAGTACTGTCAATCCTGACTAGTGGGTCATATTACACATTGGCTAACTCTTTGTCCAATGGTAACGTATTCCACATTTTGTATACAAAACCCCAACATACCGGCAGTAATTGAAGAACTACAAAGACTCAATCACTGCTTAATTGCATTGTAAAACATTTAAGGTTTTGTAAAAACAATTTACAAAAAGGAGATTACTCACATTGTTGTCTTAGGTTTTCCGTAAGGGTTTCCTGGTGATTATCTATAATTTACACAAATGCACATATGTTAGTAAAATAACCCATTATTTACATTAGTAATACCCTCCCCTAGACGACATTCCAACGACTACGTCGGGCAGAAGCTCGACAGCCGTTACGGAATCCTGGATCAATCGGGCAGCGCATCTAATACGTAACTGGGGTTATAATACTTACATCGGGGCAGAACTTCGTTAATTAGGGGGATATTATACCCAAGTAAAGTGCCTACTATATAGTAATTCGAGAGAGAAAGTAAGAATTGAGCGACGGAAAATGAAAGCCGAAGCCCTCCACTTATAGGGCCTGATTTTGGTCTTGTCGCCCCCCGTGTAAACTCAGGCCAAGGTCTACGCGGCCCGCGTAGTAGGCTGGTAGGCCCTAGCCTGGCCCAGTGACCACACTAGCTCCGCCACGATGATGACACGTGGCAGCACCGGGTGTCGCCTGATCTTGTAGATGTGGCGGCCCGCGTAAGCAGTAGCCAAAGGCTACGCGGCCCACGAGCGCCCATAAAAGCTTGATTTTAATTAATTTTTATAAAATAAAGGTATTCGGGCTCAGTTTTCACTTACGGGGTATATTTTAGGATATATTGGGATATTTTAAAATATATTAGGGCGTCAGAAAAATTCAGGAGGGTTGTTATATCCTCCATGTCTAGGATTACAAAATCGGCCAGGAAAACAAATTTCCCAGCCTTAACCAAGATATTTTCTATGACACCATGAGGGTATTTTACCGACCTATCCGCAAGTTGGATGCTCATCTTTGTGGGGTGCGGTTTTCCTAATCCGAGTCGGTTGAACATAGAGGCGGGCATTAAGTTAATGCTAGTCCCTGGTCGGCAATCGCGTTATTTATCGGTGATCATCCAATGGAGCAAGGTATGGTGAAGCTTCCGGGATCGATTTTCTTTTGTGGGAGTTTGTTGAGGAGTGCTGCCGAGCATTCTTCACTTTAGTTGACTTGTTGGATGGATTCAATTCTTCTTGTGGGTAAGAAAGTCCCTCAAGAACTTGGAGTATTTTGTCATTTGAGTGAGTACTTCTATAAAAAGGAGATTGATGTGAAGTTATTTAAGTAAGCTCACGAACTTGGTGAATTGCTCGTTGATCTTTTTCCGTAGTAAACTACCATGGTAAGGGAGCAGTGGTGTTTTGGTTGGTTCGTTGTTTTGGGATTGAGTATTTTCTTGGCTTTTAGCAATGGGTATGTTTGTGGTTTGTGTGGTATTTTGGGGTGGTGATGGTTCGTCATCGGGCCCTACCTTCCGGTTTCTTAAGTTGATAACGTTTACTTAGGCTTTTGGGTTTGGTCCGGTATTATTAGGCAAGGCTTCTTGTGGTCTTTTAGATAAATTTTGGGCTAGTTAGCTTACTTTTTTTTCAATGGTTTGCATGCTATCCCGTTGGTTCCTAAGTTCGGCATCGGTTTGTGGGAACCTCTCTGCATACCTTTTTTCAGATTCGGAGAGAATACGAGTGATTAGATCCTTAAGTCTTTCCCTTCCTCCTTGTTGTGGTTGGAAGACTTGTTACACATTTCAGGGTTGTTGTTGAAAGCTAGATCATTGATTTTGATTTTTTTGGTTATTACCCCCCGATTCCCTCAAACTAAAGTTGGGATAATTTCGCCACTCGGGAGTGAAAGAGTTACTTGGAGCTCCCGGTGGTCGTGGCCACCTATTTAGGTAATTTACCACTTCCGTTTGATTTTCTAAATCTTTCATGCATCTCCAGTTTTCATGGGGGGCACCGCATCTTTCGCAACCCATAACCGAAGCTGTTTTGTTTAATTCAAGTTTCTTTATTTTTGAAGTTAAGGCTTCGATTTAGGCTTGCAAAGAAGTGGTTTCATCCACTGTGTGGGCGCCCGGGGCTATGGATTTTGAGTCTCTAAGAGTATGCCACTGAAAATTATTTTGAGCAATTTCTTCAATTTAATTATAAATTTCCTCGGGACGCCGATTACCAAGGAGTCCCCCGAATCCGGAATCAAGGATTTGCCTTGTGTGTGGTAAGAGTCCATTGTAGAAAGTGGACACTTGTTGCCAACGTTCAAGACCATGATGTGGGTATTTCCTCAATAGCTCTTTGAACCTTTCCCATGTCTCGTACAATGATTTCTTGTCGTCTTGAGAGTAGGAGTTAATCCCGGTCATGAGATTGGCATTTTTAGAGAGAGGAAAATATATGTAGGGAAATTTTTGGGCAAGTTCATCCCAAGTGTGCACGAACCCACTTGTGAGGGTGTTTAGCCAAGCTTTTGCTCAGCCTTTTAAGGAAAAAGGGAACATACGGAGCCAGATGACATCGTTGGAGGCTCCGTTGATTAGAAAGGTTTCACATATTTCCAAAAAGTTGGTAATATGTAAATGGGGATCTTCTCGGGTAGGCCATGAAATGTGGCAGAATTTTGGAGCATTTGGATTAGGTGTGGTCGAAGCTCAAAGTTATTAGCATCGACATTAGGAGGGTTAATAGCAGCTCCAAGATTACCGACCGTAGGCCGTAGGTAATCCATGAGAGTGCATTGATCCGCCATGGGGAGGTTTTGGGTTGAGGCCTTTTTTTGGTTTTTAGCTTGAAGTCTTTTTCACAAAAATCACTCGGATTCGTCAAGTGGAACTTTTATGTCTTTGTAGGAAGTGGAGGTCATGCACTAGATTGTATTTCCTGCGAATTATACAGAGTTGCATGCTTTTCTATGAACAAAAACAAAAAAAAATGTCTGATCAGAAGAGTAGCACGGCCCCGTGCTGATGTAGGCACGGCCCTGTGTTGTCCAGAAAAAGTTTTTGTTTTCATGTTCCCAGATACTGGAAGTTTCACACGGCCCCGTGCTCCTATAACACGATGCCATGTCTTTGTTCCAGTAACAAGAAAACAGCTCTTCTCAGATACTGTAGGTATGACACGGGCTCGTGTTGATCAAACACGACCCCGTCTTATTCCTGCAGAAAGTAGAAAAATGGGAGAAAAAGAAGAAAAACTTAAAAAGAAAAATTAGAAAAGATAAGAATGATTAGGCCGCCGATTTTAAACTTTCTTAAAATCCTTGTGTCCCTGGCAACGACGCCAAAAAGTTGAATGTCGGAGTGTGTACCTATTTTTAATGTATTTTTAGTACTTTTTACTCTTGAATTAAGCTTTAAATTTGTAAAACATGATATAAAACTATCATTCTCTACAACACGCTAGGGCAAGTGCACCCATCGTTGGCGTATTATAGTGATGGTAAGACACCGAGGACGTCTAAGGACACAAGAGGTTTTTAATACCGGAGTATCGTCGACGTCTAATCTAACCATATATAGAGAAAATTTTTGTTTTTGTGTTTAAAGAAATAAAATAAATAAAACAGATAGACAAGATAGAATCACTCGGATCTAACTCATCATTTATGTATCCTTTGATGATTTCCTTGCTTTGGGTTTTTTAAGAGATTATCTTAGTTATTGTGGCATGTACCTCTTTTGGAGGCAACACTACCCTCAACCATATTGGCTGAGTCAGCAGTGATACAATCCCGCAAGTCCAGATTATTGAAAGATAATTAAGTAAGTTATTAATGCAAAAAGTGGCATGTCCCTCTTTTTTGAGGCAACACTACCCTCGACCATATTGATCTGAGGCAGCAAGGATACACTCCCGCAAGGCCGGTTTAAAGTTTTAATAGTGGTTAATTTATAAGGTATTACAAGCCATTCTTATTTCCCCCGATTTGATGTTATCAGCCTCAAGGGAAGTCCAAATAAGCTTGAATCAGGTCCTCGAAGGATCTATATACTGAACGAGGCAAAAACTTTACCCAACCACCCTTCTAACCCCCTTCCAGGCAGTTAACACGCTTTATATAGACCGTAAAGACACGAATGAGTGAATCAACGAAACATGAAGAAATGATTAAGTAAAGTTCACCTTCAATATAAAATAAACTAGTTTTTAAAGTCATTAATACATTCCCAAATAAAAAGTTACCAAAGCTAGGAAATCAAAAGTAATACATAAATGATTTTGTCTTCACCAAGTGATGTAAGAGATTAGCCAAGCATGGACTTTGTTTAACAAAAACTCTTACTATCGATCTTGGATTCCGAGACTACACACATACTCTAAGGATGGATGTTGGATGAAAGTGGTGGATGATGGTGGTATTGTGGTGCAAGAGTGGTGGCAAGTGTAAGAGAAGTGGTTTGCCAAGGGATGGTTTGCAAATGAGCCAAGCACCTCCTTTTATAGCTGAAAACAGTAGCTTCACACGGCCCAATGTCCTTCCCTTATCTGTCTTCATTTAATGCTGGTGTTAGTTCTTCTTCACACACGGCCCCATGTGTAAATGGCACGGCCTCGTGTCTTCTGTACTTGTTGTACGAACCCAGATTTGCGAATTTGAGAATTGACCACAACCCGTGCTTAGGGGACACAACCCCTTATCTCTTGTCGTTTTCTGTTTGCCTTTATTCTCTTGGAATCTTGAATGGGGGCACGGCCCATGCCCGACTTTCACGGCCCCGTGCTTGGGTTCTGGTCTTGTTATTTTGTCTTTGGGGTGAAGCTTGGAGGGTCGGTATAGCGTGCCAACTTCTTTTCTTTGTATTTATGTTGGTTTTCGCTGTTAATTTATCCCTTTTATCTGTTTACCTCATTTGATTTTATTTATATGTTGTATTTTGTGCATATCAACACCTTTACCAAAACACAAGTCTTGCCATATGAACTTTGGTAGACTTGGATGGTCTCAACATTTGTAGGTTGTCTAAACCTTGATAAAACAGAAAGTTTAGAGGGTATTTGCACCTCTAAACTCATAAGAATCAACCTTAAACAAGTCCCATAACCATAGATGAGTTTAGGAACATGTTAGGCATAAGATTCATGAAAGAAAGTTAAGTTTATAAAAAGTTTACAACATGTAACTTCCAAAACAAAAAGTTTGGACCTGAAATGGTGATGTCCCACCTTAGTTTACCATGGTAAAATTGTGAAAACACTCCTAGAAGTGTTCCAAGCTTTGAAGTGGAAGAAAAGATGGAGAAAAGATGAAGAAAGGTGAGTTTGAACTCACTTTAGGACTTAGAGTTTTATGTCCTTTTCACGTGTTTGCAATTGATTTGGGAGTGTTTTGAGAGTGTAAAGGAGTTAGAAAAGTGAAAATGGGGTGATGGCGGCTTGGTTTTATAATAGTGAGGTAGGGTTTTGTGTTAGAGAAGGTTTGAAGATGATTAGGGAAGGAGAAAGGTGACCAATCTTGGAGCTGAAAACAACTCGCTGCGGACCCTATGGCATCACACCAAGCTCAAAAGGGGGGGGGGGTCGCGTGATGCGGCGCCTCCCTGGTCCAACAACTTTGTTTTATTTACATTTTGGCCCATGAACTACCATTTTGCTGTCAATTTATGCTAGAACTTAGTATTTTTCATGTTTTCAAACACGGAACGCGTATATAAGTATAATTCAAGTATCGCGAATGTACGTGTGAGTATTTGCACGTAAAACAAGTGTCGGTTTGTAAGTAAACACGTATTTTATGATTGATTGTAAGTATAACATGTATGTATAAAGCATGAATTTCATTATGATCAAAGCCTCGGTTTACAAAGTTAGAAACGAAGTACGAATACAATATGATTATAAGTTTCCAAAACAGAAATACGATTACATCATTCTAATTAAGGAAAGTACAAAAATGCAAAGCGTTACAGAAATGATGTTATTCGTAAAGGGTATTCGAATACTGACTTGGGTAGTTTCCAAAACAGAAATACGATTACATCATTCTAATTAAGGAAAGTACAACAAGTTATGCATTTACCATGGGGGATACAACTATTGTTGGATGTCTAGATTGCAAAAGAGTGTGACACTCTTGACCATTGAGGCTGAGTACATGGCAGTCGCAAAAGCAAGAAAGAAGCTTGTTTGTTTGAGGACTTTCTAAGAAGAACTAGGCAGAAAACAAGTGGATTATCTATTATATTGTGATAATGTAAGTGCTGTGAAATTGGCAAAGAATCCTATGTATCATGGGAAAACAAAGCACATTCATATGAGGTATCATTTCATCCGGGGATTAATTATTGATGGAACTATTTAGTTAAACAACATCAAAGGGGATAGGAATCCAACGGACATGTTTACCAAAGAGGTGACTTTGGAAAACTGAAGCTTTTAGCTTCAGTTGGCCTCCTGAAATAGTGTTGAGGAAGCCCGTTACGAACGGGTGGGGTATAGACTAATGTTTGAAATATTCTTGTTCACAGGTGTACATGTGCTTACAGGTGAAGCACATGTGAAGATAATTCCGTGGCTTCAAGTGGGGGATTGTTGGGTTTGATGTGAAGCCCGACCCAATATGGGCCAGTTTGATTGGCGCAAGAAGACCACAAAGGGTCGGCCACCCTTTGTGTGTTTTTAGGCCCGGTTTTGTATCTTGTTCTCGAAGATTGTAACCCTAGTTGGTATCTCATGTATATATTGCAATATTGCATCATATGTAACCTATAAAAACTTATACTTCATTCATATCAGTAAAAGAGAAGACTCGTTCGTAATCTGTGGACATATGTTACACACCGCATCTGAATCACGTAAATCTTCATGTTCTATCTTTAATTTTAGTGCACTTGATTGTTATTATTATTTTATAGGGTCAGGATATAATAGGAAGGCTAGGAAGTAATCTTGACCATCTATTTATTAATCAAGAGCTAAGATTAAATGAGTGAAGTTGAAGAAAAAAAAGGAGGCGGGTGGGTTTGTTTAGGGGCATTCTAATCAATTCAAGACAATAGTTTCTCTCTCCTTCAATTCCCTACCCCCATACTTTAAACGTTAATAACTCTTTCATACGTCATTTTTTATAAAAATTGCATTTAAAAACGAGCGTCTTTTTATCTTTGAAACGAGTATACTATTGCTATATTTTCGAAATTATTTTCGGAAACCCAGCTGCGTAAAACGCAATGGACAAAAAGTGTAAAAAATGATTTTTTTTTCTAAAACGCAATGAATAAAAAACACAAATAAACGTCTTATTTCTAAAACGTAATGGCTAGAAAACACAAAGAAATGTCTTTTTTTCTAAAACGCAATGGCCAGAAAACACAAAAGAAAATGTTTTTTTTAAACGTAATGGACTAAAAACACATAAAAATGTGTTTTACCTAAAACACAAAGGACTAAAAACACTTCAAAATGTGTTTTTCTAAAACGCAATTGACCTAAAAACACATAAAAATGTGTTTTTTCCTAAAACGCAATTGACAAAAAAACACCAAAGAAAGTTTTTTTTTTCTAAAACGCAATGGAATAAAAACACTTCAAAATATGTTTTTCTAACACGCATTGGACCAAAAAACACACAAAAATGTGTTTTCCTAAAACGCAATAGATAAAAACACAGAAGAAATTGTTTTTTTTATTTCTAAAACGCAATGGACTAAAAACACATAAAATGTGTTTTACCTAAAATGCAATGGACTAAAAACACAATAAAATGTGTTATTTCTAAAACGCGATGGATTGAAAATACAAAAAAATGTTTTTTCATTCCTTTGTAAAACGCAATAATTCAATTAAAAACCCAGATCGTAAAAATGCAATTCAAAATTTTCATAAATAGATCGAAGCCGATTTCTTCAGATTTCTTCAATGATTGACGAAATTTGAATGCTAGAAACACTTATCAGCGATCGAATGGAACGAATCGAGTGATTCGCTTCAAAATCACGGGAAAAATGAGATATTGTATGAAATTAAACTGGGTTTCTTCAAAAAAGTTGAAGAACACATTGATTGGGTGTTTGAATCATTGATTGGTGACGAAAATCGCACTATAATGTAGTGATTATTGAGATAGAAAGTGAAAAAAAGGTTGAAGATGGTGGGTTTTGAAAATGATGGGTTTTGAAGTTACAGAGAGAAGAAGAGAGAAAATTAGATAAAATTGACTAAAATACCCTTTTCCCTTTATTTTAAATTCTGTCACATGTCATAATACTATTGTTTTCTATCCTTCCTAGGCCATAGCCAAAATAAACTTTCTATTTGATCCGCTCCCTTATTATATACATATATATATATATAGGGAGAGGATCATGAGAAAACTAGATATAAATAAGAAAACTAGAAAACTAACTAAAAACACCTAAAAAGGAGGGGAGAGACTTTTAATGAAGGAGGGGGAGACTTTTAATGAAGGAGGGGTAAAATTGGAAAAAAAATATATAACTTTTCAAACATTTCCCATTTCTCCATACGTTATCATTTTAAAACAAAAATGGCACCATAAGATCACAAATTTTTGTATCTTTCATTCAAGTATATTCGAGCATATTTTTATGACATAAAAAAATATTTATGGTGTCGTCTTGTTTTCAATACTATTATTATAGTAGTGCACATGTGCAATATAACATGTACTACAATTGCATTAGATGCTTAAAATTAGCTTTTTGAGTCTAGTTTAGCTTTTAGGGTTAGTTTTTTTTGAGGTTTAGGATTAGGATTAGGTTTTTGGGTGTGGGGGGGGAGGGGGGGTTTAGGTTTTTGGGGGGTGGGGGTGGGGGGTTTAGGTTTTTTTTCGGGTTTATGTTTAGGGTTTAGTTTTAGGTTTTCGGGTGTGGGGGGGAGGGGGGGTTTAGGTTTTTGGGGGGTGGGGGTGGGGGGTTTAGGATTAGGTTTTTGGGGGGTGGGGGGGGGGTTTAGGTTTTTTTTCGGGTTTATGTTTAGGGTTTAGTATTAGGTTTTCGGGGGGGGGTGGGGGGGTGGGGGGGTTTAGGTTTTTGGGGGGTGGGGGGGTTTGGCTTTTGGTGGGAGGGTGAATTTAGGTTTTTGGGGGGTGGGGGGGTTTAGGTTTTTAGGGGGTGTCGGTGGGGGGTGGGTTAAGTGGTTTAAGCTTTATGTATCAGTGCACATGTGCAGTACAATCAAAAAAAAAAATTTTTTTTTTTGAAAATTTTTTTCCATACATAAAAAGTAGCGATTTTTATATAAAAAATTGTAAAAAAAAAAAAAAAATTTGGTATGTTTTTAGGTTTTTTTTAGGCTTTTTTTGGTTAGTTTTTTGGTTTTCTCATTTAAACTAGTTTTCTCATGATCCATCCCCTATATATATATTGTGCGTTTGTGTGTGTGTGGTTTTTTTTGTGTGTCAAACTATTGTCGTTCAACCGTGTCGTCTGATCTCGATACTGTCACAATAAGGATTAGGCCTGTAAACGAACCGAACGAACACAAACACATGCATGTTCGTGTTTGTTCATTTAACTTTATCCGAACACGAACACGAACATATAATCGACCACATTTTTTACACGTGTTCGTTCATTAAGAAATCAGGCATGTTCATGTTCGTTCGTTTAAAGTCTAAACGAACAATTCACGAACATTGACGAACACAAACGAACATAAACAAAAAAAATTGAACATATTTGAATAAATATAAATTAATATGATTGAACAAACAAGTCTAATATATTACAGTTCATCCGAAAACACGTCTAAATTAGGGTTCGTAGATATACTAATTAATTATATTTATATAAGTAGTTAGAAAACCAAATATTTATATAATATAATATTTACCAAAATTTAAGCGAACATAAACAAACGTAAATAAATGAACGTTCACGAACATAAACGAATGTTCATGAACATAAATGAACGAACACAAGGTGTGTTCATATTCGTTCATTTAATTAAACGAACAATTTTTTTTTGTTTGTGTTAGTTCGTTTATTAAATAAACAAACATAAATGAACTTCTCGCTGAACAAGTTAATGAACAATTCAAAGACGTTCGGTTCATTTACCGCCTAATCTGGATGAACCAAAAGTATTGTTTGGTTTTAATTTAATTCACCAGCCAATTAGCCGCCACCAACCTTTGGAACATATTAATTGGATTTTTGTTGACCAAGAAGAAAGAAGTCAACATAATGATTTTTTTCGTTTCTTTGTTCTATCAAAGTTACGAATCAAGAAAACAGGTTTATTTTTATTATTTTTTTTAAGTTGTTGCTTAGGCTTTTGGGTTGGTTACAAATAATATTGTTTATTATTTTGTTTGTTATTCCGCTGCGTATATCGGTTTTGGTTGATTACTCGTTTTGTCACTCATGTCACTTCTTATGTTATATTCGTTTTAGTAATTAAATAGAAATTCCGTCAAGTTCTTAACGCCTGAGCCGTAGTATTGTTTTAATTACTTTAACCCTATACCGACTCCTTTCGGGTCAGGCACGCGCGTGTGAGTTCGAGTAATCCCTAACAAACATAGATGTCGTTGATTTCTTGGTGAAGGTGGAAATCAGCTTTAAATCCGTCAGTAAAGGCCAGTCAACTAAAATGGTGTAGGTAAACAATTAACCGACAAGCTACCAATTAATGACATTTACCAAGAGATCACTAATGGATCATTAACAAGTATAAGTACGGAGTACCATGGCACCAGAACAGAGGTGTGTTTTACTAATCGATCACCGATATAGGATTCTGTTAGACGTCAAATTAAGTACCGATAAAAACAGATATTAACATGTGTTCCTAAGTACCTTAACTAGTTAAGGTAAGTAGGTTGTCGAATTCAAGGGAATTTTTGGATTGAGTTTTGTTGAAATTGATGATTTCAACTTTGATTCATTTTAAAAAGATAAGTAATAGAAAAATTCACACTCGAGTTTCAAGTTTTAAATACATAATGTATAGCCAAGAAAAATTATCTAATTGAAAGCCATATAGATATAGCTTGCCAATGATTTGGAACAAGGTAATTGTAAAACTAAGGAATCCAGTCATGCTATTTAATGATACTAACCAATGATTTACATATCGATTGCATGAATCCCGAATTCCCGATCCACACATGTTTGGAAATTCTGACACAAAAACATCAAAAAGATAAAAACTTGGTTGAATATAACTAACACAAATCCTACACCTGGGTTGATTACGTGTGGATTGGCTACTCATCTTCATGTTAAACTCTAGATCCTTCTTGAATTCGGGAATTGATTCGAGTTAGAAATGATGAATTTATGCCTTTGGATCTCTAATTTTCGCCCAAAAAGGTGCTTTAGCCTTCAAGAAATGTTAATATCAAAAGCTTAACATTAAGGTGTAAGTAGGTAGATTAATACAAAGCAGAATGTGACCTCGCGTTAGGAATGCCACTTTGAAATTAAAACGTATGAATCTTCTGTGGAAAGCCAAGCTAAAATACCATATTTACTATGACCCATCGTTTGAAACACCGGGGTTGATTTTTTCACTTCTTCTTTCGTTACATTTTGGTCTTCTCTGTATGTTCTAATCCCGTCTTTAGCGGGGTAAAACTTGTAAACAGTAAGCACACACAAAGGTGCTGTTTGTTTTTTCAGATGTAAAATGTCTGTAGTCTGCGAACCACATCTGCAGGCATCTGCAAGAGAAGATGTGGCCCAAATGTCTGCACACTAGTACAAAAGTAAGCATTAGACGGGGTTCAAATGTGTTTTTAGACGCGGTTATCTTCATAACCCCGTCTAAAAATATACACACAATGCCCACATTCCACAAACCTCACGAGACACCCCTTAAATTTTTGTAAATTTTACGTCTTATTATACAAACCGCGACTAAAGTTAATTATACATATTTTAAGACGGTGTTCTGATAAAACCGCGACAAAAAATGCATCCAAAACAAATCATCCAGCCACAATCTCCACCAAAATTCTACATTTTTTAATGATATTAATGTGATATTTAATTGGATAATTAGTAGTTATGTGTTTTTAGTGGCTTTTAATTGTTATAATTTAACTATCTTTTAATATCAAACTTTGTTTTAGATAGTGTTTTATGTGTTTTTACTTGCTTTTAATTGTTATAGTTTAACTTTTTTACATTTACCACTATGTTTTGACATAAAACTTTATTTTATATATAGTAACAATTTATGTCTATGTTAAAGTTTTTATAATTATTTTTATTTAAAAATAATTTATTCTTTATTAAATGTATATAAATATTATATTTATATATATATATCTATATTTACATAATATAGGTATAAATATTATATTTACATATTGATATACGTATACATTTAGGTTAACCCTTTAGAATATACGTACCTGTCCAAAATTTATCGAATGGAGATAAATTTTTGGATTATTCCGTTCATGACAACTTTTTGAATATTTAGTCTCACTTAGGATATGTATACATTTTAATGAGATGACATTTAAGAAAAAAATGGGAATTTAGGGGGAATGCTGCCAATTTTTTTAAAGAGTATACTACAATTTTACCCCCTGGGTTTAGATGAGATTGGCACTCTTACCCACTCTCAGGAAAATTTTGTTGTCTTACCCCTTAACTCTTGAAAAACGTTGCAATTTACCCCCTAAGGTGTAAAACTGTAACATTACCAAAAGGGTATTTTTGTAATCTTACCCATATTTATATAGTAAACTTCAATATTACCCTCTGTGCTTTACTTAAGACGACACGTTTAAACCCTCTTTTATTAAACTCTTTCCAACCACCGGAGAAGCGTATTCCGACACTCCGGCGATATTCCGACCATTAGAGAAGCACCGTTCAACATTCCATATTGTCGTCTGATCCTCTCACTCCCGTTATCTCTCTCTATCTCGTCTCTTTCTCCGTCTCTCTATCTGGTCGCTGCCGTAGGGAGCTCATCGGGAGGCAGTCTTGTGGGAGTTAAGTGCTCCGGTGGAGTTAAGTGCAGATGTGCTGTGAATGACTATGTGATAGCAGTTTCAGTTGGGCAATCCCAAACACCTTACAAATATCAACTCCTGTCAGATTGCTTCAATACTCGCTAATCAAACGGTTCATTGGATAAACAAACAACTACAATCTATAAAACACACATGATGTGTGCAAAATGCAACATATAAATTACATCAAATGAGGCATAAAACTAACCTTTTTTTAGTACTAATGTTGGAAAAAGTGTGTTTTTGTCTTCCTTTTGAATTTACAAGACCAAATGAGTTTAAACGGGAAAAAGGAACAAATAAACAACAAAAACCAACATAAATACAAAGAAAAGGAATAAACGTGACATGCCCGACCCCTCGACAGCATCCCCAAGAGCAAAAACAAGAAACAGAAGGCTGACCACGGCCCATTCCCATTAGACACGGGGGCTTGGTCAGATGTCAGCATAAAGGACAAAGCTGTGGAAGCTTCTACGCCCACCACGGGTGAGTGCCCAGCTCAGCACGGGGCGTGGTCAACGCTAAGATTCGCATAATCTTGCAAAATCTTGGTAGTACAGATACGCTTCTGCTCACGGGGTCGTGCCCAGCGAACACGGGCTGTGTGGAGCGCAATGCTGACAAAAGCAATTAATGAAGGAAGAGAAAGATATGGCCATGGGGGCGTGTCCGCTGGGCACGGGGCCGTGGCCGGGTTTCTGTTCATGCTATAAATAGGGGTGCTTGGTTCACTTCAAAGGCATCCCTTGACAATCCACTACTCTCTCACTTTGCCACCACTCCACCACCATCATCCATCATCCACCTTTAGAGTGTGTAGTAGTCTCGGGATCCAAGATTGATAGTAAGAGTTCTTGTCAATCAAAGGCCATGTTTGGCTAAGTCTCTTACATCACTTGGTGAAGACATGTCTTTAATGTATTACTTTTGATTTTAATCTTTTTGCACTTTTTATTTGGTTTTGTATTTATGACTTAAATAACTAGTTTCTTATGTTGAAGGTGAAACTTCTTTATCATTTGTCCGTGGTGTCTTGGTATTACTTTACTGTCTATATAAAGTAAAAGATTTACACCATTCATATCTCTACGGTCTATATAGAGATATGTTGGCTACCTGGTCGGGGGTTAAGAGAATGGTTTGGTAAGGTTCTTGCCTTGTTCAGTGTATAGATCATGCAAGGACCTGGGTCAAGCTTACTAGGACCTCCTTCAATACCCACTGGTATTGGATGGGGGGTGCGAATGGTTTGATCCCCTCATATGTAAACTACTATTAATACATTAAACCGGCTACTTGGGATTGTATTCCTGCTGACTCAAACCACTTAGCCAAGGGTAACGTCACCTTCAAATGTGTACTCCGATAAGTAAACGATCCAGGTGAGGTTCGCTTATCGAGTTCGACCCTACTCACGAGCCTAAACGAGCCCACTATTAATATAAATTTTTAAGAGTTAATTACTGTTTTCGTCCCCGTGGTTTGTCAGAAATTACTATTTCAGTCAATTAGTTTAAAAGTTGCGATTTCAGTCCCTGTGGTTTCACTTTCGTAATCATTTCAATCCATTTATTCTGTAAGTACAGGGACTGAAATGGTTACGACGTGGACTGAAATGGTTACGAAAGTGAAACCACAGGGACTGAAATCGTAATTTTTAAACTAATAGACTGAAATAGTGATTTTTGATAAATCACAGGGACGAAAACAGTAATTAACTCAATTTTTAATTAATATATTGAATATGTACTCCGATAAAAACAATTATTATTTATAAAATTATGAAAAAAACTAAGTTATATATTAAATAATAATTATAATTAAAATAAAATAATTAGTAAATAATAAACTCGCCAATCTCAAGCTTGAAAAACTATCTAGAAGTCGAGCTCGAGCTTTTGAAAAAAACTAGAATTGTGTTGAGTTCAAGCTCAAACTTTCATAAGTTAATCGAGCTCGAACTCAAGCTTAGTTAAGATCGGACTCGGGACTCGTTAGCACCGATACCCAATACTAAAATATCGATCCACCCTAAAGTTTATTTCTTCCCGCCCAACACAATTACGATTCACCCTGAAATATATTTCTTCCCGCCCATCACAAAATCCCAAACTTCTTTTATCTTTTGAAACCTACCCCAAAATTAAACATGACGACCTTTCTTTTTGAAACCCAAGATCCAGCAGAGAGCAAGGCAATCTTCCCAATCGCTGTGCGGGTACACTGTCATGCCGACATGAAGGAATCTTCAAGTCAAAGCCAGAGATGCCGACTGCAATCCCGATAGTCAATAAAACAAAACGCGACGAAAAGGTATGGATCACAAAAAAATAGGTTAACTTTGCTATATTGTTCCCCTCTGTTGCTATGTAGAAATTATCTTTGTTTGCTTCAGTTTTGTGGATACATGCGATTCCGATTTTTTAATCTTGTTTTTAGTTTTTGTTTTTTTATTTAATAGCTTGATTGCAATCTTATTAATTTCTTATTGCCCTGTATCTAGTTCCTCTGTTCCAATTCGTACTTGCGTTGAGGGTTTTTTTTTTTTTTTTTTTTTTGTGGGGATTTCAAAGTTGGTGCTTTTTTTTAGAACAGAGTTTGCTTTTAAGTAGAATACATTTATTGTTTTCATTTTGCTTTTTCTGTCGGATAACAAACATCATATATTTATGTGGTATGTTTAAGTCTACCTCTGTATTCTTTTGTTTCTGCTATTTAATTGATTAATGTTTTCACTTGTTATATCAACACGATTTATGTTACTAACAGTAGTAGCATCAGCAGATAATGTGAACTGCTCTATTACTGTTATTGTACCATCATGTGATTATATTATTGTTGCTTCATTAAAACAAGTGATATTAAAGGAAATAAGTGGTAAACTAGAAACCTTAGTTTTTTTTTTTTTCTAGAAATAATTTGTTTTATATATAAGGTCAAACAAATTACACCAAGATAGCCGGTAAGCGGGCAACAAACTGCGCCGCTACCCCCTTTTGAATAGCGAAACCTAACCTAGTAAAAATGAAACCCCGATCTCTAGGAGACGAAATGTTGCTGTGAACAACCCGTTGGACCCGTTCAAGAAATCGGATGGCTTCTGGGGCTAGCGAGCCAAAGGTATCAAAGGCAAAAGGGATAAAGGAATGTTGATTATCCTCGCAGGCTTTTGCGTGTTAGTCCATTTTCTTTGCTGCCGCCCTTGCAATCGCCTGACCAGGGACAAAACCTGTATCCCGAAAGCCTACAAGGGGGGAAACCCCGGTAAGATCAACACAAGCGTGTTTACCTGCATCCCACCCGAAAACTAAAACGTCCGCGGGGCGCAATGTGGATCTTCCTTCCCTCGGATTCGTCAAAAAGTTTACGGGGGCTTCTTTCTTCACCAAGATCCCCGCCCGTTTGAGGATGTCCCCCAAGACATCCCGCACCCAGTCGTGCCTATACTTAAAACCTGGCAGTTCTTTATAGTGCAGAGCATGCTCCCCAAATTGGTCTAAGCAAGCCTTCCGGCAAATCGGGCATTGCTCATCATCAGGGAACATAGGAATCATGAGCCGATATTTTAAGATAGCACGATATTCAACGGCTGACATCTTTTGGCCTAAGCCCTCGATGGGGATGACCGATAGAAAATCTTGGGCGTGGGGGCCCCGCAAGCATTCTAGGACGGCGTTCTGACGAGGGGTCGTACAGAAATCTGATCCAATATTCTGAGCGATACGACAAAACAGAGCACTCGCCAAAGTCTTCTGGGTCTTCGGTGGGGCGGTGTCCCTGTTAGCGAAACCGCCAATATCCAAATCCGGGAGGTGTCTATGCAACTCCCCCAGAGCCATGTCATAATCCCCATCCATTCCACGTGTTTGTTCTAATCCTCAGCCAGCACCACGTGTTTGTTCTAGAATAAGATGGTTGTGGTATGCTATCGTTATGAATAAGATGGTAGAGAAGGTTGCTGATTTTGAAAAACCCTCACTTTGAAGGCTGTTATGTAAGTTTTTGATGGCTTGGTTTTGTTCCATGTGTTTTTTAGTTCATTGTTTGTTGTTTTGATCTATTGAAGTTCATTTGTTTGCAGTTGTGATGGTGTTATTGATCCTAACTCCTACCAATGAAATCTGATTAGTTAAGTGGGATACCCCATTTGAATAATGCTAGGAAACACAAGTACCTGGAAGCCCTTGATAGGCAAGCCAAATAGTATATTTATATCTTCGCCAAGTTCATTTTCTACGTAAGTTTTTATTTTATTTTATTTGAGTTGTCGATCTCAGGAGTGACCTTGCAAAAGCTATTGAAATTCTCGTAAATGATTTGAAGGTCTTTTCTACCTTTAATGGACAACTCTTTAAGGGAAATCAACCAGCTGCTAACACTTGACAACTTTAGGTGCTTATTTGAACATCTGTATGTATTGGGATAGCAAATCAACGTTGCAAAAATCCACATCAATTAAAACTCTTATTTACTGATCAGCATGAGAAGCTTCAGGTAATATCAAGTTAAGATTGTTTTATGTGTGTGAATTATGTGTTGGTTGCCTGAATAGGTTAATAGATAGCTTTTATTTGGTATACTGTCATGGGCCAGTTTTATTCTTTGATTGCTAGCCAACTATGTAATTGTGTGTTGTAGGCTAACTGACATTAAGATTATATGGAAAAGGCTTAATTTGTTCAGGACTTTGGGTTAAGACTCCATATATCATCAAACAAATATTTTGCAATCTTTTGGTAGTGTAAAAGAAAATATCTTAAATCTGAAATGATAAAGCATACTTTGGTAGAAATCTTGGCTTTCCCACTAGTAGAATCAAGCTAATATGCCTTGTATAAAAATGGACCTGGGGAATTTTATTAGATTAAAAACTTGCGTCATTTTCACATAAATGATTATGATGTTTTGTGTGCAAATTATAAACTTCCCCATACCATTTAACTACTAGTTACATTTTAAGCTTTGGTTATGTATAGAAACATAACTAACTTGCTTTTTTACTACTTCCAAAACAGAAATTTCACTTAGTCGTTTTTTGTTTGTCTTGTTGATAGTTGATGCCGTGTTCATTATATATCATGAAATGTGAAAAGAGATTGAAGAGGAACATGCAAGAAAAAAAGAGTTGAGCTTAAAGCTATGTTAAAGATATTGACGGCCACCGACGAAACTTGGTGCAGACACGAAGTAGGCTACGAATGAAGAAATAGAAAAGACAAGGAAGGAGATGCCTTTTTTTTTAACGGGCTGGGTGTTTCTTGGTTTAAATGTAGTTTTTTTTTATGGATAGTAATATAGTTTTGAATAGATTAAGTAATGATTGTTATTTTACCCGTGTAAACTTTCGGGTTGAATGTGTATTGGGTCGATTTGAGCTTGTTTGAATTATTATGTTGAATATATGTATGAATTGACTGTTTGAAATTTGGACTGCAGTTTTTTTTATTTTTTTACTACAAATTATTATTTTTATTTGTTTAAAATTTAATTGCATATTTTTTTACATAATTGCTTATAAGTCGCGGTTCCTCTAACACCGACTAAAAGCTGATATAAAATTATAAAGTGATTTTAAGTCACGGTTTAAAACACCGACTAAAAACATTTTCCAAAAAGTAGTAACAATTTTTAAGTCGCGGTGGTGTATTTTAAGACGGGGTTTAACAAACCGCGTCTGATAAACAATACATTTTTAGCCACGACATTTTAAGTCGGGGTTCAAAACCGCGACTAAAAACTATTTTAACCGCGTCTAATGGTCACTTTTGTACTAGTGGCAGTCTGCAAGGAGAAGAGGGTTTGTTTTTTTTTCTTCAAAAACAACTTCAACCACACAAGCGCTCTCTCTCTCTGCTCTCTCTCTCTAGAAACTCTCTCTCTCTCTACAACCACCACCACCACCGCACCACCTCTGCCACCACCACCGCACCACCTCCGCCATCACACCACCGCCTCTCTCTCTCTCTACGGTCTCTCTCCCTCACAGAACACTCTCTCTCTCTACAACCACCACCACCACCGCACCACCTCCGCCACCACCACCGCAGGTCTCTCTCTCTCTCACAGATCTCTCTCTCTCTCTACAGTCTCTCTCTCTCACACAGATCTCTCTCTCTCTCTCACAGCTCTCTCTCACAGATCTCTCTCTCTCTCTCTACGGTCTCCCTAAATTGATGGGTTTGGTGGTGGTGGTGGAGGTGGTGGCGGTGGTGGTGGGTTTTGACGACGGTGGTGGTGGAGGTGGTGGCGGAGGTGGTGCGGTGGTGGTGGCAGGAAGAAGAAGGGTGGGTGGTGTGTGAAGATCTTGAAGCTATAATTCATAGCTTTTTTTTAAGCTATTAAAAGCTATTTTAAGATCTTTTTTTTAAACAAACAGTCTTCAAGGGCTTATGTCTGCCCGACCGCAGACATAAGCTTTTTACAGACAATATAAGCAAAAACAAACAGCACCAAAGTAACTACTTTTGATACAAAAACTAATGTAAAAAATACGTACTTAGATAGTTAGATATGCAATTCACGAACCCATCGGATTCAATTCCCTTGCCAAGTATTTACCATCAGCATTTTCACGGATTAATCTCTGATAACTGCATCATTGATAGGTTATCGAACCGGTTTATTGTCAATTGGAAATCCATTTCAGTCAAAAATAATATTAAATATATTTAAAGATTTCTTGGAACCAAAATTATATAATAATTACTAATAATATAAAATTACAAAATGTACAATTTTTTCTATAAAGTATATATAAACAATGACGAACTATCTAGCTAGATTCCAGTTTTGTGGACTTGGTACGAATACTTTTATCTGGCTTGGTGTCAGCATGTCACATGTTGTAAGTAGCAAATTGAATACCATGGTTTAACAAAATAGAAGTGGACTAATTGTGATATTTCACAACATAACCACTATAAGGTGAGGCGGGGCGGTCCGTGATGGACGTCCCGTCACGCGTTAAACGACCACGAACACCGCCGCCTCCTTCGATATCACGCGTTATATTTACAACGCGTAGTAAATATCACGCGTTGATTTTCAAAAATGGAACGTTGGAAAGTTACCGTTTGGGGATGTTTTGACCGTTTGGGTTTATTTTTTGAACCCTTTTTTTTTATAAAATCCAACATTTCTCACACTCAATACAAAAAATCAACAAACTCTCCAACCTTTATTCTCACACTTAATACAAAAAATCAACAAACTCTCCAACTCAATCTAAATATTTTTTCAACAAACATGGAAGGTTCAAGCAAGAGAGGTGGGGGTTCGAAAAAAAGAGGTTCGGGTACGAAGAAAAATCCCGTAAGACCCAAGGTTCGAGCAAATTTTGGCGAGCCGACGCGCTTTAGGTTGCAAGACGAACCCGACCAAGTCCCACCCTTTCAAACCCAACAATATCCACACTTTCAAACCCAACAATATCCACCCTTTCAATCGCAAACGTATCAAAACCAACCGTTCGTTCCACCGTTTCAACCTCACCAATTTCAACCTCACCAATTTCAACCCCAACCCCACCAACTCGACCCACTACTAGAAGACAACACCCTCATCCATCATTTTGCAAACGCGTTTCGTGAACCACAACAATGTCTTGACGACGATGAAGATGATGATTACCTTCAAGAACAACAAGAGGAAGAGGAAGAAGAAGAAAATGACGACGTTCAAGAAATTGTCCCAACCGTCCGACAACATTGGACGAGCGAGGAGGAGGTGGCCTTGGTGAAGGCGTACTTCCACATCTCCGAGAACAAGAAACATGCCAACGAGCAAAGAAATGATACGTTTTGAAGACGGGTCATTAATCATTTTCGCCGACTTCCCGGTGCAAAGCAACAAAACATGGACCAACTGACGTCGAAATGGACGGATTTGAACGGGAAAATTAGTAAGTTCAACGCTTGTTTCATTCAAAAGGTATGTTTTTTATAAAGTTTTAATCTTTTTTTATAAACTCTTATTTAAAAAAAATACAGTTTTTATTTAAAAAAAAAACAGAAACAGTTTATATTTAAAAAAAACAGAACATTTAAAAAAAAACAGAAAACAGTTTAAATTTAAAAAAAAAACAGAAACAGTTTAAATTTTTAAAAAAACAGAAAACAGTTTTTTTTAAACAGAAAACAGTTTTTTTTTTTATAAAAAACAGCAAACAGTTTATTAAAAAAAACAGAAAACAGTTTTTTTATAAAAAACAGAAAACAGTTTATTTTTTTTTAAATACAGAAAACAGTTTTTTTTTTAAAACAGAAAACAGATTTTTTTTTTGTTAAAATACATAACGTTATACATTTTTTGTAGAACCGAAATCCACAAAGTGGAGCGAGCGAGGTGACAATCATGCGACAAGCCACCGAAGAGTATTGCGATCTCTACAAAAAGAGGAGTTTTCCACACGTAGCGGCATGGGAAGTTGCGAGAAATCACCCGAAGTGGGTCCCGGTTGAGTTGGTTGACATGCGTGGTCCTACCGCTCCAAAAAAACGAGGAGGTTCGAAAAGATCAAAGACATCCGATTCGGGGAACTACACAACTTCTGTGTCGGATAACTTGCCCCAAATGAACTTAAACGAAGACCCCCTTGACGATCCCCATCAACCCGTTGACGAACCCGTTGACGACCCCGTTGAAGAAGATACACCTACAAGGCCACACCGCAGGAGAGGTGGTGAATCGTCAAGCAAAGGGAAGGAAGCGGTGGCGGAGTCGATCTTCAGAATCGGAGAGGAGAAAATGACGCGATACAAGAAGGCCGAAGAAAGAAAAGATAAAATTATGTCCGTAAAAGTTGAACGCGAGCAGGCGTACATGGGACACTTGAAAACGGTTGAAAGACAAAATGATTTAAAAATCTTGTGTGAAAAGTACGCCCATCTCGACGAACCGTTTAAGTCAATTGTAATTCAACAAAAGCGCGAGATTTGCGCAAAGTGGGGTTGGGAGATGCCACCCGTTTAGTTTTTTTTTTCCCAATGTTTCGTTGTTTTTTTATTTTGCTATGTAATTTATTTTTTAATTTTAATGGAATTTATAATTTAGTGTTTTATTGTTAATTTCTAATTTTAAAATAAAAATTAAAAAAATTTGGGAGTGATAGAATTCTATCACTAGTGACCACCCCCACTACAATTCTATCACTAGTGATAGAATAGTGGGTGATGACATGGCATGAGTTGATTGGATATTAGGAGTGATAGAATTCTATCACTAATGACCACCCCCACTCTCCTAAGTCGAGCATTTACATTCCTTGATTAAAGAACACTTAGTCAGCCAATCTATCTATATTATCTTAATGCATGAACAATTTCGAGTGGTAGTCCAAAGTAACATTACAAGTAATCTAAGTACTTAAATAATGTATATGTATATAGGGAAGGGTTATTTTAGAAACCCACTTTAGTTGAGAAAATCGTGAAAACTTTGTATTAGCCAAAAAATACATAAATAAAAAAGCGTTGAAGGGATTTTTCTTAAAAGAAGAAATAAAATTCCTATGTAACAGGTGTGTAACACCATTTTTATAAACAAAAAACGTTTATTACATATATAACATATAAACCTTTTTTTTTATTTTTTTAAATATCCACTAGATGCTTTTTTCTCAAAACACTAAAAAAACATGTAGACTAAATGAGTATTTCATAAAAAAATACGTTGTTTTAGATAGTGTAACACAAGGGTTAGTAAGAGTTTCTAAAGTTTTGTCAGTTTTCATTCTAGTTTTCCCTTATATATATACTAGAGCGGTGCCTGCGTGATGCGTGATGCGACATGGAACATATACATTGATAATCAGTATCATGTATTTTTTTTCATTCTAAAAAGACTATAACAAGAGAATACAATGCTCGTTTATATGGTGTATTTTTAGAGACGGCTAATTCCTAAAATTGTAGCTTTAATTGGCCAAACATCCACATGATGTGAAAACCTAGTCACCACACATATTACCATCTCTATCTCCTATCATATACAGGATGCGTTCCCAAGTTAACTGGCTGCCATTGGCGCAGCTTCTAGTGGGCGGGAGGGGGCGGCCGACCGCCTGAACTTTCCGCTCAGTAGTGGAGAGTATGTAGTTTTCGTATATAAATTTTTGGGTATGTACGTTTTCGACCCCCAATTTTATAGAAATTTTTTGGTATATACGTTTTCGACCCATTGGTCGGAAATCTCAAGCTTTGACACTGAGTGGCTGCCATTGGTGCATGGTTAACTTCCGCCGCAACAACATAGATGAATAATTTAACATTAAAATTGACAAACCTTATTTTTCGAGAACACAAATTCCAACATTAATCCAGGGGTGGACTTAAGGCTAGCCCAAGGTGGGCGGGCGCACCCCCGGGAAAAAAAATTTAGTGCTAAGTTCCGTCGAAAATCTCATCCGCACCCCTTGAAATTTTTCGTCCACACCCCTTGGAATTTTCCGTCCGCACCCTTTGAAATTTTTCGTCCGC
Source organism: Helianthus tuberosus (assembly GCA_030545235.1). Lineage (NCBI taxonomy): Eukaryota > Viridiplantae > Streptophyta > Magnoliopsida > Asterales > Asteraceae > Helianthus > Helianthus tuberosus. The sequence continues at coordinate 151,030,978 of CM060403.1, read as the reverse complement.
ACCCCTTAGGTAAAAAGTGTTATCAATTTATATTTTATTTTTTAGTAAACTCTTTTTTTAAAAACACTACCTAAATTATATAACTTTTAATACCTAAATAACTAAACCCAAATACCCAATACCTTTAACTAGCCCACTACTAAGTCTTAGCACAATAAACAAACCCAACAAATCAACAATATTTCAAATTAAAATAAAGAGTTAATTACTGTTTTCGTCCCTGAGGTTTGTCAAAAATAACGGTTTCAGTCCATTAGTTTAAAAATTGCGATTTCAGTCCATTAGTTTCATTTTCGTAACTATTTCAGTCCACTTTTCAAACGGGGTTTGTGTTTTGCAGTTAATGGAAGCACGTGCTTGTCACGTGATGGGCAATTTGGGGGTCAGGGTTTGGATGAATAAGGGGTAGGTGGTGTTTAATACAACTGGGTTTGTGAGAATTGGAATGGAAATGACCAAATTGCCCATCACGTGACAAGCACGTGCTTCCATTAACTGCATAAAACAAACGCCGTTTGAAAAGTGGACTGAAATGGTTATGAAAATGAAACTAATGGACTGAAATCGCAATTTTTAAACTAATGGACTGAAACCGTTATTTTTGACAAACCTCAGGGACGAAAACAGTAATTAACTCTAAAATAAAATAAACAAGCTCAAAACCCTTACATATTCTCTCCCGCTCTCTATCATCCCTGCACGCACGCCGATCGAACACGGGTAAGTTTCTTTGTTATTTTTGATGATTTTTGGTTAATTTTTGGTGGGGTGGGACGGAACCGGTAGTCACCGGAAGTGATTTTTTGATGGCAGGAGACATGCGCTTCTTGTTAGTGATGATATTTTATTTTATGGTGGGTTATATTTATATTTTGTTAGTGATGATAATGATATTTTGTCTTTTTTGTGGTGGGTGTTTGGGGTTTTTTTTAATGGTGCATATGATGTTTAGATGATTTTTAGTGTAATTTACATTATGATTTCTAGGGCTTGAATACTTGATACATTATGTAATATGTTATGGAGCCTTGAACTTATAGATCAATTTGTTTGTGATAGCCGATAGGAACCATGAGTATGGACGTTATGACGCGATTTCTCAAGAGGAAAGTTGATACATCTTCCGAATTCGTTGATGTGGATCAAGAGTTGCTTAAGAAAGTAGGTTTAGATGATGTTTTGGATAGATTTCAAAAAATGAAAACCCGTAGGGTGACGTTTTAGTTATGTTTATAACAAGGTTTGACATGTTTGATGATTATATAAATTTAGTTTGATGTTCTTTTGTTGTACATGACCCTACCCGACTCGAACCGACCTGATACGAACCAATTTTTTTTACTTATATACCTTGGGGCCTAAAATTTTTAAAAATGTTCCGCACCACCATGAAAAAATTTCTGGGTCCGCCACTGCATTAATCGACCACGTTCGCCAAGATACCATTGAGTGAAAGGTATATATAAACCATAAACTACAGAAATAGATATTGAGAAAAAGTTACATAATGATAAAGAAATAATAATTCATTCAAAACATTCTATACTGAACTAAGAGAGGAGAATTACACTGTGTTACAACATACATAGCTTATATAGAATTAAATAAATTATTTTATATAAAAAAAAGTGTGTGATATAAAAAGATAAAAGATCACATCTTTGCTAAAGTTTGATTCTCAAAAAAGAGACCTATCGATTCAAGCCATGTTTGGTATTCATTCAACCACCATGTCCATTATAAATTGACGTACGAAGGTTGCAGTCAAAGGTTTGTCAAATTTATATCTACTTTTTAGTCAGTTAGGCTTAAAAACTCCTAGATTATTATTTGAATCAGACTGTTAAAAGATCGTTGCAGCGTATTTTTGCAAGAATACAAAATTTAATCACGTCGAGTGCATGGAATTTGTGAGCTAATTCTTTATTCATGGAGTCCACGGTGTTATTGTCTTTTTTTTTAACAACCAACGAAAAAAATATATTAAAAGAGATGAAATAACAATGTAAAAGCATACGAAGCATCGATCCTTTTAGAGTATTAACATTAGAATCAGCATCCCCATTCATATAATTTAGTTGAAACAAAATTGTAACTCTTAAATTTCCATCAAGTTTTGTTATTTTTAATTTGAATATAGTATTGCTATAATTTTCTCTTTGTAGGTAATTATCATATGTATGTTATGTAATTATATAGTAACACCTAATTACGATGATTAGTTTTAGACAATTATAACAACTACTGGGATTTCTCCGCGCTCTGCGGCTCAAATTTGGCCGGTATTGGATTGATTCTTTACGATGTACACTCCCTTGAACAATTGAATGATAAATATTTGTATACGTAAAATGACAACAACACGTGTTTTATATAGCATTGCATGAGTATGATATCGACAACAAAATACATAAAAGTTGAAGTTAAGACATAAAAGCTCTAAAAAAAATAGGTACTATATAAATGAAAAAGTAAAATAAAAATCATTAAAAAGTAAAAATATAAGTGGTCATTAAAAAGTTGAAAGAGAAAGATAAGTTTTAAAGCCATGCATGGAGTGTGAAAAAGTTATCAACACTTAAAAGATTGTGTATAATATGGTACAATGTTATAGGCAAATGTTGGGAGATTGTTAGTGTAGCAGACTGCAAATCATTGCAATACTATCACACATCCTGACAGATAAGTTTTAAAGCCATGCGGTGTGGCAATTCCGTTCGATTTCACGGCTGTTCTCGTGTTCTCGGCTGTTCGTTCGATTTCGATTTCACACTCTTCGTTTGATTTCGATTACACAATTCGTTTTTGGCTCTTGTTTGTGTTCGAGAATCTAGCTTCGACGTCTGACTATTGGAGTCGACGTTTGATATCCCTTATTGATTAAACATGCCGCCCAAATCAATAATCATTCAATCTTGGGTTATTATTTACTTATTTGGGCTTACCTAATGTGCTATTATTTACTTATTTGGGCTTACCAACTAAGCTTATTATTTTGTAAAAAAAAAAATTTGAGGGGTGTCCTTGTACTTGTTCAGGGGTGTCCTTGTACTTGTTTAGGGGTGTCCTATGTATAAAAATCGGAAAAAAAAATTTACACTTCTGGTAAAAACTTGAGCCGTAGCCTGGGCTACGCCCGACACAACTACAGGTCCGCCCCTGCATCCTGTAGACTGTAGTTGAGTTTCTTGGATAGCTACAAAAGATAGATTGTAGTTTTTGATTAACATACGCACCAACGTCGCCTTCCCGGACCAAAGATAGATTGTGAGTTTTTGGATGGGCAACCATCGGAGTAAAGCGGACACTATCTTGGCACAGTTTACTTGTGTTGTTACCAGTGGTAGACCCATAATTTTTTCTATGGAGGTGCGGAATATTTTTAAAGATTTTAGGCCCGAAGGCATATATAAAAATCGGTTCATATCGGGTCGGTTCATGTAAAACAAAAGAACATAAAAATAAAATTTATATAACCATCAAAAACATGTCAAACGTCATTATATACATGTTTAAATTTGTGCCCTACATGTTTTCGTTATTTGAAATCTAAGCAAAACTTCATCTAGAGTTACTTTTCTAATGGTTACTCATGAGAAATCTCGCCAAAAATTCCCTACTCATAGTTTCTATCACATATAAATCGATCCATAATTTTCAAACCCTAGTAAAGTCTAGAACAAGAAAAAAAATCACATCAAAACAACAAAATCATGCTACTAAAGTCTAGAACAACAAAAAAATTTCATCAAAACACATAAAATTTCAAACCCTTTTAACATCTCTATAACTCTTCTCTCCTAAAAACCACATAAAAAACGAAGGTACCTCGTTAAATTTTGTATTCCAGGTGGTAGGGTGGCCGGAATCAAGTTTTTCCGTTAAGAATGCAACCGCTGCCATCGTGCCTATTGACTGCTTTCATGCGTCGCTCCCTGCGCGATCAGAAGAGGGAGAGTGGGAGAAAGAATTGGAAGGGGTGGTTGGGTTGGGTTATTTTATTTAACTTCAAATTTAATTGGGTTGGGTTAATTGGGCTTGGGTTACAATGGAATATTTAGTGGGCTAATGGCTAAATTGTTAAGTGAAAGTTATTGGGTTAAATTGTTAACTAAAGTGGTTAAAGAATAATTATATACACTAGGTTATATTTTAATAAAAATGAATGCTTACATTTTTTATAAATTCATAAGATTTTTTTAAAGGGGGCGGTTGAAAATTTACAAGGGATGCGGTTGAAAATTTTCAAGGGGTGCGGTCGAGATTTTGCGCGAAATTTAACCCTAATACCTCTTCTTCAAGGGGTGCGGCCGCCCACCCACCCAAGTGGGTAGGTCCGTCCCTGGTTGGTATAGCGTGCCACATGTTGAAGGAAAACAGATGAACAAAGAAAATATCGTCAACTACTTTTATGGAGGGATCCTACTAAGTGTAATAAGTGAAGTGTTTCTCAACAACAATTTGTTCCATTTCTGCGTTGGCGACGTTTATGGATCGATCTTTCTAGCATTAATCTTCTTGTGAGTGTTGTGTATGTCTTTTAGAACACACTAGTTATTAGGGTTATGTGTGATTAGGGTTTTCTAGATTTTATGTGCCTCTATGTTTTGCGCGGACAACTGTTCCACCAATCTGTACTCATTCTGAGAAAGGCTTCTGGCATACACATAACCCTCCATATGTTGAGCAGGGTCATTGTTATGTTCTGGGTTCCTAACATCTATCCCCTAGTTGACGCATTCCTTAATAAAACCCCATATGTAAAAAAGGGCATCCACAACTTTTGCTATCAATTTTCCTAAGTGTGGTTGTACTCTTATGTTGGCCACTACGATTGCAATGAAGCCATACCCTCACGTCCTTATCACCCTGTTTCTTCGACCGTCTGGTAAGAATGACATAACCGTTATCAAGTCCCCTTTTTGGCCCACAACTCCAACTCATCGTGGGACATAAGATCCTGAAACAACGCTCTGGTTAAACTTATATTTATGGAAAAATACATAAAGGAATAATTTTCATACCTGGTTCGTTTCACATGACACTTGCGGGTAAGGGGGTTCGACATAGCCAAGTTCTCCTGCGTATACATTGTCTGGATAGTTATGTTGGGCGTAAGAAGGTTCACCACCGAATTCGTTCTAGGGATAGTTTTGTTGTCCGTACGAGGCTTCACACCTGGATTCGCATCGGATAGTCGTAATCGTGTAGGTCCCCTAATCTCCTTGGATCTTGATGTCACACCCCCGGTATTTCCACATATTACCGGTGGGCCCGGCGGGGAGTATCGTGACGTAGTTGATATCATCATAGTCAAATATACACAGATCATTGCACAGTGGAAGTCTTGGTAGAAAATACTATTACAAACCGAATTGTAAAGTACGAACAAAATATAATACAAAAGGGTGTAAGAGGATCCACAGGCGGATCTAAAATAAAATACAAAAACTTGTTCAACAGACTTAAGGCATACGAACTTGCAAGATTTACTAATTGTGCCCAGGAGCTCTCCAGCCAATTTCGTATAGTACCTGCCACTTAGCCTTTTTGAAAATACATCAGTTTACACTGGTAAATACAATTAACCGACTCTTTTTTAAAACATTTAGGAAAATTAATTTGAATGCACAAGGCACAATATTCTTTTATAACTTGGGATAATTATATAAAATAATCTTGTATACAGATTTATATGTTTGTCGTACGTTCAGGGCCCGGGATGGAAACCGAGACAAGATTAATAGACACACCACTAATATAGTCCCACCAAGAGTTGTACTCTCGTGTGGTTATACATTTATATATACGCAACGGTCGGGTGTATGCCTACACCCCATGCTTAAGTTGTGGCCATTTTCAATGAAATGAGTCGAGGATATCCAGGACACGATCATATTAACCCCCGAAAGTTTATATATCAAACAAAAAAGATTAAAATGGGTTATGTCAATGAATTAACCACTAATCGATTAAAAATTCCATACTCGACTAAGCGGTAATAATTTACCATATCCCAAGCCCGTATAATGGAAAATAAGTTAAAAGTATTTACCTGAGCTTAAAAACGTAAATTTTGTATTCTCAGTCGTATATCCTACTCAAGCAAGTACAAGTATCTTTTACTGGGCTCCTAATCTGGAACGAAGGTTATATTAACCTATGAGATTACTAACGGGTCTCATTGTAGTAGAAAACTTAGACCGGTTAGTTCAAGGAAAGGTTTACGGTACGAAACGCTAGATTAAGCGATGACCGGATCGGAATGTAATTTAGACCCGAAAAGTATGGAGACTTGTATTTTATGGGTAAACTCAACACATTCTGGAATTTGAAGTTAAAATGATTTGTTTTGACCCGTTTCGGCGGGTTTATGTAAACTAATTACATAAACCACACCGTACGCGTATAAGCATAAACGGGTAACCGGATGAATCATATACTAGTCCCACAAGTTATTATGATTAAAACATGATGTGATATCAGTAGGGTATCAGCAATCATGCCCAAAAAGGTTTTAAAACCAAATTAAGTCCCGTAAGGGCATTTTGGTCATTTAAAATTTATAAAAGAGGTTTTAAAGCAAACTGATGTTCTGGTCTATAATATTCTGTAAAAAAATTATTTTATGAAGTTATAACACTATGATATCATACATATGTGTGGTTTACTATTTATGACCAAACTATGCACCGTGAGGGCATTTTGGTCATTTCACATATGTTTTTAAGGACAAAATTGGAAGTCTGAGTTCATGACTTATACCTACTGTAAAAGTATTAAAATTTATTTATAAAATCAGTAGGTAGCAAGTCTTGGGTGCTAAATATGGTTTTAAACCATACTATGCACCTAATTAGCGTAAAAATCGGTAATTGACGATATTTGTGATGTTTATGTGATTCTGAGATTTTGACCAGCCTTGAATGTTTAAAATATTTTATTTTTCATATAAAATCAGTAGGGAAAGGTTTGGCATACTAATCATTTGTAAATCTCATTTTATTAATAAAAAGGGCATTATTGTCATTTATCGGTTTTATACAACAACTCAATGATATGGTCAGTATCAAATCTAACCCAACCTTCTAAAAAATCCTTAAAAATATTATCATAACAGTAGGTAATGATTTTGGTGCCAAAAATTCAGTTTAAGCCTGTTTTATGCACAAAAGCGTAATTTAATTAATAAAAAGTTCAATTTTACGATATCGTGCATAACTTCGTTTTGAGACCAGAAAATAATGTCAAAATAATTTGACATGTTTATATATCAGTAACAAAGCCATTTGTATGCTTACATATTCAAAAATCTCGTTTTTACAGTATAAGGGCATAACGGTCAAAGTTTAAGCATACTAACGGTAACAAGCAAATAACCCGGATTACTAAGGGACCATGTAGTATGACCTCAGAGGGTTATACTAACTTATAATATGGTCACATGGGAACCCTAATGCATAACTAAACTAAGCTAATTCGGGTCAGAACTGAAAGTCAAAGCAAAAGTCAACTTTTGCGACTTTCGGTTGCGAACCGAGCCTAAACTCAGAATTGTCGGGTTGAACATGCTTATACATATTCTATTAATATTTACCAAGTTATTTAGGTGAAAAAAAAACATGATTTATAACTTCTACATTATCAGTTTTAATTATTATTTGAAAAATTGACTATTTTGACTTTTTGACTAATTACATTGACTCGACAATTAACTGAGTTAACGTGATAATTAGGATGTGTCCTTTTGAGGGATTTTCACCTACTTAATTACCAACACATAGCCACTTTCATTTCGAATAATGGCTGGACAGAAAAGAATTAATCTGAAAGTCAAAGTGTAATTATGTCAACTTTGACTTTCGGTTATAAAACATGAAAAACTTGAACTACAGGAGGTAAGAACACTTACAAGGGTCCTTAGCACGAAAGTTTGAACTTAGAAAGCTTCCTTTAAGACCAGGATGCTCCAGAGAAGAAGATATGAGTGAAAGTTTGAGAGTGCAAGTTCAAAATGATCAAACAAGCACCTATATATAGAAATTTGAGAGCCCTTAAGATCAATCCAGCTGTTGTGGGGAGTTACTAGATGTTTACAAGTGTTATGGTGGCAGTAAAAACCGTTTACAAGCCCCTGGTATCGCTCAGAAGCCATGCAATGGCGGTGGACAGCCTGCAACATGCAACTGCCAATCTTTTGGACGCTGGCAGCTTTGTCGCGGCCCGCGTAGACATCAAGGGGGGGGGGGGGTTACGCGCCCCGCGACACTCCCTGATTCCGGTAAAAAGGTTTCCAATCTTGGCAGTTTCAGTCCCTGGTCCTTTTTAACTTGAAATAACTTTCATTTATTGCATTTTTGACCCCCAAAGTTAACTTTTAAGTATCTTGGGACATATTTAAACATCGTTAGGCTCCCGGTTAGTTACGAGATCACCCGAATGGTACTAGATTCTCTTGTTGTCGCATTTAATCCCTATTTCTCGAAATCTTGTACAACTTTTAAATAATAATACCGAAACCATATGTATTTATCATTTGGCATTCTCGGAAGCATAATTGGGCATTACGAAGTTCTGGGTTCGTTAAAGGGTCACTCAGAGGTAAGAATTAACATGTTGACACATTTAACCCCCTTTCATCTATAGTTTTTATTCGTTTATCACAAATGGCTTCCCACGCCCAATTATTTAATTGTTTAAGAATACGAACATTGTGCGAAGTTATCTGAAGGCATAGTTTTCATATGTTGACACTTTTAGTCCCTCTGAATTCACCTTTTCACTACTTGTCAACTTTAATCCCTCAATTTTCAACTTGTTACATCTTTAGGGCTCATGACACGTGTCTTTACTTAATTGGTCATGGTTTTGCAAGGTGTTACACTTGAATAGATTGGCAATCCAATCAAGAGTGCAAAATCTTCTTGATCAGACAAACACAGAAACAGGTAGGAATAAGAATCACGATTACACAAATAGTCTTTTATTTATCTAACTTGAAGTTTACAATCAATCAAAGACTCCACCAACTATTTCACTCCCTCTCTCTCTCTAACCCACAAATCTCTCTCTCTCTCTCTCTGTATTCTTCGTGCTGTCTCAAAAGTCTAATCTGAAGATTTGTTCTTCGGTTCACTCTTAGTGTTCATGTAGATTCTTATAAAAATGCTAATAATTTTCTTTGTTAATTTGCAAGAAAGTGTTAAGGAGATAAAGATAGAATCTTTTCTAAATCCGGCGTTTTTATTATATCAGACGAAGTTAACCGACTTTTTATAACAACGTTTTTGTGGTGCTTTTATCCAAAGGTGACTTTGGAGAAAATGATATTAGTCTTCTGCAACTCTATCATAGTGATTAGCGTTTTTGCAAGGGGCTGTAATAGTGATTTGGAGAATACCATCGTTTATAACATTGGCGCAATAGAACTCAACGTTTTTAACATCAGGGAACTTAACACCAATGTTTTTTTTATCTCAACGTATTTTCCTTGGCGTATTTGATATCGGTGATTTTGTGGGATAGCATTTTTGACCCCTACGCTTTTATAACCATTGCTTTTAATCTTAAACGGATCTAAATTAGACGTATTGGAACATATAAGATTAACTATGCACGAGTTTCAAAAACTAGCTCTACGGTTTAAAATCCCTCGACTCAAGGATTAAAAAAATTAAAAAGAAAAGGCCTTGGATGGAAGGGTATACCAAATGCAGGTCCCAATATCTCCTTGGATCTTTACAAGATTAACGACAATCCAATCAAGAGTGTTGAATCCTCTTGATCAGACAAACACAGAAAACGAGTAGCAATAAGAATCACGATTACACAAACAATCTTTTGTTGCATGATGATTTACTAAAAACATAGTTGTTATCCCACCAAGACATCACTAACATGCTCATGTTGGAAATACAGAAGATGAATGTAATTTGAATTGTTGTCGAATGAAATATTGAAGGTGTTGAGCATTTGTTGTTATAAAGCAGAATGAATGACAAACCAATCATGCACCTAACCTCTATACGACTCGTATAGCTTTATACGAATTGTATAGAGCTGACATAGCATTACATCCATTAGCTTGTGTCATTGTAGACCTCGTACCATAGACGGGTTGTTTAGGGTTTCCATGTGACACCATGTGCCAGAGCTTGTTTGACTTTGGGATTTGTATTTACCTTATACGACTTGTATAAGTCTATACGAGTCCTATATAGGGTGTCAAAATAAGGAATTTGAGTGTTCCAATACGGCCCTTTCCAAATAGTTGTCTACAAAATTTCATAGAACTTGATGTATAAGACTAAAAAACTTTGTAGAATTATATATATTAATAGAAAGTTGTGATGATAGTAATTGAAAATTTTTAAGTATTTATTTTTATTTTTAGTCATATTTTATCTATTATTTATTTTATTTTTTTACTAATAAATAGTATTTGAAAATCTTAGTTATTTGTTTATTATATTTGACATTTAATTTTTTATATATTTTTTTTTATTTTTAATAGTATTTTATCTATTATTTATTTGATTTTTCAATAATAAATAGTAATTAATAATTCTCAGGTAATTGTTTTGTTACTTTTCATTAGTAGTATTATATTTAGCATTTAATTTGTTTTTTATTATTATAACTTACGTTCTTTAACTTTTTTTTAAATATTCTAAATCTGCATTTATGTTTATTTATTTTTCTAACATTCCAAGTTATTTACTCGCGCATTGTGATGGTACGTTAGCACGAACATTGGATGGGTATCGATTTGGTTCGTTACAGTACCAGTATGTTCATGCACTCGGTATAGAAGTCAACCTGTGTTTTACATCGATCGAAACGATAAAAACGGTAGTCGGTACCGACACCGATGTTGTTCAAACGGTATTGATCGGTTCAAATTATGACGGTACTGGTACCGATATTCAATTATCGTCACAGACAAAGTTGTATAATATTTCTTTTTTGAAACCGGAAACCATAAATATGAATACGGCAGCGACAGAATATTTGTTATCAAACAAAAAACCATAAAAATTAATAAATACCGGTACCGAAGTTGTTTAGTCCGGTACGGTATGGTAGCAATACAATCTTAATTTATCGAGAGTTAAAATAATAAAAATAAATATCGGTGCCGATACAAATGTTGTTCAGTCGGATTATGTTCGGATTTGTACAATAGCAACGCAATAGTCGTTTTCAATAAAGTTTATATGGCAATTTTGAAACAAAAAACATAGAACGCAAACCAACCGAGCCAATATCAACTAAACAACATCGGTGCAGGTATCGATAATTTTTTTATTGTTTTCGATTGATGTAAGGTTTTTTTTTTTCGTTTACTATAGCAAGTGTCGGTACCGTAACGAACCGAACAGATACCAAACGAATTCCCGCCGCGAAGCGCAGGGAAAAATCACTAGTGAAAAATAAAGAAGATATAACTGCTAAGTCAAAAGTGGACAACTGAAGATGGTTAGACGTGAGAGAGGGCGAAGAGTCAAATAAATTTTTTTTGAAAGGTACCTTAAGACTTGCTAATACATAAAATAGTTTAAAAACAATTACGAAAAATTTAATACACGTGCGAGTAAAGAAATGTTAGGTGACCACCAATGAATATATAGATGATGTAGTAGAAGTATAAATATTCTATACCATCACTTGGCCAGTCACTTTCTTTTATCACTTAAAAGTCGCCTTATAAATACAAATCCAATTCCATTACAATTAATTAAATTCATCCATATTCTCAATAACTCTTTTTTTTTTAATGCTACGATTACGAATTCTATAAATATTGCCATTGTCTTTCTTTAGGAATTATTTAAAGAAAACATTGCTTCTAAGGTAAAAAAATTCTTATTTCCTTCAGCTATTTTTAATTAAGACGTGCACTTGTTTTGGCTTTGGTTTTTTGCTGTATTGTTAGTAGTTGCATGCTAGATTGATCTGGGGAACCTTTTGTAAATATTTGGTTAGTAATATTCTAAACAATTGTGAATAAAAAATTTTGTTAGCCTTTCAAAAAAAAAAAAAAGACGTGCACTTATTTTTAAGAACACGTCGTCTTTACTCAGCACATTCTCTTTGTTATAATTATCCATGTGGAGTCAATAAGTCAAATGACTTTAGTCTCTTAAAGCCATTAATGTCTAATTATTTGGATTTAGTTACTTGGTTTATTTAAATCTTTGAGGTTTTCAACTAATACCATATCTGTCTTTGTTAGTTCACAACCAGCGCAGTAGGTGGAACCAAGTTTCTAAATTACACTTGATAAACAGATGACACGATGCTTATGTGAGATTTATTAGACCGTCCGTAGTGGGGTTCTTTTGACGTTTTTCCCCAAAAAAAAGGCCCAACCTCGCCTACCAACCGCCCCTGTGGTTTTTTTTTTCAAAAAAAAAAATCGAGCAGCGTCCTTTTTAAAACGCCTTCACTTGTTTCGTTGGCCAATAGTATTTTTTTGATGGTTTTCTTTTATTTTATATTTAATATAATACCCCACATTGCCCATTGCCCCACTACACCCTTTTAACATAATGTCTCACAATGCCCATGCTGATTGGACCATCATATGGCGCAAAATGACCAAAGGTCTTCCCCCTCCCACACTACAGAATTGTTTTCATAGTACGTTTCACGATTTTTCTTTTCCTCAAGGACAGTCCTATTAAACCAAGATGCAATGAAGGAGTGACGACCTCGTAATCTATTAAAACTTTGTAGAAATCTCTTTGTTTTTGTTTTATTATAGTTTTTTTAGAAATCTCATTGATTTTTTTACAGTAACTTGAATATATATAACTGTATGGGATTTTGAATATATATTTATTAATTTGTGTTTGAGTATTCCTGGAAATTTAATTAGATTTGAAAATAATTTTTATATCTTTTATCTTTTAATATCATATAGCTGTTTGCGATCAATAATCAATTGCAAAACGGTCTGTCGCAAAGTTGTTGCAAAGAAATAGTCCGGTAGCAAAACAGTTGCAAACACAGTTAGTCACCAAAGTGGTCGCAATATTTATATTTGTGACCGTTTTTATGGTCGCAAAACGTAATAGAGGTCGTAAGTCGGTCACAATAGAGCAATTGCAACGGACGTTTTTTTCACCCTATTTATGGTCGCAAAACGGTCGCAACAGGGGGTAGTTACTGCAATTAAGCTACCGTAAATGCAATCACAATAACCCGCTTTCTGTAGCGTATATGATAAACATACCAGCTCCTTGTAAGGGTTTAGCCAGGTAATTCATTTATTTTAATACTATGTTAGAAACACGAATAATATTAAATAGTCAATGTCATGATTTATGTAATGATATTTTAAGATAAGTTATAATTAAAATTACGTATAAGTATTTTAAGAAATTGAAGATATAAGGTAAGCGTGATAAATAATCTAAGCCACACAAAATTTAAACACATGACACAACCAATTATTATATATTAGTGTATTGATTTATAAGGGGAAGGATCCACTAAAAAGTAGATTTTGTCTAAGTAGCCTAAGAAGGATTTAGATAATGACATGTGGCACTCCATATAAGTAGGAAGGAAGGGCATTTTGGTCCTTAGGCCATGTGTAGTCATAACCCCCCTTTGTGGGCGTTATGCGACACGTGGCGCGCCACGTGTGCGGGTGGGCGTTATGGGGCGTTATGCATTTAAGCCCGTAGTCATAAAGCCCCCGCCTAATCATTACCTATTTAATAATTTTCAATTTTATTAATTAATATAAAAAAGATTGCTTGTTTGTGATTGGTGGAAACTTTGAATGGGGGCATGCACATGGCGCTATGGATATCGCGCTGCCCCAAGTTTTTTGCCTCATACCCCCCCTGTAATGGTGTTGAGGGCTTTATGGGGGCTTTATGAGGGGAGATGGCGCCCCACTACACATACCCTTATAAATAGGAGTGTGAAAATGACATGTGACATCCCTTTTGTTTTCTAAAAAATACAACAAAAAAATCCAGTACAAAAAATCTAGCATAAAAAATCCAGTACAAAAAAATATAGCACAAAAAATACAGTACAAAAAATATAGCACAAAAAAATCTAGTACAAAAAAATATAGCACGAAAAAATTTAGCACAAAAAAAAATATAATACAAAAAATCCAGCACAAAAAATTAAGAAAAAATATTTTAAGACAAAAAAATTCAACACTTCGATTTCTAAAAAAGATTACTAATCCTTAACTTTTCGAGGAATCCTTCATTAGTGGTTTCTGTTTTTTACTCACTGCTCTGGACTTGGAACATATACATTTTTGTAATTAATAGAAAGAGGAAAAAAATAGTCCCTTGAGGGTGGTTGGGTTAAGCCAGGCTGGTCGGAATTATCTCAGAACTCAGGTAGAGCAAGCTTAGTTTAGTCCCAGACATGGTAAACAGGGAGACTGGTTACAGAATCCTAAACTGGAACGTCTGTGTATTTTTTGGAATATTGTTGAATCCAATTTAAACTCTCGGGATTATGTTTGGATTTATCAAACATGTCTTCTGAAAACTGTTAGAATTCATTTTGGCTATATCGTAATATAAGGATGTTGATGCTTATTGTTTAATCTTCAAAGTATAAGGAAAATGATGTATAACTGGTTATGTAATTAAGTGTGATTCGTAATATGTTTTTATAAGAAAAGAAATTGAAATTTGTATAAAGTGGGAATAATTGTTGCATGATGTGTTTTATAAAAGAAAAAGTAACTGGGATTTTAAAAAGTTGTACAAAAATCCAGCACAAAAAAATGTTACACAACATAGAAAATACAACACATTTTTGTGGGTTTTTTTAGTCGTCATATTTTATATAGCAATATTGTACTCAAATTAAAAATAAAAAAACGCTCGATTTTATGGTGAAATTTTTATGAAAAAATAATACCGTATAAAAAAGTTATAAACGTTTAAAAAATAAGGGTGAAATATGCATGTGCCTTGCATGTGGAGAGAGAAAGTCAAAAAATATGATTTTCCCAACATACTCTCACACTCCTCTTTTTTCCTACATTTTTATCTTAACCATTGATTTAAAAAATGGAAGGGTAAGATTACTTCTCATCCTACTTAGGCAAAATAAACTTTTTATTTGATCTTACCCCTGATTTATAAACCTTTATTATTTACGCGCGCACACTATATATATATATATATATATATATATATATGGGAAGGTTCATTTGAGAAGAATATTCTTGTAAGAAGAAAACTAAATTAATATAGGCCCTATATTTTTTTGATAAATGGTTGTAAATCAAGATATTATTGTTATCCACTTTCAATTAATGTTTTAATTAATAAGGATAGAATAGACAATTTGATGTATAACACTATTAAATATTATAAAGGGTTACTCCAATCTCATTAATGCCACCATAATTTTCTCCTTTACTATTATTAATGTGGTGGGTCCTACACCAATTTTATAAGGAGTGACTAAATTATCTAAAGTGTAGTGTCCTACACATATATTATTATATGTCGTAAAATTATTTAAAAGTGCTGGGAACCTACACATTGTTTTCTTGGTGTAGGAAACGTTGTTATTATGGTGTAAAAAACGTTCATGTTCATGAATGTTTTTATTGTGTAAGGTGCACAACTATTTAATAGGATAGACTCATTAAATGATTAGGGTTTATTAATTTAAATAACAAAAATAAAGGCTAGACTAATTAAATGATTGGTTTAAATTACCTTTGTACCCTTTTATTCTTTTTATTCTTAATTTGTGATTCTTCTCATTTGAACTCTCCACTATATATATATATATATAACTAATTTATGCCACGCCCGCATAGCGGGGCGGTAAACGGACTTAGTTTAATAACATGCACACATGTGTTTAGGTTACTTATACATAATACTCATAGCATGATCTCAATAAAAATTAGACGTAAATAAAAATACACGTGTCAAAGAATTTTTGTTTTAATAAATTTAGGAACTACAAAATAATTTTATTAAAGCCCAAGAGTAGTAGCGGTTTGTCCACCAATAGCTAACGGTCAATATTCCTCCGGGTTGATTCGTTATGGTAGCAAATGGAAAAGGCTAAAAGATGGAATACTAAAAGGAATAAAAGTAGAAGGACTAAACATGTACACTGCTAAAAGTTAAAGCGGAGGAACTAAACACACATCTTAACAAAATTAAGTAAGAGTGAATTTTAAGGATTGTCCTTTATCTTTATATTCATTTTCAGGCGCTGTCCTTTATGTTTAAAATTGATGAGTTTTGTACTTTATCTTTTAAAATCTATCACGTTTTGTCCTTTTAGCATAACCCAGTTTGATTTTTCAGTTAAATGTGGTCATGTGAGGGTAGATCTGTCATTTAATGTCTCTTTTAATTCCCTCAATTTAAACCCTAAAGTTATCATCTTCCTCAATTTATATGTTCTTCAAACTTCAAACCTCAAATCTGTCCTTTCATCATCCTCTTCCTCTATATTATTTCTAGATTCCACATACGTACTCTCAGATTCAACGCCTCTCACTTAATTCATCCAATTACTCCAAACAGTTCCTCCCCATTTGATCTCAAATCAACACACACAAATTCAATCACACAGTTCGATCGCCATTTTCTCACCTTCAACTTGTTACAAACCCTAACTTATCATTAACTCCGTACAGTTTATGTATATCCAGCTGAGATTATGAAATTTGAAGTTTGAACTGATATAACTGGGGATCGAGTTCGTAAATTGAAGTTTCGATTCGAATTCAACAGTTATTCGTAGGTGTTGTTAGAAACTGAAATTGAAGAATTGAAGAAGAGCGAGATCGATCTGGAATTTATGTATGTAGTCAACATATTTGTTTGACGAAATTGGAGACACAGGGATCACAGTTTTGGATACGGTTTGGAGTGTAACAGCGAATGGCGCTATTCAAACGCTTCTTTTACCGGAAGCCGCCAGATCATAATTTTGGATCCGGTTTCCAGTTTTTGATTGCTGCTTCTCAACTGTCGTACTTGAAGAAGATGAGTATAAGGTTTACATGGGTAGAATTGTGGCTGGACTCCAAGATTAATATCCCGATTCATCTTTCATGGTTTTTAACTCTGGGGAATCACTTGAGAAGAACTAAGGTTTCGGGTGGGAAGTTAGATCTCAATTTGGGGGAAGTTGTACCTCAGGGTTGATAAAGAATGAAATTGGGGAAGATGATAACTTTAGGGTTTATATTGGGGAAAGTCTGCACGTTGAGAAGTATATGGGTATTAAAAAAGGCATTAAATGACATATCTACCCTCACATGACCTGCGCATGACCACATTTAATAGAAAAATCAAATTGGGTTATGCCAAAAGGACAAAACGTGATAGATTTTAAAAGATAAAGTACAAAACTCATCAATTTTAAACATAAAGGACAGCGCCTGAAAATGAGTATAAAGATAAAGGACAATCCTTGAAATTCACTCGTTAAGTAATAAAAAGAAAGTTTTTTTTCTAAAAACTAAGGGGCTAAACACGTATATTAGTGAAGTTGAAGTTTTAAAAGTAAAATACAAAAGCGACAATCAATTACTTAAAAGAATAAAATTAGAGTGACTAAACATCTTTGATACCAAAGTTGAAGCAGACGGGCTAAACACACATATAAACAAAGTAAATCAATATGAAGAAAACTTTTAAAAACAGAGGGGCGAAACCCATGCATCAACGATGTTAAAGGTTAGTTAAATATAAAAAGAATCGACCAATGAGAGGTTGTCAGACAGCTGCCTAACACTATTCCCCTCATTGGTTTTGTAGTTATACGTAATACATGTATTATCTAACGTTCATTTATTTATTACTTAACATATAAGTTCTTTTTTAACAAAAAGAACATAGAGAGTATATTAGTATTACATTACTAATATTATCATATGTTATTATTACATTAATAAATATTAAAGAACTATAAATAGTATAATTAACTAATAGAGTTTTTCTTTAACTATAGAACTAGATTGTTTCCATAGGCCACGCGTTGCAGCAACGACGCCTTAGCTGTTTATAGTCGGTGTCACGTTATGTGATGTATTAACCATATGAAAGCGCGTGTTTCGACGTATTTGATCTAACTTAATGTAACTTATATAAGCATTGCGGTTACAATGTACGATAGTGACATTAAAGAGTGGTGTCCGCACGTGAAAATATTTGTTTTTTTACTTTGTTACAAACGTTACGTTCGTGACAATAATGTCATTATACATAGATAAAAAAGAAAGAATATGTCTCATTCGTTGTTTTGTAAAGTTGTAAAAGTATTCTAGAGAGTGGTGTATAATCCTATTTTTCTAATACGACTATAGAAACGTAAAAAATCAAATATATGCTAATATTAACTTCATTTTGAATTTTAATTGTATGAGAGTTTTTTCAAGGGATGTAAACTAATTACAAGAAAAAATTCTCGTAAATATCTTCATTTATATGTAAATATATAAAAATTGTCGTAAATATCTTCATTTATATGTAAATATATATTTTAAATTAATAACTAACCATTTATTGTTGATAGAAACATATTAAGGTATAACAACTAACTTTTTTCTATCAAATGGTTAATATTAATATAGGGTGGAGATATAATAGGAAGTTTATTTCGCTAGGAAGCATAGGAAGTAATCATAACCGTCCAATTGCACAATCTACGGTCTAGATCAAAATCAAATTAAAAACTGTCATTTAAACATGCTCTCCGGGCTTTCAAGGGTATTATCGTCAAAATCCAAAATAACCGCCGTTGAATATACACAGAAACGCTTCGAAAAAAACTGCATTACGTTTTACACTTCCATTGAACGATCACACACATACAGAAATTTGAGAAAATCATACTCCATTGAAGTTCATGGGGTCGTCGAGAGATAATTTGAAGGTTTACATTCGAGTTACTCAAAAGAAATCCGTCTCTGAAAACCCTAGATCATCAAAGAAGCCAAAAACATCATCAGCTGAAGAGAACATAGAACAACAAGTAAATATTAGCCGAAAATCAACAATGAAACAACAAAGTAGTAGAAAACGCAAAGAGATTTCAGACAATGGTAATTTTATGTATTTTTTTCTTTTTAACTGAATTCAAGTTACGTTTTATGAAGTGCAATAGACCTAATATATCATATCCCTTCCCTAAAATTGTTAATGAGGGATATCTTATACCTATGTTAACATTTTTGTTATAAGAGACTACATTGCGTTTTATGTTAAAACTATGACCTAGTGTACTAATGTTTTTTTATGGGATTTATATATTGTGAACTAATGCGTTTTATCTTAATAAATTTGAAGAAACAAAGAGATTATTATTATGATAATTGTAATCGAATTTATGATATAGTATCTGTATGAATCATTGCGTTTTATCTTTGAATTTGCTGAGAAACATGTGTTGTTAACTATTGCGTTTTATCATAATACTATCAAATGCTTTTTTTTTACTTGACTAATGCGTTTTATATTAAAATATCATAAAAAACAAAATGAGATTATGTAATGTTAATTTGGTGTGTTAAATAATATGATGTAAAGTATTGTGTTTTATCTTAAAACTATGAATTACTGCTTTTTATCTTTATAGTGTTAGCTAATGCGTTTTATCATAAATTTGTTAATTGACATTGTTTCATTATTCTGTTTAAAGTTAAAAAACAAGAGGAAAAACAAAAAAGGAGAAGAAAGAAAGTGGTGATAGAATCTTCAGAAGATACAGTTTCTGATCCAAAGGATGAAAATTCTAGTCGAGCTATAGTTCTGCATACTTCCAAACAACAACAAGTAAATTCAGGTAACATAAAACGCATTTAACAAATTTCATGAAAAAATATATGTTTCTAAAACACGTCAATGTATCAGATGATGATTTTGTTGATCCACCACTAAGACTGAAACAGACAAAAAATCAAAAGAAGGAAAAGGCAGAATCAAAACCAAAGAGATCATTGAGGAAAGATAAAACAGAAGAACAACCAGAACCAGAACCACAACCATATTATGATTACGATGGAAAAAAATAAACATAAGATGTGCCGTCAATAATCTAAAAGATTATATTGAAAGTTTGTCAAAAGAGCAAAGGAAAGTTGTTAGAGAAATAGGGTTTGAGAGCATACTATCATTCAAGCTGCATTCAGTTCCACGCAAATTCGGATATTGGCTGGTAAAAAACTTTGATGCTGAAAATGATCAGATAAATACAGGAGATGAGAAGATTAAGATCACAGCTGAATTGATCTAAAAGGTATTTCAAATACCAAATGGAAAAACAGAGATTGAGGAAAAATTGAGGCCAAATGAAACTGATCTTAGAATTAAATTCTGGCGCGGTCAATTCAGCAAAGATATTTTGAAGAGAATGTATGCGGCCAACTTGATTAAATATTTAAAATCTAGAAATGAGCTTGGAAGACTGTTCAAACTAAACTTCTTGGTTATGTTTTTTACGGTCATGGCAGAGGCAATGCAAAGTAGTAACGTTAATCAAAGATTCTTGCCATCAATGAAAAGTGACAAAAAAACCCAGGATTTTAATTGGTGTGAATATATTCTGACTGTTTTAAGGCGAACAAGAAGACAATGGCCTGGAAATGGCAAGCTCTTCAATGGACCTATTGCATTGTTAGCGGTATGAAATCTGATCTTTCATTATTTCTACATATTTGCTGAATGCTTGTTTAGGCTGCTTGTTTATATTCTTTGTTTATAATATGTTTGTTTAAAACACAATGTATATAAAGTTACAAAA
This sequence comes from Helianthus tuberosus, assembly GCA_030545235.1. Lineage (NCBI taxonomy): Eukaryota > Viridiplantae > Streptophyta > Magnoliopsida > Asterales > Asteraceae > Helianthus > Helianthus tuberosus. The sequence goes on along the minus strand of CM060403.1, from coordinate 151,010,206 downwards.
CGCAATGACTTGTTTATATTATTTGTTTGTTTGTTTAAAACTATGCTTTATTAAAACCCAATGCTTGTGTAAAATGCAATGTTTTTGTAAAATGCAATGTATTTAAAGTTACAAAAAATTAGTTGTGTAATTTGTTTACAATGATTTATATTTTAAAACGCAACAAAATTTGAATTGATTATTTTTCTAAAACGCAATGATTCATACAGATACTATATGCTTACAAAAAACAAGGATTTGACGATGCTGAAAACACTGAAGAGTTCTCTCTTGATAAAATAGACTCTACAACATTACAAGAATTTGAAGATGAATTGGAAATTGCTGCGCAAAATGAGGGGAGATGTCTTGTAATGGATAAAAAGAAAAAAGAGAAAAAAGTCAGAAAGAATAAACAAAAAAAGAAAGATGAGGAGGAGGATGAATTTTATGTTTATCCATCTGAATCCGAGAATGAAAACGAAGAAATTTGCCAAGATGAATCTGAAGAAAAAGATGAAGAAGATGCTGAAGAACACCCAAACATCAATATAAAAGATGGAAACACCTTACTTAAAGCTGCAACAGGCTGGATTGAACAAGAGAATCAAGAGAATGTTCAAAACAGCCCACTTAAAACCAATGAAACTGAGAAAACACATACAGAAAGTGGAGGATCATGGGGGCAATTCTTCATTAAACCATCAATAGGAAATAAAGATAAACTGTGGGTAGACAGTCAATGCCGACTGCGTAATTTCATGCCATCACAAAATCAAAGTGAATGTCTTTCTGACATTCATTCAACAAAAAAGTGGCGATGAAAATATGAAGAACATTGAAGATAAAAAATCACATGAAGAATATCTTGTGACTGCCTTGGATGATCATTTTAAAGGGTTTGAAGAAATTTTTGAAAGCATCAAATCACGCATAGATGAGATCGTTGAAGAATATCCAAACACTGAAGCTGTTCATAACAAAGTAAACGAATGGGCGTCATTGATTGAAAAATTCAACCATCAAGCTAAAAAGCACAAGAAAGTTAATATTGATTCAAGTCTGATGAAAACACCATCAAGATTTCTAAATTTGAGCCAAAATGAAGACACCGAAATTCAAATCATTTCAACTCCATTGATTGTAAAACGCAATGATCATGATGCAAAACGCAATGAGGATAACACAGCTGTAGTCCAGTCCTCCAATCCAGAAAAAATCAGTGACAATGAACCTGCATCTATTCTGCAAACACACATTGAAAAACCTTCAATGGAACAATCATCATTTAGCGAAGAAACTCCATCATTAATGTTGGAGATAATCAAAAAGACAGATGAAGAAGAAAAAAAACTCAAATCAAAAGAAAATTCAAGATGATGAGGTACCATCCTTTGATTTGAAAATTTCTCAGTTGTCTTCAAATGTTGATGAAAATGAAGTTGAAGTTGATGCTACTCGCCACGCTGCACAAACCGAAATTCAAGCGCAATCTGAAAATAAAACAATCGAAAAAGAAGTTCAAATTACTGGAATACAAACAATGTTTGATAGAATTGAAGAACAGGATACTGAAAAGGAAATCAGTGATCTAATTCAAAACACATCACTCCTCAACCCACAAGAAGATCCGTATAAAACACCTGCAAAATCAGTTCATCAAGAACAACCAACAAGTGATATAACCAAAACAGAAGAAATAATCACAAGGATGGTACGACCAGATCGACAGAAAAATGTACCAGAAGTATTTTGTTCACCATACTATCTAAGACAAGTAGCAATGAAGGAAGCAAGAACGGCACACGAAAACAGCATATCGGGATATGCTTTCCATGCAGAAGGAGAAATGATGTAAAAAATCATTTATATACACTAACACAAAACAAAAATCAAAATATTATAATTTAATTTTTTTTTTTGCAGGGACACTCTCTTTGAAATTAAAGATCATGTATTTCTATATAGATATGCTGCTGAAACAATGAGGCTAGGATTGGAAATCACCGGAGAAGTAATCAATTGTTGGACATATATTTTGAATGAAGAAGAAAAAATAAGATCAAAAGACAACAAAACTCCAAGATTTTTCTGTACTATTCGAATGCTGGTAAGATATATAAAACGCAATTTTTCTGTATTATAGAAATAATATTCGTATAATGAAGTATTTTGAAGTTTGATTGAATGAAGTTTTATAAAACACAGCTGTATGTTTTATTACCTTCATAAAACGCAGCTGTATGTTTTATTACCTTCATAAAACGCAATAATATGTTAATTCGTTTAATGTTATGCAGGCTTTAACATCGAGTGATAAGGAAGAAACTGAAAATGAAGAAAAGATGATAGAAGCATTCACAAAGAACATTGAAAAAATTCTTCAAGGTGCAAAGCTAAAAAGCATAAAGGATTTTAAAATTATCCTTGTCCCGATTCTCCTTTCAGAGCATTTCTTTGTGATCTCGTTCAATCTTGAACAGAAACAATATTCATCATTGACAACAGTGCGAAAGAAGAATCAAATAAAAATAAATATGGTGATGTGCCTGAAAATACAGTAAGTATTCTTACTTATGCTTTTAAAACACAAATATAAACCACCTAATCTTTTTGGTTTTTTTTTTCTGTAGAGGAATGCTTTGGCAGCTTACCTTAAATCTGTTCGACATGAAAAAGCAGATGAAATAAAGGGAATAACCCCTGTTAGAATGGAGATGAAATGGAGGACAAAAGAAAACGGCATTGACTGTGGTATATTCTGTATGCGTCATATAGAATGTTATAATGGTGAAGCAGTCGAGAAATGAGATTGTGGGTTTAATGAGGAATATGAAGAACCTGCAAATATCAAGAAGGGTAAAAACAAAAAACCCAGTCAACAAGCAGACCGCACAACTTGATGATTTAAGAAGAAAGTTCATTGCAAAGATATTATTGCACGGAATCAACGAACAAAAAGATTTTGTTATTGAGGACTTAAAGAAGTTTCGAGACCTCAGTGCGAAACTTAAAAAACAATCTTATGACACTAGTTTAGAAAGGATTAAAGACAGGCTTGCTCTTGCTGGTTTACTTTGATTTTGAAATGCTACTTATTATAAAACGCAATGTTTTTTTCTTTTAGCATGGTTTTAATATAACTCATTATTTTCTTGATCTTGTTGGTTTACTTTGATTTAGAAATGCTACTTATTATAAAACGTAATTTTTTCTTTTAGCATAATTTTAATATAACGCAGTATTTTCTTGATCTTGCTGGTTACTTTGATTTAGAAATGCTACTTATTATAAAACGCAATGTTTTTTTCTTTTTGGATAATTTTCATATAACGCAATATTTTGTTGATATATTTAAAATGCTCTTATTTGTTTGTTATTTTAAAACGCAATATGTATCCTTTCTTTTAAACATATTATTTAAACATTATTTTGATAAAAAAATTTATATAATATATTTAAAATTTATAAAAAGGATACATATATAGTGAAATGTTATTAATATAAAATGCAACATTTTAATAGTATGCTATAACTCAACATTGTCTATTTATTTGTTGTTTGACATAAGTTATTTACTCTAAAACGCATTACAAAGTGTTTCCTAATTATTCATTTCCAAACATATAACGCAATATACCTTTATAACACAATGAATTTTTTTTACTATTTTTATAACACAAAACACAAATTAAAAGCTTAATTACAATAATGACAATCATAAAACTGATATATTATAATCTTCTAAAACGCAATGTTATAAAAAAAATAATAATAAATGAATAGTAGATAAAACAAAGAAAAAATAGATAGCTTAATGACAAGGAAATTGATTAGACAAAAAGCCTTAAAAAACCTTAAAAAGCCTTTTGGATTCCTGATAAAATACTGTATGATTGAACAATCAATTCAAAGAAAAAAATAAAATATAATCATTTTTATTATTAACATACTTGATTCAAATCCCTCTACCAATCCATTATATAAGAACAAAAACCCTAAACTATTTTCACATTCCTCTCATCATACACCAATACCCAACACACACAAACCCTAAAATGGCTAATCAACAACTATCAGTTTGGTGGGTTAAAAGAGACAATTTCGTTCTTCAATTCCTTGATGGAAAAAAAATACCATTCCATTGCTTCTGTTCTTCAAAACTGCAATGATAATGTTTTGAGAAGGATGAATGAAATAGGTATACCACCTGCTTGTTACACAGATCAGACAGCCGCACTGTTCAGAATTCTACACAAAAGATTTGGAAATCCGAATCAAACTGCAACGGAAGATGCCCAGGTTACATCTTGGGAGTTCATTGAGGAAACTTTCAAAGTTTCAGTGACTTGGGACGATGGTGATGTGGAGATGTATGACCCAAAGGACATATCTACCAGTGAGGATATAAATTTTTTGAAGCAATTATCTGAAATACCAATCATCAACAACTCTGCTAGCAAATTTGCAGAGAAGCTTCAAAAGGCAGTAGTCTCACAAGTTGAACTTTGGGTTGAATCTGAAAGTGATGAGGAAATCCCTGTTGGAAGCTTAGGGTTCTCATCCGAAGAAGAATCAAACTTTGATCCATGATGCTGATCATGCTAGTAATTTTTATTTTATTTTGTAGTTTGAAAACATCATCTTTGTTTAAAACTATCATCATCTATATAACGCAATGTTTATGAAATCCACTTGCATTTCTTGTTTAATTTGATCTATGATCTGTGTTATAATAAAACGCAATTATCAAAAAATTCCATTTAAAGTATATTGTTCTATGTATAAAACGCAATAACAATATACTGTTGTTATCATAAAACGCAATTAACCAAAAAAAGCTGATATTTATGAAGTATATCACAAAACGCAGTAACAAAAAGAGATGAAACCTATACATCATAAAACGCAATGACAAATTTTTTTTCTTATTGATATCAGAATTTGACAGAATTTGTATACATACTTACATTGCATTGCTAGAACCTATAGCATTAGAAGAAACCTTATTTTTACATGTCCGACTGTTATGTCCTTTTCCACCACATACACGACACGATTTCTGGATCTTTGATGATTTCTGAATTGCAATCTCACGATTAGACTTGATCCTTTTTTGTACACCGCATCCTTTGGTCCTTATTTTGATCGGGACACGAATCATAGAATCTGATTTTTCTAAGTTCCCTCCAATATCAGCAAATCTTTCTTTGCGACTAGGAGGCGGCGCAACAACCATAACCTCATCCGCTTTATCAATATAACTTTTAATATGATCCCTGTAACGACACAGCTCATCTAAATCCCCAACCAGCCTATTAATCACATACTCATTTGCAACAACATTTTCTCTATAAACTTTATCAATTTCACTATTCCTACCAATTTCATCAAATCGAATATTACAATGATTTGATCCATTTGAAGCAACATCTCTCATCCATCTTCTATGAACATATCTTCTAGGAAACTCAGTTATATCATCATACCGTAGAACATAAAATATATGGCGGCACAATATACCAAATTGTTCAAACCGTTTGCAAGAACAAGTTATACTTAAACCATCTTCTTGTTTGTTGTATTGCACCTATAAATAAGATTAAAAAGCTACATAAAATTAGTGAAATGTAATATAAAACGCAATGAATAATAAATATAATACAAAAATAAGTATATGATCATATAATGATAAAACGCAACAAAAGATGGAAAAAATAAAACGCAATAGATATTTAAAACAATATAAATTTAAAAAATACCTTGAATAAAGATGTGCATGGCTGTATGAAATCCTTTATTTCATAATATTGAACATCACCCACAGTATCAAGAGACTTTGACATACACTTTGTAATGGCAGCATCAATTTCAATCTGAATATCCTTAAAAATTGTTTTGGTATATATTTCTGATGCTTGTTTCTCCAATACAAAGTCACTCCAGGTCTTACACTGAATATACCTTGTATCATGATCATTCCTCCAATGCTCATGCATTTGAATATCCATTGCAGTCTCAAAATGAGTGAAAAATTCAACAAGTGTACATCTTGGATTGCAAATCTGACCAAAGAAGTAATTCTCGCTTTCACATCTAGACATAGTACGCATAAGACCAGCCAAATCCTCTCCATGGTAATAAGCGGGAATCCAATCAAATCGAAGATCGTACATATCTTTTAACCACTCATGATTTTCCAATCCAAAAGTAGACATTATTGAATGCCACTCAGTTTCAAAATCTTCTGGAATAATACTCTAAAATTGTACAACAATGACAGTTATAGCTTTATATTACATATATTAAGAGTTGGTTCTGACACAAATGAGTCTTAACATACAAATTGATTTAATATAAGAAGTGAATAAGAGATTTTTATTTTGAAAATTTTTTGCTCAACTTATTAACCACGTATTTTAGTCATAGAATCTAAAAAAAACCGTTTGTGTAAACAACTCTAGTAGAGTAATTATGATTATCTTAGAGAATAATTACTCTACTAGAGTAAATGCATGATTTTTTTTTACATTTTTCAATTCCACATCATACTTAAGTAGATGATAAAAGAAAATTTCAAAAGAAAAAAAACCCTTTAATTCTAATATTAAGTTTATTTTGTATGTTATATATATATATATATATATATATATATATATTAAAAAAGAAAACTTGTGAATAGTAACTCCAGCCACATAACCAGACGTTTTTATTGTATATATACATGTTTTTCCTCAATTAGATCTGTATTGGCATCTGGTAAAGTGGTTGGTATGTAGTGTTCTTAACAAAAGGCGCCGGTTTCGACCCTTCTTTCTGTCCTCTTTTTTCCCACTTTATTTTCCCCTCCTCAAAAGTGCTCGCCTCCCATAAACAGAACTGAAGTCGTCTGCTGTAGGGCTTTCAGGTGAAGATTCGCTTCCCCTTCTCAAAAGTGCTTGCCTCCCACAAACAGAACTGAAGTCGTCTACTCTACGCCGTTCAGGTGAAGATTCGAACGATCAGAGGTGGTAGTGGCGAATTCCGACGAGTCTAGGGTTCCGCCGTCACCTATGATGACAGCGGCGATGTGGTGAATCTGCTTCCAAAACCACCTTTTGCTTTATTAAGAGAGAATCCTGAGCGACTTCGCATTTCAATGTTGATGTCTGTGCTGTTAAACTCGGTGACAGTGACGATGATGGTGGCTGAATTAGGGTTCCGACGCGGTGGTTCTAAGACGTTGTAGCGGCGTCGTCACCACAATCACCATCGCTTTGCACCTGCAAAACCCTAACCTATCCCAACACCATCTATAAGCACTAATCGAACACTAGGTCATCAGAATCCCCTTGAATCGAAGACCCAGTGGAACACCGGTCTGCATTTCTACCAACATTATCACAACTGTCAACCTCTGCATCCACACTCACACCTCTGATAAGGTACTTTGTTCTATCTCGCTATGTGTTAAGTGTTCTTGATTATGGTCAATTAAACATGCTTAAATAACCTTTTGGTAATCGAAGATGGAAAATGACCTTTTAATCTGTTCTTCAAGCCAAGAATGGTGAGTTTTAATTATGTTTGAGTTTGGATTTAGGCCTAATTTTGTAACTTTATTATTTATCTTTTACTTATTTAGCTTTTTATACTGTATTTGATTTTTCTTGTTGGTGAGATTCAAGCCTAATGTCGGAGGTTCATAATGGAAATGAAATAAAACGTTCTCAGACCCAGCTACGATTGGTAATGTTATCTTTGTTGTTAATTTGTTTTTTTATGTGTTCTCCTGTAGTCTGCAGATGTGTATGTTTTTTTTCCAGCTATGTAGCAACAATTGTGCGCTGATTTAGTATTTGAGTGTATGATATGGTTACGTATATAGCGTGTTAATTTGTTGTCAAATACCTCTAGACCATGATGATTGCAGCCAATTTCTGGCCTTTTTAATGGGTTGTTATATAGTAGAAGCAGGAAAGTACAGGATGGGTGTCATAGTTAATAGGTATGAATAACTTAGAGAATTTGATTTAATTAATGGTTAGTTTGCTACCTGTTCTAAGAATTTTGCTCTTTCAGACGAGGTTGTGTTTATGCTAATTTCGATCTTAACCTGTTTTTAATCTGCAACAAAGACCGTTTATTTCTTGAACGCACGTTTCTCTTTGTCAGTAGAAACACTTGATAGTGTATGATGCTGCTGAGAGCGTCTATCAATAAACCCATTCTTCTTCTTCCCAAAATCAACATTTCCCACCAAATATTTCCACATATTCTTTCTAATAATATCAAGTGGGTATTCCAGATCAATCAATGATGTCGTGTTCGTCTTCTTCATCTGGGTCAGAGGATGAGGATGAATACATGGATTCGTACAGGAAATGAGGCTACCACACGGTTCGAATCGACGATAAGTACTCCGTTGGTGGATACATCGCTCAACGGAAGCTCGGATGGGGCCAGTTCTCCACTATTTGGCTTGCGTATGATTCTCAAACATCTGTAAGTTTTTTGTTCTGTTCTGTTTGATATATGATCATGTACAGTGATAGTTTGTTATGATTACATTTAGTTACAAATTTATGAGCTTCTGTAGGAATATAGATATGAAATGGTCCTTTAATTAATGCTTATAAAATGTTAGCTGATTCGTTATTTCCAAAGGGGAAGTTATTATTAATATTATTATGTTTGTATATGCAATTAGATAGTTTCCTTTATGTTTTACTCATTGTCCTTCATGGGCTGCTGCTTTTGATTTAATAAATTTAATAAAAATGCTACTTAAAACGCCCCACTTGCGGTATGCGCATATAATGTATATATGTGTGGGCGCTCGGGGGCAAAAGTGAAAGTGCACTAATTTTAACGTTATTTTACTAATTTTGTGAAAATAACGTTAAAAGAATGGATGGTTAATCATGCACCATGTGGTGGCGTTGATAGCTGAAAGACAAAGAGGTACATGCACTAATCGGCAGTTGTCTCAATTGCCGAGTGTTATGTACCTTATGTCCAAGGCTTGATGCAAAACTACTATCAAGCCGGGGGTCTCACTGGAACCAGTCTCTCTATTCCTACGGGGTAGAGATAAGGCTGTCTACATCTTACCCCCCTCTAACCCTACCTTAGCTTTGCTACTGGTGGGATTTACTGAGTATGATTATGATGATGTTATGGTTCAAAGATATACGGTGAGTTTGTTTTTATAATTTAGAAGTTTTTTACTACTCAATTTCTTCATGATTTATGCATTTTATTGAAGTGTTAGTATATTGGTGGGAATAATTAGGTTCTTGGGTATGTGCATCACATGTGGCAAAATCGTAATACATGAAGTGCTGTTAGTTCCCATCTTTATTTTTACCAGATGAAAGCCACGTTAGAGATGTATGAAAAGAACAAATGAAGAGGAACCAAAATGACGAGAGAATCAGATTGTTTTTATGTTGTTTTGAAACCCATCATGCTTTACTTTTATCCTGAGATGGTGTTGTTTGTATTAAAAGTACAAGTGATTCAAGGACAAACATCCGTGTTATCAAACCGTTGCGAGCTGCAACGCGCGTGGGGTATAAACCTAGTTAATATTTATATTTGATTCTTATATTATATATTAAAGTTGGCTGGATTGTGATAAGCAATTAACCAATGATATTGTATCATCTTTTTGACTTTGTAGAAAAAATGCCATTTACCTTACCTTTTTAGGTACCATGCCTAAAGTTGTGATAAGTAATTAACCAATGATATTGTATCATCTTTTTACTATATAGAACATGTCATTTATCTTACTTTTTTAGGTAGTATGATTTGTTATATATATACTTTGCATGAGACGTTGTAGCCTAGTATTATTAAGATGGATTAAAAAGGTAAATTCTCTCTATAAAATTGATTGTTTTAGTTTTATGGTGAACAAGTCTGTAGATTTATAAGTTAAATCAGTAAAAGTCTTAGCTATTAGAAAAAGAGTATGATTCTTATTCCTCATAATCATATTAAAACTTACATAATTACATTCCTTGCAAAGTTTATAAATTGGTATTTAAATTAATCTAGTAATCCAACTGTAAGACCTTTAGTTCATTTATACAATTTACAAATAAATTTCAACTATAAATGTGTACTTACGATTACACATATGTTTGAAAATACGGATTTGTTAAAACATTTTAAGAACTAAAACATTTACACTTATTATATAACTATCGTCGTTCAAAAAGTGACGACGAAGCGTATTGCAGAAGCTTCAATTTGGCGTGTGTTCGGTTCTTATAAGTCGCTTGATCTTCATCCATAAGCTTTATATCATTCACCTATAATCAAAATCAACATAAACATGAGTTATGAAGACTTTGAAACACATTTAAACAAGTTTGTTAAACAATACGGTCAACTTTAAAATTTTTTGCCAACTATATGGCTCCTCGCACTTTATTAAACTAGTGCACATTTTACAGAAGTTGTGCACACTTTATTGAAGTAGTGCACACTTTACTAAACTAGTGCACTTTATTGAGCTAGTGCACAATTTACTGAAATAGTGCATAGTTTACTAAACTAGTGCACTTTATTGAACTAGTGCACATTTTACTGAAATAGTGCATACTTTACTAAACTAGTGTACTTTATTGAACTAGTGCATACTTCACTGAAGTTGTGCACACTTTACTGAAATAGTGCACAGTTTACTGAAATAGTGCACACTTTACTAAACTAGTGCACTTTATTGAACTAGTGCACACTTCACTGAAGTTGTGCACACTTTACTAAAGCTGTGCACACTTTACTGAAATAGTGCAAACTTTACTGAAACAGTGCACTTTAACATATGCTTATAAATCTCTTATGCAATTATTCGACCCGTTTCATTTTAACACCATTTTACTTATCTTATGACAAGGATTTAATCCTTTGCCATTTTTACCCAAACTATGTGCATAATTCATTTTGACCCGTTTAGAGGATTTAAACATTTAAGTTTAAATCTCGCTCTCTCTTTTCGCACATCACATTTCCACATTAAGATATCTACTTATCTTCCACCACAATTATTTTTGTGGTGGATTTAATGTAATGAACCATTTATTCCGAATTCTACCCTTCGATTAGTCATTTTACGGAAATGACCCATTTTAAGGCGTTTGACCCAAAAAGTCTTATGCCTATAACTTTTATGCTTATCAAAGACTTACTTAATCATAATACTTATTTCTAAACAACCCTTAAGGGTTGTTTGCTCGATTTCTCAATCAAGGGCATTTTGGTCAACTTTAGTCCATCCTTTTACGATGAACGACTTTCAATAATATATTTGACCAAAATCGTGCATTTAACTATAATCCTATTTACACGTACCTGGCTCGGGTAAACGTATTGACCCTTTTTAATACCTTACCTTAATAATTTGCTAATTCATAGCAACACAAATTCAATAAGCCGTTTTATCCTGTGAGCATAAGACTCGACAAGCACTTATTAGTTGTTATTTGTCAAATGGTGTTAACATCACCATTTGACCCGTATGGTCTAAAAGAGCAAACATTTTGTACTTATAATTGAATAGTATTTATTTACCATTTCATTTATTTAACTCATTGCGGATTTCTCACCATATGGTTATATCTCTTAATTCAGTTTCTTACGCGTTTAACCCAACATGGCTTACTCCATAGGGTGTCTTTTAAGCTTCAACTTTTATCGTCTACACATGACTAGATTACCGTTTTACCCTTATTATTCGTTTTGGCTTACTTTATAAAGTAGTCATTCGAAAACTCATTTTATATATGTCATCTCATGACCAATTTACCATTTCGCCCTTTTACCATTAAACATGGTTTTTATCATTTTTATTTGTTCCGACCCGTATCATTTCGCATCGGAACCCATATTTCGGATATAACATTTCTCGTATTTATAACCTATAAACTAAATACGTATCTTACAAAAGTAGTGTAAGCTTTACTTACCTTGCATCCATATTACGTCTTTCCTTCATATTTGATTTGTTTGACCCGCTTCCTTCCCAAGCTTCCACCTAGCTTGTCAAGCGTCAAACTACCTTTTATCATTCGTAAGATGGTTAGATTAGTTATCATTATTAAGACTATCTCACCTTACGGACTTTACATCAAAATTACCATTTGATCTCATTTTGGTCAGTTTGACTTTTAAAAGTCAAACTGCCTATTAGCGTAAGTGATTATACTATGAAGCTCGACAATTTATTTAAACACATTGTCCAGCATCCGGTAGGCATTATTCTTACGCTACCATTTTAACTACTTTCTAATCTAAGTTCATGCTATTATTAACACCAAGTTAACTTAGCTCTCGATTATCAAAGATCATTTATTCATTCATTATGCAAAATCTAAGGGATTTCATCTATAAGCAAAACCCATTTCATCATATTTCTAGGCATTCATCCAAATACCTAATCTAATCAAGTTCTACATACAAAGTAGTAGACAACACGATTTTACTTAGGCATTTTAACGAGCATCTTGTGAGCGAGATTTTTATGCATCTATCATCAAATTCATGGTTAACTATTAACCAAGATTTAGCATCAAAATCAAGCCTCTATGTCTAGTGTACATGAACATCTAGAACTTATATCATAACATCAATCTTCATAAGATATCCAAATCAAATAAAATCCTAAACATTATGAATTCTAAATGTGTTATTTGATTGAAGCGCAAAAAGAAAAAAAAACTGGGTTACAGATAGTTGATTTTCTATTCCAGTTTCCTGCAGGAGGTATTACTTTATTTATAACTAGATTTGAACCCCGCGTGCGTTGCGCTGCGGATTCCACCACGATGATAATTTAACCCAACACACCCCTCAAGTTTCGTTTGCACTTTCAAGTCGTTTGCACTGTCACGTACTTGACGTGAATATCAAGACATACCATAATGGCTATTAAAAACGAAAAAAGGAAAAACAAAAAAGAAGAAAGAAAAGAATAAATGAATAACAGAATGTTGATTGTTATTTCAAGATGAAGGAACTCGTGCACATTATTGTTTTCTGACACTAATACAATGCATTTCTAGTCAAGTCCAAGCTGATTGAGGAAGTCTATAACCAAGCTGATGAAATTCCACCATGGATGCAGCCTACCATTACAGCCTGAAATAGCTACAAAACAATGAAAGAAACTTAATTGTGTGAATATTACCTTAACAATTCATAAAGAAGAAAGTTCAGATATGTAATGTTGTTATTTTATTTAGTTGGTAAACACTATAGAAATGAATGAGTTGTTTTAACTATTGACCTACCTATAATTTAGCTTAAAAAGGTCTATTGTAGGCCCTTCAATTTCCCCGTTGTACAAATCCAGAAGCTTGTAGATTTGTATAGTTGGTTCCAGTTCCTCAATACGCTCACATCACAAAACTTGATTATCCAGTTCTCTATATTTTCAAAGTTCCTCGTGAACGATGCTGTTTATATTGAATAAAATGGTCAAACATAAGCATAAACATGCAGGGCTTGCCTAGCACTCTTGAAAGTCTTCATTTTGATGTCCCAATATACGCTTGCAAATTGAATTCAACTTGTTTAGTAGAAACGAAAAAAATATACATATAGAATAAAGTTTTACAACAGAATTCATTCCAAATTGCATGAACTGTATTTTAAGCATTGCCTTTCAAATAAAATCACTTATAAACAAAGAACTATACAGATCTTATGTTAAACTCACATGTCGGATGTATGACCCAGCTCCTTTTATGGTAGAATAACTTGTAATGAATGTGATCCATTGGTATGAGGAATGGGATGACTCACAATGCAAATTCCTCTAGCCATCTCGCACACCATCCTAACTTGTCTCGGACAACCCATGTGATGTAATGCTTACATGTGCGTGTCTGGAGAGCATTAAACTGTAGAAAGTTGAAACCACGTAAATGAAGTTACAAATCCGCCGCTAATAACATGATGTAAAGTCAGTTAACCATCCCAACCGCTAACAGTTGCCTTGTGGTATCAAAGTAAATCACATTATGAGGCTAAAAAATCCAAAACAGATTACAAACTTACTGGTTGCCATGTGATATCAGACGACCATCTCGGCTACCACCAATTGCCATCCCTACTTTATATGCCATGTTGATAAACACTATCTTTAGAAAAAAAAAAACATTATCTTTTATAAAACAATCCCAAACACCCTAGATAATGTTAGTATATATAGGATTAAGAGAGAAAGAGTAGTTGTTGGCACATTGGAAGCCAGATTTCATAGAACTATCACAATTGCAAGAATATCTACGCCTGACATTATAGTTTATCCTCTATCATAAACTGTTACTTTTATTCCATAATTATATTTAATCAACAACTAAGCTTGGCATTAAGTTACCTTTACTACAATTGTATGTGTAGCAAGCAGCATATCCACCATCACCAGCCCAGAAATCAGCTCGAGCAGCACTTCAACAACACCAGCAGCAGCACTCGTTCCTGATCCAACTGATAAAGTAGCACCATAAACCATCGGTTTACTACATCTATAACAAAGAAATAAAAACTATTGTGACAAAACGCTGAAATTAAATCATCAAGACAAAACATCGAGCAGCTAGTGGTCAATAACAAATCATAGGCTTTTGACAAAAAGAAAATAATAGTCTAACCAACTGGAACTTATACTTGTAACTTGTATACAGAGTCATTAATATAAATCAATATTTATATATATTTTTTGAGCTGAGAAAGTTATATCTATATTCTTTTATCTTCTTTCTTTTATTTTCTTTCTTCTATAGTTCCAAACCGATTGACCGGTTCAGTTTAGTTTAAACCAACCTAGTCAATACCAAAGGGTACCTTTTTAATCCGATACCTGTCCAGAGATATTTTTTTATCTTCTTTCTTTTTTTGGTTCCAAAACGATTGACTGGTTTAGTTTGGTTTAAACCCGTTTCAACTGGGGGGTTCTCAAATCGACAATGGCGTAGCTTTGTGGGGGAGGGAGGGAGGGGCCGGCCGACCCCCCGAACTTTTCGCTCAGTAGTGGAGAGTATGTAGTTTTCGTATAGAAATTTTTGGGTATATATGTTTTTGGCCCCCTGGTTTTATAGAAATTTTTGGTATATAGGTTTTCAACCCCTCGGTCGGAAATCTCAAGTTTCGCCACTACAAACCGATATCAAACTAATTAAACTAAAATCAAGAAAAAAACATAATAAATTTAACATCACTAAACCTAATAAACAGAAAACTAATGCGTATAAACCAAATTGTAACTACAAGTTCCTATCACAACAACAATAATATTCAAATATTACTCTAAATACAGTGAAACAAAGCCACAGCTCATCTTCCAACCGCCAATACATAACTGTTATATTCCATATTTCCATCATCATAATCAAAACCTATATTTCATACGGAGTAACTTGAACCAACAATTACAGTAGCCAATTTTCCGATGCCCTTTCCTAGTTTCTAATAAACAGAAACCCTAGGTGGATGAATAGACCGATCATGAACACAGTAAGCACATCAACGCCTCTAGATCGGCGACCAAACAAACTAAATGATTTGTATAGATTTAGAATCTGCATATCGATTATTATTACTGAGATTAAAGGAGAAGAAAATGACCTGAAAGAAGCTTCTGGCGGTGAGGCGAAATGGGGTATGCGGTTGTGCTTTTGTATGAAGATGAGTCAAGCTTTGAAGACTTCTCTCAACCTCTGGATGAAGATTTATCTCAGACTGAAGAAAATCTTTTGTTGTTGCCATGGTGTTGTGGCAGAGGTGGGCTAGGGTTTAACACGTAGCAACACCGCCTTATACACCCAACTATTAGAAGATACCCAAGAAAAAGCATGTTGTACAACATAAATAAGCACAAAAAACAGTTTATGCATAGAGTACAATTAACACCAGCACTAACATGTTGCAAATTTATAATTTTAAATTATTTGTATTATGTTAATTACCCTGACAAACTTTTGGAGTGAAATTTTTTTTTTCCTTTCTTTTATCGGTCGAATGAGGCATATTATTTTTCTTTATTTTATAATTCCAGTTTTATTGACTTAATCGCTTCCTTCCCTGGTTTCCACCTAGCTTGTCAAGCGTCAAACTACCTTTTATCATTCGTAAGATAGTTAGATTAGTCATCATTATTAAGACTATCTCACCTTACGAACTTTACATCAAAATTACCATTTGATCTCATTTTGGTCAGTTTGACTTTTAAAAGTCAAACTGCCTATAAAAAAGTCAAACTGCCTATTAGCGTAAGTGATTATACTATGAAGCTCGACAATTTATTTAAACACATTGTTAAGCATCCGGTAGGCATTATTCTTACGCTACCATTTTAACTACTTCCTAATCTAAGTTCATGCTATTATTAACACCAAGTTAACTTAGCTCTCGATTATCAAAGATCATTTATTCTTTCATTATGCAAAATCTAAGGGTTTTCATCTATAAGCAAAACCCGTTTCATCATATTTCTAGGCATTCATCCAAATACCTAATCTAATCAAGTTCTACATACAAACTAGTAGACAACACGATTTCACTTAAGCATTTTAACGAGCATCTTGTGGGCGAGATTTTTTATGCATCTATCATCAAATTCATGGTTAACTATTAACCAAGTTTTAGCATCAAAATCAAGCCTCTATGTTTAGTGTACATGAACATCTAGAACTTATATCATAACATCAATCTTCATAAGATATCCAAATCAAAGAAAATCCTAAACATTATGAATTCTAAATGTGTTATTTGATTGAAGCGCAAAAAGAAAAAAACTGGGTTAGGTTACACATAGATGATTTTCTATTTCGGTTTCCTGCAGGAGGTATTACTTTCTTTATAATTATTTGTAGTATGTTAATTACCCTGACAAACTTTTGAAGTGAAACCTTTTTTTTTCTTTTTCTTTTATCGGCTGAATGAGGCATATTATTAAACAACCCAAAAACTTTTAACGGCCGAATGAGGCATATTATTAAACAACCCAAAAACTTTTAATGGCCGAATGAGGCATATTATTAACAACCCAAAAAGACATCCCCAAGCAAGTTGCTAAGGAACATCCAATGACACACAGTTTGGAGACTTAATAGTTATCAATGTCTTTTTTATAATTCCAGTTTTATTGACTTAAGAGTTAAGACTTAATCGGTTTTTCTTTATTTTAAGTTTCTCCTTTGACACATGTTGAATAATCTAGTACAATACAAACATAAAATACAAAGTTAATTCATATCAATTAAATATATACCAACAGTATTACGAAACCATTCATTCTTTTTCCGTATTAAGAATATATTAGTTTGACTATGGTCCTAGACATTATATTATTCTATTCAATACCTTCCACATTATGTATTATGGTATCACAGTGTTCACACCACACCTTTTGGTCTATTTAAATCCACACACTCATTTATCTTTTCGTACTCCAACTCAAGAACCATGTCCAGAACCATCATCCTCTTCCTCCTCCTCGCCCTCTTCTCTATGTCGTCCTCCGAGGCCCGACTCGTGCCTGCTCTTTCAGAGGCCGTCACCTCCACCATCTCTGCCGCGACACAAAAGGTATGGTAACACTCCTGGTTGATTTACATGACAAACTCTTAGTCGATTAATTTATAATTTAAAGGTTTCTTTCCTTGTAGGGCACTGTTGTTGAAGATAGTTGTAACGGTATCGCGACAGACGAGTGTTTGGAAAGAAGGACACTCGTCGCTCATCTCGACTATATTTACACCAATGATAAAAAACCTTGAGAAATTATACGGTCTGTTCGATCGATCTTTTTGTTTCACTATAAGTTGAGTGGCGTTTAATTTGCTTGATTTGGCCATATATATATAGTTGTGTATATGAAAAGGAAATCATAAAATATATGAATCAAAGAGGGTCAGAAATCAAGATACAGAAACAGATGGTAGATCGAGAGACTGATGTTTGTGAAAAGTTTGTTTGTTTTTTTGTTCATATACGATGTATACCTTCAAATCATATATATTTAATAAACAATATATCACTTTAACTGAGTTACCAAATAACTTTAATTGAATTGATTTACCATTTAATTCAATTCGTATAATTATCTATATCCAAACGTCACTTATCAGTAAAACTTGAAAAAAAACATCACAAGCTTATTTCTTGCATGGGTGGAGGGATGTGGTTTGGCCACGCCTCCGAGTAGTAGTGGCCCATCCACCCCAGTTTACACGGCAAAAACACTGTTTTTCAATCACACGTCGAATCTAAATAATACGTTATAAGATTCTAATCTTATCGTTACATAAAGCTACATGTTTTTTGTAACATTTACGTTACTAGCCTGAAAAAAGGGACAATGTTTCCTATGCTAAAATTCTTTGGAGATGTGTGGGAAACGAATATTAATATTTATTTTTTAACAACAAATAAATAAACTAAAGCGTATACATTTTATATATGGGTGATGAATTATTAAGACACCATAATAATCGACAAAGGCCGGCTACTAAATGACGTTTTTTAATCAAACACTAGTTAAATATAATCAATTTGGAGCTAGCCTACTTGGTAGAGGCTTAGAGGTCTGAGGTTCAATCTTGGGCAAGTGGAATTCTTTAGAATTATTAGTGTAATAGAGTAGAAGCAAACGTTGTGATTCAAAAAAAAAATATGTATCGATACTTCTTGAATAGTTAAGTTACAAAAAAAAGAAAAAACAAATAAATAAATGTTATAAAAGTTAAGGCTGAAAATGTACACTGAAGATCAAGGATTGTAGGACTAGAAGCATTTGTGGGAGTGTTATTTAATTATCAGAAGAGCATGGTGATGAATGTTACAGAGAAATAGACTTGTGGAATTTGATATAATAAAAAGTTAGTCAACTTAATTAATTCATATAGTGGGGTTGGGAGGGGTCAAGTCCAATATCAATTATAGCCTAAGAAGCTGGTTTTTATACGTTTTCTGCATCAGACAAGCTAAAACTGTTAAGAACGTCATTATCGGTGAATAGTTGGAATGGGGAACCAAAACAAACGCTAGTTTGGCTGTTTCCATTGGGTCTTAGTCAATCTGTAAATGTCACAAGTTAGGCCCAACGGGGCGGTTACGTTATTGTATAACGCGTGATGGAAACCATTCTCCCACCCCGACAACAAATGTCAACGCGTTATATTTTCACGAAATCGATTTTCCGTTATTTTTTCAACGCGTTATTGTTTGGTTTTGTGAGTGTAATTGTTGGTTGGGGGAAAATTGTTGGGTGTGGTGGTGAGTGATGACCACCCCGACTAAAAAAGGTTGTGAGTGATGAAAAAATGGTTGATGACATGGCGGAACTTGATTGGTGCTTGTGAGTGATAGAAATCTATCACTAATGAACCACCCCCTCCCCTTATATAAATCGAAATTGATATGATATAGTGTAGAATTTATATAAATTTATATGCTTTTGTCAAATGTAGGGCATGGTAATCTTGTGACGCGATAATATATTATATATGGTTTTTGTAAACACACACCTTGACAGCAATATGCACATTGTATGAGTTTTCTCGTTTCGCACTTAGTACCTAATGAAGCCCCAAGATCCTATTAACTTGAATAGGTGAAGGGGTATGGTCCCAAAAAAGCCGTACGGGCCAATCAGGTCGCGCGCTGAACCATACTCCTTATTCATTAATCTGATTAATCTGTAGACCCCGCGTGGGCTTCTAAGGCAAAACCTAGGTCACGCGCGAGGTCCAAGCAAGATATAACATCAGTTTTCACACTTAGCATCCTGAATAAGAGCCCTCAGCACCTAAGCCCTGCGCCGGCTAATTGAACACACACCAAGGGGCGCACAAGGGTAGCGGCGCAGAGCCATTTCAGGAAGCATCAAAGGTATAAGTGGCAGAAGAATGAGCCAATAAGCGTCCAGCAGGCTATACCTTATCGTGCTCCACGATCAACAATCGTGCAGGAGACAAAAGGTACACAAGGACGCCTATGTGGCACCAATCAGGGGGCGGCGGCAACTGCCCCATGATCTCCACTCACCTGCTGATGTCAGAGGGACAACAACCAGGACACGTGGCTCCACAAGGTGGGGAGGATATAACAACCCTCCTAAAAATATTTTTGGACACCCTAAATGTCCCTAAATATACCCTTTATGTGAAAACCGGACCCGGAATAGCCCTACACTTATTAAATTCAAGAAAAACGAAGTTCAGGAGTCGCTCGCGGGGCGCGACAATTTTGGTTAGGTCTGTCGCGGGCCGCGACTACCTTTGAATGTCGGACAAGTTATAGTGCCACGTGGCACATGACTCATCAGGGCTATATCGATGACTGGTCAAAGCTATAGTTGACACGCAGTCCCTCGCGGGACGCGAAGGCCCTAACCTTCTTCTTCGCGGGGCGCGAGCCACCTTAATCCGAACCTATAAATAGCAGTCGACGAATTCATTTCAATTCATTCAGTTTTCTTTTCTCTCTCAAATTCTCTGATAGTAAAAATTCTGCTCGAGTTTAATACCCACTATATAGCGAAGCGCTGCCTCGTTGTAAGTACTATAACCCTGCTATTACCCTACACGATCGATTTAGAATTCCGTAATGCATGTCGGCTCTGCCCGACTCAGTCATTGGAATTCTGTCTCGTGTGTACACCTGATTGATTTAGAATTTCCGTAATGCATGTCGGCTCCGCCCGACTCAGTCATTGGAATTTCTGGCTCGAGTGTACGGTTAATTTAAATTGGGTTATCTTACTAACACGTGTGCATTATTTGGTTTACTAGATAATAATCAAGAGATTCTCAGGAAGCCTTAGAATTGTGTAAACTTGCAAAGTGAGTTAATCCTTCTTTTTATAAACTGTTTTTACAAAAACTCAATGTTTTAAATAATATTTCACAGTGATTGAGTATTTGTAATTCTACAATTATCGTCGGTATGTTGGGTTTTGTATACAAAATTTGTTACCACACTGTGAGTAGTAACATTACCACCAATCATGGATTGACAGTACCGTGGGTGGTAATTAAGGTAGAATGGTAAACAAATGTAATTGCGAGATCGCCCTCAATGCTGTAAAATGATAAAACCTGTTTTGATTAAATTAGGATTCACTCACCAGTATTTCTTGTTAACAAAATGTTTTAAAACGCGTTTCAGGTAACATAAGATGGAAGCCCAATAGAAGCCAGCTGGAGAGCACTGAAGGGTTGAGAAAGTGGCTATAAAAGTTACCTAAATAAACAAGACATTTTGTTTTCAATAATTTGGGTTTATCCCTAACAATGTATTGTCAAATGAACTTGGGTTTTATCCCCATGAATTATTATTATAAAAAGTTTGGTGTTTTACTCTGATAAAAATATTTTCTAACTATGGTCCTAATGTATTCCGCTGCCAAATTAATAAACACCGATACCACCCGCTCTGAGTAGCTCGCGACCGCCCGCTCCCGGGCAGGGGTCGGGGTTGCGACAGAAGGTGGTATCAGAGCTACAACCACTAATTTAAGCCAGAAAAGTGTTCTGCTGACACTGAAATTTCAAATTTTGTGTTAGGAAATAAATTATGTGATTATGTGTTATGTGACTATTTGTTAGTTTACAGTATGAGTGATCAAAGAACAGCGGACGCTTATCGTCATTTAGATAGTTCACAGAAAAACGAGGGAACATCATCCCAGCTTGATGATATTCAGCAGATACGGAAGAGGGAATATTTATTTTTAAGGCACAATCGGAGGAACCTTTTACTACTAAGAAAAGATGTTGGTTTAATAGAGGAGCAACAGAGAGCCATAGCTAGAGCCAATAAGGAGGCGGATGCACAAATCCAGGAAGTAACCAGTAGACCACCTTGGGAGGAAGAACTAGATAGACAGTTGGCCAATTTCCATATGTTAGCCACTACAACCTTAGACAATGACCAAAACCAAATAGTCGAACCTTCACTGTTACCCTTATTCCCAGACCAACCGATGCTAGAATCCCACTCTGAAAACCAACTCCCGATACCTGCATTTAACCCAGACACATCCCCAAGAATCCCAACTCCACGTCCTCTAGGATATGATCCATGGTTTGATGACAATATGTAACACCCCAAAAACCCGAATGTTTATATTTGTCGTGTGTTCCTATATGACTTAGTATGAAATAAATAACTAGGCTATTTAACCTATTTAAGTGTAATGTTTTAACTCATACCGGATAGATATGGATTAGTAAATTGAAAGCGACCTACGAGATGAATAATGGAATAGGTATGGTAGGGTAGGGTATGGAATGTATGACTTTTAATAGTTGATGTAAGAAGAGAACTATGTCATTAAGAAGTAAATCTCAAAGGTTGTGAGTGAAAGTTCAGAGTACTGATTAAACTCTCGTATGAATAACTTGCACGACACGCTTAGTTGTGTAGATTAAGTAATACACGAAATGAGAGTAATAGTAATGTAACATGAATGAGATGATTTAAAGGTAACGTAAAGGTATGCAGGGTACAAGTAGTTATAGAAAACGTAGAATGATGTTAACTTTGGAGTTAAGCGCGTATATGTGACTATGAGATAATAGTTTTGTCGAGATAACAAAACAAGAACTAAATATTATAAAGCATATGTATAGAATGTAATCTTAAGAAAGGAGATGGAGGTATTAGATCTGTTATAAACGGGTCAATGAAATGAGGATGTTATGTGAAAATATGGTATGAAAAGTATGGACTTGTTAGAAGGAAGTCAACTATATGAATAGTTAGGAATTGAGAATGGATAATTACTTAGTATTATGATGTACCTGTCGAAATCGAACATAGACGTGTATGTATAAATTATGAATTTAGACAGTATGGTCGATGAAAATAATAAGAATGTTGATATAAACAAAAAGGGAATGTTATTAATGGGAAGT
This sequence comes from Helianthus tuberosus, assembly GCA_030545235.1. Classification (NCBI taxonomy): domain Eukaryota; kingdom Viridiplantae; phylum Streptophyta; class Magnoliopsida; order Asterales; family Asteraceae; genus Helianthus; species Helianthus tuberosus. Next base: position 150,987,314 of record CM060403.1, on the reverse strand, counting down.
AGGAATTGTTTCAAGTAAACAAAAAGATATATTGCACATGATATACTAGTATTAGAATGATGAATGAACCACTAGCTATGAAGTGCGTTAGGAACTAGCGCTATTAGTGAAAGCGACACTAATAAGAATTCTGAGATGGGTTCTTGAAGATACAAGATTGTTAATGGGATGTGCTAGTGGTCGTGTCGACGAACTGGAAGAAAAGGTATTTAGTGTTTAATGAAAATGAGAAAGGTTTCGGGGACGAAACCTCATTTAAGGGGGGGGGGGGGGGGGGTAGACTTGTAACACCCCAAAAACCCGAATGTTTATATTTGTCGTGTGTTCCTATATGACTTAGTATGAAATAAATAACTAGGGTATTTAACCTAGTTAAGTGTGTGGTTAAAAGTATTAAATGACGAAAATTGTACCAATTATGTCTTAGTGGCAAACACAAGGGACTATAGTGGGTTAAAAATGAAAGATGAATTAATATATGAAAAATTGCACACACACAAACACACACTTCGTGTGTTCGAGAATGATCAGGAGACTCCCATGGAGCCAAGAACCCTAACTTCATCATTTTCATCAAATTGAAAGGCTAAATGGTGCTTAAATTCATAACCGAGCATGGATTAATGATCACCTTCATAAGGGGATCATAAGGTATGTCTTAAAAGTTAGATTGGTGATTATGCACGAAGTGGATTATGTTGTAAATCGTGAATTGGTATGAAATTGAGTATGAGGATATGTTAGAATCATCATATAGAACATGGGTTATGCATGATTTAGGTTAATTTGATGCTTAGAGGTGAAACCCATTAGTTATGGTGAGAATGATGAGTTGAATCATCATCCATGTTTAATTCTTGTTGAATATTGATGTATTATGTGAGTAATATGGAGTCTTGTTAGAGGAATTGAAAGAAATATGATGATAATATGTTTGAATATTTATGTGTGAATGATATTAATTAGTATGAGGATTTGATGAATTATGTTTGAAATTATGAGATTGTGCATGAATTAGTTGTACCTTATGTTTAGAAGGTTGTACACACACCAAGGGTATGATGAAATTAGAGATAATTGAGCTTAGGTCACTAGTAAGTGATTAACAATGTAGTTATGAAATGGGTTTTGTATAATATGATGATATATTGTTGATAATGATGTTTGAAATCACATACATGTGTAAATGTTTAAAGGATTTCGGCTAGGATTTGATAGATTAGTATGTTTTGAGTTTGAATGGTAATTTCTGAAATAAGATCCGTGTGATGAATGATGAACAAGCTAACTATCTTGAGAATGATATATGATAGTTGATGCTTGATAAGCGACATGGAAGCTTCGGAAAGAAGCGGGTCAAATGGGACTAATGCACACGGGAAGCATATTCGGATGTTAGGTAAGGTGAGCTTTCACCTTCCTTGTAGAATACTTATTCATTGTATAGATTATGAATATGGTAAGTTTATAAATGAAGTACGATGTTCCGATAAGTATTGATACGGGTCGGAACATGTGTCCATGATAAGAACTATGGTTGAAGGAGAACATGGGGTAAAAGGGATATTATGGTAATTTTGATTATAAGTCAACGAAAGAATAAGATACATAGAAGGGATGGATATTATGGTAATTTTGATTATGAGTCAACGAAAGAATAAGATACATAGAAGGGATAAGGAATAATTACAATCACACAAGGACGAAATGGACATTTAGACTTAACGGGTCATATGGTGAAGCTATCACCATTTGATGATGTCGACTAATGATTGTATTGTCAAGCATTAAGAATTCACAGGGAGAATAGCGAAAGGAATCGCGTTGCTATTAACTAGCATCTTAGTGGACGACGTATTAAAACGGGTCTTAGCTTTGATCCGAGCTAGGTACGTGTGAATACAGTTGTAGTTATGTCGTAAGATTGGTTAAATATGCAATGAAGTCCTTTGTTGTAAAGGATGGAGCAAAGTTGACAAAAACGCCCTTGATAGGTATATCGGGCAAACGACCTTAAAAGTCATTTGGAAATAAGCTATTTGATTAGAGTAATGTTTTGGTCAAGCATGAAAGCGGAGAGTATGGTTTTGTATGTCCTAGATCATTTAATGCGTAATTACCCATAACGGGTCAAAACTTTGTAAAAAGATGTAAGTCGATAGCTTAAAAGTCTAGAATTTTGTTAATCCGGATGTCGGATGTTAACTCCATGTGATGGAGAATTAAATTACGATCACGTAGGAAAAAGAATCGGGTAAAACGGATCAAAAACGAGAAAGTTATGCTCGTTTCCGTAAAACTAAGTTATGCTGGGAATATGCAGCAACAGCTGCAAACATTCTGATCATATTGGGTGGTGGCGCGATGCGACGGCGAAGGCTAGATGCCGTCGCGTGACGCCACGGGCTCCAGAGTTACAAAAATTAATATTTTAATGTATGTGCAATACGAACCCGTTTAGACCGTTTTTAAACGCTTATACACTAAGTATGACTGATTTATTTCATGTTTTAGGAGATGTAGACATGGGTGAGGATATGTATGTATGTATGTATGTATGTATGTATGTATGTATGTATGTATGTCGGATTATTGGTAGGTATGGAAGTAGTTATGTATTAACGTATACAAGTATGTAGTTATACTTGAAAGTATGTATGTATGTGGGTACGTATGTATGCATGTAAGCAAGTAAGTATGCATGGTTGTATGCAAGTTTTCAATACTATACAGTATTAACGCTATTAATAGTGCACCTCGAGAATGAAGTGTAATGCAGGTACACTATTGAAGTCTCACCAGGATTGATGTTTGCATGGAAAGCTTAAATATAGGAATATCGGAATGAGAAGTATACGAGTATGAATCTGGGTATGTTTATAATGTGTGCTAACGTAATGAACGTATGTGGTGAGTGCATGTTGTACGAGACACGAAGGATCATCGAGGAGTAGAGATCAAGGACCGAGTCACAAGATAGATTGTACGGGGAAAGCTGGTGAATGTAATATAGTAAAAAAAAATAAGTTATGAATTTACTTAGTAAATGAGTTCGATAGATGTAATCATTGTAAAAGTGTTACCTTAAAATGAACTTCAAGTAAGTTAAGATGTTTATAATGAAAGAAATTTTACGGTATGAAATTCCGCTGCGACTTTTGGACAAATACGAATTAGGGTCTTACACAATAGGTCATATTCGGCCTTATACCCTCCTGAAGAAGAACTAAAACCTTTAGAACCTGATCCGTGGGAGGATATAGATAGGACATTTTTCGAAATGAATAGCGGAGACCCCTACGAGGAACCCATACCTCCACCTTAACCATTAGACCCACCAATGAGTAGACAACAGGTGTAGGAACTCCATCAGTATGGAGAAGATCTAGTGAATGAGGGGAATAGAATCCCGGGCAGGGGTCGGGGGTTGCGACAGGTGCGGTCGGGATTTCCGGCGAAAAGTAACACTAAAAACTATTTTTTTATGGAGTGCGACTGCCCACCCATAGCTTGGGGTGGGTACGCCCCTTAATGTAAACCCAGAGTTAAAATATTTTTCATATTTAAACCTTATTATGAAATCAATAGTTTAAATTTCATATTTGAATACTTATACTTTATTAGTAGAGCCATTTTATTGATATAGGCCAATAATTTTGAAATTATACCTGAGCAATATCGGTTAATCGTATACAAGAGAAAGGCGAATAAATTTATTGGTTATCTAAATAGTTTTTCAATGTTTAATTACATGATATAAAAATAATTAAAAAAAACTTTCAAAATAATTGATTAATATGAGCAAGAGACTACAAGCTTGTGACATTATTATCAAATACACTTACTTGTCTTATTTTGTTATGAAAACAAACACTTTTTATTATTCAATCTGCGTCATACACATACACACGACTATAACCTAGTGTACATAATATTGAGATGGTTTCTTTCACTCCACCAACACTTTTTACATAAGAAATAAATGCATGTACTAAATATATATATACATACACACACACACATAAGATAGGGTTCTAGAGTGAACACTAGATTAAAAGTGAACTGTGTAAACCAATCTAAGCCATTACTTGTTTAGATCTTGTAAATTTTAATAATGGCAGTTTTGTAATTATTTATATATGAAAAATAAATGAAAAGGGTATAAATGTAAATTGTTAATTACTTTTCTCTCCAATTAAATACTTAATTATATCCTCTCTCATTTTTTTCTCTCACCAATTAACTAATTTTTTAATTTTAAAAAATATAACCATTATAAAATATTGTTCTAATCTCCATTTTCAACATTTACTTCGATTACAAATCCTTTTACTGTTCATTATCTCACTCTCTTCACTCCCCAATCACACAAATACCCAATCGTATGCTTAAATAAAGATTCCAACCCTTTCACTATCGCCACTTTTCTTGAACATTCATGGCGTCTATTTCAAGAATTGTTGCTATAGATTGCAACTTTCGGTCTTCTAATGCTGTTGTTCACAGACCCAGATGTGATTTGCCTACAAGAACAATTCCCAATCATGTTTTTCTTCTTCGCACGCAAGGTGTTTGACGAAATGCCTAGGTGATTTCTTCGGGGTTTTTTAGCGTAGCGGTTCAATTACCTTTTGACCCATCAGCTGCGATTCCTTTTGGGTTGGGTTTTCTTTATTGGTGGTGGCGTACGCGACATTATCTAAGTGTCGACTCCGCTTACTTAGTTTTGTTATGGTTGGTTCTAATGGAAGCGGTTTCTGGCCTTGTCCTTTCTGACGGTTTCATTGTTGCCCCGATGGCTTGGTGAGGGCTAAGGGATTCCCAAGGTTAATGGCACATATCAAGAGTCACCATTTGGGCTCAGACGAGAGGAAAGATTCTTTGAGATGTGCAATTGCTGGTGATCTTAATCTTTTTACCTCTGTTTGTGAAGCTTTGAGGGTGTCCGGACAATGGTTATGTGGTGAGTGTATGCGCCCTCATGCTTTCAGTTGGGCGTGCCACCATGAGGATAAGGTTATTCGGTTTGTGCCATGTGAGAGAGATGAACAGGGGTTCATTGTTGGCATCACTAGACCCGGTGTTGAAAACGTTGATACCTCGTCGTATGAGTTGGGTGTAGATATTGCTTTGCTTGACCGTGTTTTCTCTCTCCCCATCAAGATGATGCGTGTGAAGTGTCGTATATATTAGGTGTATATTTTAAGCCCTTTTTAACACTTATTTTAGCCAAGTTTTAAATTTATAAAACACGATATTTCACTAACACTAAATACACATATGGGCAAGTGCACACATCGTTGAGTGTAGTATAGCGTTGGTAAGATACCGAGGTCGTCCAAGGACACAAGAGCTTTTAATACCGGTTTATCCTCAACGTCTAACCAAAATAAAAGTTTAGAAAAATGTTTTAAACTAAGAAAAATAAAACTAACTAAAATGCTGAAAATAAAATAAAAATAAAAACAGATAGACAAGATGAATCACTTGGTTCCGACTCGTATCTAGTATAACCTTTGATTATTTCCGCACTTTTGCACATAATTAAGAGATTATCTTAGTTATTGTAGTAGGCCCCTCTTTTGAAGGTGACGTTACCCTCACCCCAGTAGTTTGAGTCAGCAAGGATACAATCCTAAAAGGGTGGATTATTGGAAGATAATGAATTAAGTTATTAATGCAGTATTGTGGTAGGCCCCGCTTTTGGCGGTGACGTTACCCTCGGCTAAGTAGTCTGAGTCAGCAGGGATACAGTCCTAAATAGCCGGGTTATAGTATTAATAGTAGTTAACTTATGAGGGGATCAAAGAGTTTGGACCCCCGCCATCCAATACCGTGAAGTATTGAAGGATATCCTACTAAATTTGACCCAGGTCCATTGCAGGACCTCTAAACGCTGAACAATGGCAAGACCTTTACCAAACCGTTCCCTTAACTCCCGACCAGGTAGCCAACATACCTCCATATAGACCGTGGAGATATGAATGGTGAAAATCCTTTATTTTATATAGACAGTAAAATAATGCCAAGACACCACGGACAAACGATAAGGAAAGATCACCTTCAACATAAGTAACTAGTTATTAAAGTCATTAATACAAAACCAAATAAAAAGTGCAAAAGATTAGAAATAAAAAGTATTATACTAGACACGTTGTCTTCACCAAGTGATGTAAGAGACTTAGGCAAACATGGCCTTGATTGTCAAGAACTCTTACGATCAATCTTGGATCCCGAGACGACTCACACACTCTACGATGGACAATGGATGATGGTGGTGGATGATGGTGTTGTGATGGTGGTGGATGGTGGATGAAGTGTGAGAGAGGTGGTGTGCCAAGGGATGAGATGAAATGAATCCAAGCACTCCTATTTATAGGCTGAACAGAGAGCTGGACACGGCCCCGTGTCCGCTGGGCACGGCCCCGTGTCTGTCTGACATTCTCTCTCCTCATTAATTGTAATTCGCAATTACAATAAATGCGCCTGCTGTACTTTCGACACGCCCCCGTGTCCGCTGAGCACGGCCCGTGATGGGCAATAGAAGCTTCTATGGATTTGTCTTTTCTGCTGCTTCTTGGGCACGCCCCCGTGCTGGCTGAGCACGGGGCGTGTTCAGCCTTCTGCCTTCTCCATTTTGCTTTGGAAGGTGCCGTTGAGGGGTCGGGCAGTCCACTAATGTTCCTTTCCTTGTATTTATGTTGGATTTAGCTGTCTTTTTGCTTCTTTTGTGTTTTTGAGCTCATTTAACCCTGAAAATACAAAAGGAAGACAAAAACACTCTTTTTCCAATATTAGTACTTAAAAAGGGTTAGTTTTATGCCTTATTTGATGTAATTTATATGTTGCATTTTACACACATCACAAGACTATTAAGAGTATCCCCCTTAGTTGTCGTATGGCATTTGCCCAAGTCTTAACTGCAGCTTTGGACAAGGTGGTTGCTATGCCTGATTCTGTTGAGGCATGGGTTCGACTTTTGATATTACCACGTTGCACCTTGCGGGTGTTCAAGCCTGTTGGTCGTCAGGACAAGAGGTCGGGCAATAGGAAGACGGGCCAATGCCTTAGCATCCAGCGGTCTTTGGCTCAGTGGGGGTGATCATGAGGGTTTTGCCACTCTTGTCCAATCGTTGTTTGATCAACCCACCGGGGGGGGGGTTGCGGATGGAATCAAAAAGGGCACTGAGGATGATAATGAGTGTGGGGGGACCAATGTGAAACAATGTTTACGTAAGGTTGCTGATGGTCATTTCACTGCAGCGGTTAAGGTTTTATGCTCCTCGGGGGTCGCCCCTCTCAATAAGAATACTCTGGAGGCATTAGTGGCTAAGCACCCATGTATGCCCCCTCCTTCCATGCCTGCCTCCTTGCCTTCTGAGTCTCCTCTTGTGGTTGAGTCCGATTATGTGCTTGGGTATATTAAATCTTTCCCCAAAGGTAAGTCGTGCGGGAGAGATGGCTTAAGGGCCCAACATCTTTTAGATGCTTTTTGTGGGGAGGGGTCTGTGATTGCTGATAGCGTGCTTAGGGCTACTTCAGCTATGGTTAATTTGTGCTTGGGGGGAGGTGCCCGAGGAGTCTGGCGGAGTTTGTTGCTTCTGCTCCTCTTACACCTCTTATCAAACCGGATAATGGGATTAGGCCTATCGCTGTTGGGTCGATTTGGAGGAGGGTGATCTCCAAGGTGGCCATGAAAGGTGTTGGGAAGGAGATGGCCAAATACCTTGGCGATTTCCAGTTTGGGGTAGGGATTCCATGTGGGGCAGAGGCCGTTCTTCATAGCGCGAACAGGTTCCTTAATGAGTACCACCAAGATGGGTCTCTTGTTATGCTTACTGTTGATTTTTCGAACGCTTTTAATTTGGTTGATAGGACAGCCCTACTGTACGAGGTAAGGAAAAGGTGTCCTTCTATTTCTACGTGGGTCGATTTTTTATATGGTCAACCAGCTAGATTATATGTGGGGGATGAGTATATTTGGTCTACTACTGGCGTTCAGCAGGGGGACCCCTTGGGGCCCCTCCTTTTTGCCCTTGTTCTACACCCCCTTGTTCACCGAATAAGGGATCGCTGCAAACTTCTATTTCACGCCTGGTACCTAGATGACGGAACGCTTATTGGAGATGCCACCCAAGTAGCTAATGCTTTAGATATCATCAGAGCTGAGGGTCCTTCCTTAGGGCTTCAACTTAATATAAAGAAAACTGAAGTTTTCTGGCCAACCTGCAATGGTGTAAAGGTTCAGGAGGGCTTATTCCCTCGGGGGATTGGGAGGCCGCTGCTAGGTGTGAAACTCCTGGGGGGTGCCGTTAGTCGTGATGCAAAGTTTATTAGTGGTATGGCTCTTAAAAGAGCGAACTTTGCAGTCGAGTTGATGAGGTGCCTTAAACGCCTACGTGACCCTCAGAGCGAGCTCCTCTTGCTTCGTTCTTGTATGAGTGTTGCTAAATTACTGTTTGGTCTTCGAACGTGTCAACCTTCTTTGGTCGGGGGAGTTGTCTCTGTTTTTTATGAAGGCCTCCGGGGAGCTTTAGAGGATATTGTTGTTTGTGGGGGTGCCTTTTTTTGGAGATCTCCAGTGGAGGTTGGCTTCTCTCCCGACCCGGTTCGGAGGCTTAGGGATTTGTACGGCCGAGGATGCCTCTTCATATGCTTTCGTGGCTTCAAGGGCCCAATCTTGGGGTTTACAAGACCACATACTCCGAGAATGTGGTGGGGATGTTTTAGACTCCGATTACAGGAGTGCGTTGGACCTTTTGCATAGTTCTCTTCCCAACCTTGATATTGGCGGTTTCTACATTAAAGACACCGCCCCTCCTAAATCCCAGAAAATTCTGGCGAATGCCTTATATGGCGAAATTGTCAAGAGGTTTGAAGAGAAGTTTGTTTTATCCCCGGCAAAGAGCTGTGTTTGAATGTCTACGTGCCCCACATGCTCAGGATTTTCTGTCTGTCGCACCTATTGAAGGCTTGGGGCAACACATGTCGGCTGTGGAATACCGTGCTATCCTTAGATACCGACTGATGATTCCTTTGTTCCCAGTTGACGAGCCATGTCCGGTATGCCGCAAAGCGTGTTTGGATTCTTTCGGCGAGCACGCGATCCACTGTAAAGAGCTACCAGGGTTTAAATATCGGCATGATTGGGTGAGAGATGTGTTATGTGATGTTCTTAAGCGGGCCGAGATCTCTGCCAAAAAGGAGGCTCCAGTAAATTTCCTGACTGACCCCTTAGAGGGGAGGTCCACTTTACGCCCGGCGGACATCCTTGTGTTTGGATGGGAAGGGGGAAACACGCTTGTGTAGATCTAACTGGAGTCTCCCCCCTTGTCGGGCTCAAGGACAAGGGCTTTGTCGTAGGGCAAGCGGTGCTCAAGGCAGAGGCGAGCAAAGTGACAAAACATGAGAAAGCCTGCCTGGAGAATCAACATGTGTTTGTCCCGTTTGCGTTTGATACCTTTGGTGGTCTCGCTCCTGACGCTGAGCGACTTTTGAATCGGGTCCAAAAAGTTGTTAATAGTAATTCTTCGTCGCTAAAGGTTTCAAACTTTGTATTTAGTAGAATTGGTTTTTCTATTCAAAAGGGGGTGGCGGCGCAACTTGTTGCCCAACTACCTGCCATTGCTTTGTAATTGCCCTTTTTCGTGTGGAATGATATTGATTATAAAGACTCAAAAAAAATCTAGAACATAATTAAAAATACTGTAGAAGTGAATGTACATATATGTATTCACAACTTAAAGACGTTTGTACATATATGTACTTTAACAAATATTGTTCTATCAGATCATCTTCTTTAAGTGTACATATACAATTTGTAATACACATATGTACATTCATAATATACTTCTAAAAATAAGTTAATGATATGGTTGTTCAACATGATAAGTATGTGTATAGCAAGTATCTGAGATGATTGTTCGGCATTGTACATATGTGTACATACTAGTCTCAACACGTGTATACATTTATGTACATAAACAAATCATATTCTTAACACATATATACACACATGTACATTATTGCATCTATGTTCAGAACAAGTGTACATTATTAAATCATGCTTAGATTAATCATTTTTTTAAAGGTACATATATGTCCTATATTAAACTATGTAAAAAACAATTTCTTCAATTGGCAAATGTTCACATATACGTAAAATATAAAATCAACATCATAAAATGAATTTAAATATCAAAATAACAAAAATCTAACATGATTAGGTAAAATAAATATATATCTGAATGTGTTAGATAAATTACTATAAAAATGTAAGTAAAACGTGAAGGGTCAATAGTTTTATTCAAAATCAACTAGCATTTTAAAATCACTAATTAGTTTATTATGGTATCTGATTTCGTAATTTTGTTTACAGAATATTTTATTGAATTACTAAAATATATATTGTTTAGGAAAGATTAAATTTAATTACTAAAATGTAGGGATCAGTTATGGTAACTGATTTTTTAAAGTTAATTTCTAACTAGTTTAAAAATAAATAATATTAATTAAATTTAATTGGTTAATGACAATCCTATCCTTTTAATCTTAAAAAGTAATCAAGGGTCATGATTGGTTCACTCAGTTCACTCTCAAGTCATTCATTCTTGAATCTAATCATATATATATATATAGGCTAATTATAATGAAGAAACCCACTCCAGATCAGAAAACTCAAGAAACCTACATGTGTAGCTAAGATGTAACCACGTCACATGTGCACAAAGATGAAGTAAAGGTATATTCGTCATTTTACCCATGGTCAGAAGATGTAACAGTAGCATATGCAGCCAACAGGTCTTCCTTTTAGAGAATGCAGGTTTGTAAGAAGTTGGCTGACAACTTTTGTACATTTTCTCTCTCTACAATTTATAAGAGCACACTTATATAATACCCACCAAATCTCGTTCATCTCAATTAAAAATATCTCTCTCTTCTCTACCAAAAACCCACCACCACTCAGACGGCACGGGTTGGCCGGCCCTGGATCTCCTTGAAAAGAGTTTCGCAACATGCTATGAATTGTCCAAATTAAAGCTAACATAAATAAAATACTCATAATTATAAAGTGGTTCCTTTTAAATGAAAATATTGTATAAAATTAAATAGAAACTTGTCCCAAATAAGAGGATATATAAATCTTGAAATATTGATCAAGTAACATGTTTGGTAAGCCTCTTTAGTTGTATCGTAGTCCAACGCCAACGTACAAATAAATTTTGTTTGAAAGCTGTAGCAAATTCTCATTGGAGAGGAAGTAAAAATTTCGGGATTGAGGAAGTAAATTTTGTTCGAAACACAATCTAGACTATGATGTTGTTATTGCGCTATAGCTGAAGTAATATTGGAGAGGAAGTAAAAATTCGGGATTGAGGCTATATATCTCAAGTTCGAATCTGATGCCAACAGGGTTTTACCGCAGTGGTCCTTTGGGCACGGGTTTTGTTCGGAACTGGAGATGGTGGGTTTGGGTTACCCAACATTTTCTGTTGTTGTGGGCGTTTGGGGTTGCCTTTTACCATAATTGGGTAATACTGTGTAGCCGGATTTTTATTTTGTTGACCGTTAAAAAAACACAGATATTATTAATGGTACATTAGAACATTGTGTAACTCCTCATTATACCAGTTAAATTGATATTCAAAATGTTAATGATTACATTTTTTTTTTTTTGCTTGATCGGACTCTAGATTATGGTTTCTACTTTAGTTGAAGACTTGAAGTATAGGAAAAACACACGAAAATAGATACAGAGAAAAATTACTAATGATCAAGAGTTCTTTCCAGCTACAAGTTAATTTCATGTGTAATTTCAGGCTCGCGAGTTCTTACTCGAGCAATGCATATTACTTTAGTTTCTTTTACCCTAAGAGACAGGCAGTTTCTATTAGAATAGACAGTCACCCTTCTTCTTTTGCTCGTCATTCTTTTGTTTATATAAGTTTTAACATGTATGGTAATTTATTTTCCTTTTTTGTTATAACTTTTTTTTATTTATTATGAACGTTCATGTGCATGAATAGCCACACCAACTGATACCTCTCATGTACTCTAACAAGGGGTCATTTGTCAACTTCTAAATGATTAAGTGCTGAACCAGTAAGAGGTATTAACTATGAAGAGCCTGTATAATGCTTAACCATTCAGAGACAAATGTCTGACCAATTCAGATTAGAGGTCTTAACCATTCAGACTCAGTATAATGTTTAATCATTCAGAGTCAAATGTCTGAACCATTCAGACATTTGCTCATGAAACAAACAGTCTGAACCATTAAGTGTTGAACCAGTAAGACGTCTGAACCATTAAGAGTCTCATTAAAAGGTAAATAAACAGCCTCTAAGAGGGTATATTGGGTGTGACATGACCTCTTTCTAGCACATCAAATATTATTTTATAATTTCTAATCTTTACCACAAACTATATGATATTACTTTATTTAACTTGTATACAACGAGTCTCATGTCTAATATCCATATATATGGCTTCATAAACAAATTCATGTGTTTTTAGTAAATTAAAGATTTTATTTATCTTGTATGTAATAGAGAAGGTGCTTGATAAACAGAAAAGTAAAGGAATATAAATGTTACTAGTTTAGAAACATGTGTATCACGGAGACTGTGTATTGCACGAGCTTAATAAAAAAGATTTTAATCTAGATAACAGAAGTGGCATACGAACTAGTAATAAATACTAAAGAATTATAAAACGATAAACATAGATAACAGAAGCAGAGAAAAAAATACAGGTTGTACATTTATATATATCGAAGGGGTGAAAGGTGAAAAAAAAAGAAGAGAAAAACAATTATTTTTGGTTGTGCTCAAATGTGACAATGAATAATGGAAAGTTACTTATTTGTTATTCATTAGGCATAGATTGATAATAATAAATTTATTAAGTCAAAACAATCAATCTCTTTATAAGAAAACTCCAACAAAAGGGTTTCTCAATGGCATACCAAGATATGATTTTATCCTCAATATCGTCATTCAAACCTGTTATTCTGTATTCCTTGGTGTGAATATATATAGCAAGTAGTACTATGAAATAACTGCAAAGTCAAGGTTAGCCAACTCCCAATGCTTCACCAATTTTAATGATTGATCTGCTTAAAAATTGCATAGTTTATTTTAGGGGTAAGTAACTGAGTTTTAAAAGTGTTTCAATTAGGTCACTCAAGTTTTAAAAGTGTTTCAATCAGGTCACTTAACATTCATTTTTCATTAAAATTAACGGTTTTGTCATTTATTTCATAGGTAACCGTAGTGATGTCATTCATTTTTAATTAAAATTAGAGTAAACTGCAATTTTACCCCCTAGGGTTTAAGCCAATTGACACTCTGACCCCCTCCAAGGAAATAATTGCAATTTACTCCCCCCCCCCCCCCCCTACAGATCTGTTAACTGGGATGTGAAATGACTATCTTACCCTTTCATATTACCCCCTATGGTTTGTTCTACTCTGTAATATTACCCCCTGGTGTAAAATGACTAAATTGTCCTTTCTTATACCCCTATGGTATGTTGTACCCTGCAATATTACCCCCTGGTGTTAAATAGTTCTTGCAAATCTTACCCCCTGCAGAAAAAAAAAACCTTTCCCGCCTAAACCACCATCAGCCGCCATCATCCACCTCCACCTCCACCTCCACCACCATCAGCCGCCACCACCCACCTCCACCTCCACCTCCACCTCCATCGCCGCTACCCACCTCCACCTCATCTCCTCCACCACCCACCTCGGCGATTTAACTGCATAGGTCCTTGGTTCCGGTATCTTCAGTTTCTATTTTATCTTGGTTCGGTCAGATTTTATATCATTACACGCCCTCTTTACTTGACAATTTATATTTAGTTTTCATTATTTCTACTCTACTATGTTTCACACCCTCTTAATAGCCTTTTCATATCTAGTTCTATCCATTGGCTTTCCATACAATATGTTATCTTGAATTGTCCAACTTTGAATCCAAGATGTTTGGCTAACATAAGCAATGGATCCAAAAACACCCACCTGAAAACAAAACAAGATTACAGTTAATCGGATATAAAGTACAAAAACTAATTGCACGCATTTGATATAAAGACCTTTATTATATAGAATCAATGGATATGTGCACTCACTGTTCCAGAAGTTTTTGATATTTCTCCAAGAATAGAAAAGCATCAGGTAACAACCTTACAGGTTCAGACATAGTTCTTAATGCTGCTAAAATTGTAAAAATAGTGGCAGCATCTAAAGGAGCACTTTTCAATAAGAAGCATCCAAAAAAGACAACTGAAGAAACGAGTGTTGTGTTGGTGACATCCAATACATGACCGTGCCATACGCCCGGTTGAACTGAGTTTGACGTAGCCAATGGACTTCAGTCTCTCTAAAAGATTCAACAATTTTCTTGAACTTTTCTTCCCAAGATTGTAATTTGATGTCTGATGACCTTCATGTTGTTTAAAATCTCTGTTTCGTTTTCATGTTGTTTAAAATCCCAAGATTGTAATTTGTGTTTCAGGTGGGTGGTGGAGGAGATGAGGTGGAGGCAGTGGCGGAACCAGAACGACTTAGTTAGGGGGTCATCATAAGCTTATGTTCTATACTGATTCAAATTAGGGTGTCCATCTCTAAGTTTGTTCTTCAAAAACTCAAACTTTATAAATAAAAATTCAAAAAGTTCCGGTGGCCGGAGGGTCAATGGACCCTCTTGACCCCCCTCTGGTTCCGCCCCGGGGTGGAGGTGGGTAGCGGCGATGGAGGTGGAGGTGGGTGGTGGCGGCTGATGGTAGTGGAGGTGGGTGATGGCGGCTGATGGTGGTTTAGGCGGGAAAGTTTTTTTTTCTACAGGGGGTAAGGTTTGCAAGAACTATTTAACACCGGGGGGTAATATTGCAGAGTACAACAAACCACATGGGGTAATATGAAAGGACAATTTAGTCATTTTACACCAGGGGGTAATATTACAGAGTAGAACAAACCATAGGGGGTAATATGAAAGGGTAAGATAGTCATTTCACATCCCAGTTAACAGATCGGTTAACTTATTTGATGGCAGAGGATAATTATGTGACATAACAACAACGTTGAGGGGTGCAATTATTTCCATGGAGGGGCTAACAGTGCCAATTGGCTATAACCCCAGGGGATAAAATTACAGTTTGCTCTTAAAATTAAGTGCTCCAATTTTTGTTAACGTCGAGTGACGACGTGGATTTTAACTTGTTTTTAAAATTTTTAATGTAATTAAAGTGTTTTATTTTTAATAAATATAATTTCATATATTAAAATAACCCGACCTCAACATCTTATGCTCCATTTTTTTCTTAACACATGAAAAAAAATGACATGACTCGATTTGAATGTTAAGTAATCTGTTTGAGATAAAAACGATACGAGTGACCTAATTAAAACACTTTTAAAATTTGATTACTATTTTATGACATTTTCCCTATATTTTAAATTTAAATTACACATTTCCTTTCCATTTTCTTTCTCATTGTATTTATTAGGATTAAAAATTTTTCTTGATCTTCTTATTAGATTTGTTTTATGTCCATAGTTTAGGTCTTATAAACATTCCTCGATACTATACAGAAATTGCAACCTAAAATGCTTGATGTGAATATTAAACCGTCTAAATATTGCCAACCTAAAATGCATTGAGCTATGTTTTACGCGATAGCATAAATTTTATATAGCTACCAATAATCACATGCAACTAAAAGAAATCATCATGTATTTTCTTCTTTTCATTTATCATTTGTTAAAAAAAAATATTTTGATTAAACCATCATATTATATAGTTTTTCATTCCGTATATGTTTTGCTTTAGTTTATGGAAACATGTCACTTTTAAGTTATTTTTAGAACCTCATAAAAGTGTATTAAAATTCAAAAAAATGACAATTTAGAAACAACCAATGACAAACAAATGACAGCTAAACCAGTAACAAGTTGCACTGTAAACCCCTTTTAATAGCAAAACTGGTCCTATTAAAGACAAAGCTATGTGTCTTAAGGGTCAGAACATTACTATGCACGGCCCTTTGAACCATGTTCATAAAATTCCACGTCCCCAGAGCTAGGAAACCAAACATATCAGAAGCAAAGGAGATCAACACGTGTTGATTCTTTAAACAAGTTTTCTCGTGTTTAGCAACTTTACCTGATTCTGTCTTCAACGCTGCCTGACCAGCAACAAACCCATTGCCCCTAAGCCCAACAAGAAGAGACACTCCTTTAAGTTATTTTAATTATATTTAGAAAGCATATATTATTATTTATCCAGAACACTCCTAAATCCCATTTTCGTTGAGTGAGGTTGTCATTCCAGTATTGATGAAAAGATAATTTAATAAATAATTAATTACTAACAGACTGAGTAGATATTTGCTAATGCATATGTAAAATCATACCTAATTAAGAAAATAAAATACTAATAGTGTTAGAAGTAAAAGTATAATGGGTGTTAATAAGTATATAGGAATGGCATGTCACAAAAGATGAAACTGATGTATCCGAACTTTATGAGTTGGTCGTAGCGTTGATCAAAGATTTGCCAAAAGTCTTCCATATGATAAATTCTAGCGTCATCAGAATTTGTATTTTTAAGACTTTCTGGATATGTTCACAGTGCTTTTCCAAAAAGACAAAAGTTACTAGTATCTGACTACTGATTATTTAATTATCGGGCCAGTCGATTTAGACCAACTATTTATACCATTAAACGAAGAACGTCATGCCAATGAAGTGGTAGTGGAGTGGTAAGGAAGAGTCTTGATGTTTTAAGGGACCCAAGTTTGATTCTTGTTCTCCCCATTATTTTCTGCGGTACCTGGTGATGATGGAAGACTAGGCGAATAGGTGGAGATCGCTAGTTCGATCCTTGAACTGGACATGTTTTACCTCACTGCATTGTCGTGCCTTCAGGCGAGTGTTCACGGGCTCGGAGGCGAGTGTATCCCGATGTAGTGAATTTCGTCAGTAGCTCATTTAAAAAATTCGTTGGCCGTTCAATAAAAAACAAAGAACCTCACGAAGCATGTAAAATATTCCATATCCTTTGGGTACTAGTGATATGGGTATATGTAGAGCAGGGCCGGCCCTGAGAATTCATGTACCCTGTTCGAGCTCGAAAAACGTGCCCTTAGGTTTTAACTAAATAAAAAATTTAAACTAGTTTTTTCATACAACTTTGAACGGTTGACAAAAATATAGCATTCGATAAACAATGCAATTAACAAAATACAAAATATAGTATTCGAATGAATGACACACCGTAAAAACTAATAAGCTAATAGCTAACCAATGATTCGTGAAGCTCTCCTTGCATTCTTGATAGCAAATTGGTGAATCAACTCTTCACAGTTTATATCATTTAAGACTTCGTTCTCGATAGCAATCATCGCCAACCCACTAAGTCTTTCTTGGGACATTGAAGATCGTAGGTAAGATTTCAATAACTTCAACTTCGAAAAACTTCTTTCTCGATAGCACCCTTTTGTGACGTCACCAATTCATCTTGTCGTTTCCTCTTTTGATGTTTTTGCCATCCGGTTGGTTGTTTAGGAGCCATTAAGTCATTAACGCCTAAATAATGTTCGACAACAACATAAATGAACTGAAATCCGAAATCGACATAAGTTAACTAAATAAATCAACATAACTGAAATTCGACATATATGAACTGAAATCCGAAATCGACAACGACATAACTGAAATTCGACAACAACATAAATGAACTGAAATCCGAAATCGACATAACTGAAATACGACATATATAATTGACATATAAATCCGAAATCAATCCTGCTGTCAATAAATGAATTCGACATATAACTGAATAAATGAATTCCATATGTTCGACAATCGACAACAACATAAACGATAAAACGAAGGTTGTGCGTACTGCACTACTGCTGACCTGCTTGTTGTGACTGAAATGATGAAATCGAAGGCCTGCTGATGATGAATGATGATCGCCGATCGGCTGATGATGAATGATGATCGCCAATCCTCAGTTCCGACTTCCGACGTTTCTTTTCTTTTCCTGAATCCTGATTGCCGCCCACTGCCACTTTATTTTTTTAATTAGTTTTTAGATAATATTTGGGTATTGGGCTCACTAACCTAATGGGCTAAATAGTTTAAACAATAGGATTTTTTTAAGTGGGCCTATGTTAATATTTTTTTGGTTATACCCTATTAAATTTTTTTTTACATATATAATATCGGATTTTTTTTTAAAATTACGGGCCCTGTTCGGTTGTCCTCCCCGCCCTCCTTAAGGGCCGGCTCTGATGTAGAGTATGTTGTGGATGTTGATATGGGCTAAAATGTATTTGTTTTATATCAAGTTATTACCTATTTTATGGGTTAAAATGTAATTGTTTTTATATGAAATTATTATATATTTTATAAATGTTTTGTAAACGAAATGTTCAAAATAAACTTAAATTGGTTTATATTGAACTTTCATGACAAAAATAATCCAGGAATAATAAAGGCTGTCAAACCCGGAGAAAAAATAGAAGAAAATGTCCAGACACGCCCCATGCTCGGATCCGAAACCCATCAGACACCTCTAAAAGCCTACCATGCGAAGATCAAGACAAAGAAAGTCAGGCTCGCTCTGTGCCTTGAAGGCACGCCACATGCCTCGACAGTACAAGACAAAGGAAATCTTCTGGAAGATTTAGAAGATCTCGTGGGGCCTACAAAGTTGACCACGACTCGTGCTCACGAGACATGCCACGTGTCTTGATAACTGGGAACAGTCGGTCACTTGGCCATGCACGGCCCCGGTTGTCTAGGCACGCCCCATGCTTGGCCCCAGCATGCCTATAAATAGAAGCTCAACCATCATTTTACTTGCTCATTCACTCCCCCCCCCCCCCTCTTTTCTCCACTACACACTTCTCTTCTACCCACACTCTCTAATCATAGTAATCATTAAGATGAACTCAAGAATCATTAGTGGGTGTAATTAAACTTTTTTTATGATTTATATAATCTTTTCAAGTTTGATCACATCTTCTTTCATGGTCAATCTTGGCTAGATTCTTGAGGGTGTTTGAGGAAAGTTTACCCCCTTGATGGTGAGCTAATAAAGAAGATCACGAGTAAGCAAGGGGGTGTGTGTATGTGTTAATGACTTTAACCAATTAAATAGTTTTTTGAAAGTGAGTGAAATAACAGTATAGCCATTGACTTGGGTCATTAGAGTTTTCGCCTAATCTTTAAAATCTACCAATAATCATGCAACGCCATTGACTTGGGTCGTCCATGTTTTCTACCATTGACTTGGGTCGTCCATGTTTTC
Organism: Helianthus tuberosus; assembly: GCA_030545235.1. Lineage (NCBI taxonomy): Eukaryota > Viridiplantae > Streptophyta > Magnoliopsida > Asterales > Asteraceae > Helianthus > Helianthus tuberosus. The sequence continues at coordinate 150,967,992 of CM060403.1, read as the reverse complement.
TATCTTTATGTAGAGTCAAAACATGTTGACGCTCTTAACTGAAGTTAGAGGTTTTGAAAGGGACTTCGAGTTTGGTAAGCTATTGCCTTTGTGTGGAAATAGCACCAAAGTGTAAAGGACTTAGTTTATATAAAAGTAAGTACCTTCGGGGAATTGACGACTCACCGACGGACTAAATAGGGACAAGTAATATAAAAACCTTAAACTATCTAATTAGTTAAAGATATATTCCGATCTCGAGTGGCGTTTCCCTGCTAATTCAAAGCGGATAGATCGAGTGTGTTAGGATTCCGAACCAGATTCTGCACAATAATACGCATTGACACACACAATTCGTCATCTGACAATCGAGCCCTTACGACCCCATGGCCTGATCTAGTTAACAAAGTATCAAGAGATATGTTGATCCTAAAACACTCATTTTCCTATCTTTGATTACTACCCTTTTATTTTCCTCTTGAGCCATTTAATTTCTTTTATGTATATTTATTCTTTTTTAAAACTCAACCTTTGGACTTGACTAGACGTTAACGACGACTCGGTACCAAAACTCATATATCTCTGGACGAGCTCGGTATCTTATCATCACTATATTACACCAATGATGGATGCACTTGCTTAACGTGAGTTGCATTATGATAATATCATATCATGTTTTTATAAATATTAAAACTTGAACTAGTGAAACAACCTAAAAAAACCACTATTTTATAAGCACACCCGACCACATGAGATATCAAATCTAAACTCACATTAGGAAAAGGAATTAATATACAAGGATTTATAGAGAATTATTAAATATTTAGAAAATATATTATTATTCACCTATTGTTTGTTTACCGTATTTGTTTTATAATATATTATTACTAGGTTAATGCCCGCGTAATACGCGGGCTTCAACCAAAACCATATTATTTACTTTGAAATGTAATATTCTGTACAAACGCATACATTGGAAGAAACAAACAGAAAACTATTAAATGCCGGAAAAAACTTCCTTGTAGACTACATTTGTTGTTTTACTCGTTACATTCCCATCTCTGTCTAGTATAAGCAACTTCACACCGGCTCTGCTTTTGACTCTTGATAACGCAACATAAAGCTGACCATGTGAAAAAACTGGATATTTCAAATACAACCCAACCCTTGATAGAGATTGTCCTTAAGTTTTGTTTATAGTCATTGCGAAACATACATTTAAGGGGAATTATCGTCGTTGAAACTTGATAGGTATTCTTTTATATGACGGTGTCAAACTGATTCGTGGAATAAATGTTCTTGTCCCTATGTTTCCTCCGGATATAATCTCAGCCTCTATAACACGTTTATAAAGTTTAGTAATTCGTAGTCTCGTACCGTTGCATAAACCATTTTGTTGATCGATATTACGAAGCAACATTACAGGTACATCGACTTTAAGGACTAATCGATGATTAGGTAGACCAGCTATTTTAAGACCATTGAGAACATCGGGAGAATATAGTCTCGCATGTGCTTCGTTCTTTGCTAATGTTCGCGTTAAACGCGGCTTCAACAAAAAACCAATTATTTATGTTCAAATTTAATATTATGTAAAAACACAATTATAGTATGTAAGTTAGATGTAATCAAACGAACTAATAATGGAAACAACATATTATAAGAAAGATAGAGGTTATTGAACAATATAACTATACCCGTCAACCTACCAGATTAGGAAGGCAATGGAAGATCTAAACATTATAATTATGATACTAAGCATCCAAAGAAATAAAGAATTATGATACTAAGCATTCAAAGAAATAAAGAATTGTGTGTATCAAAAAGATGGTTTTCCATTCTTATATGAAAATATGTATGGGCTGGGATACATAGGAAAAATATCCTTTTTTATGAGTTCCTTTGGGCCAACTGGAACCACATTTGGAGCTGACTGTACAACAGATGCAGCAACCAAAGACAACTTACCAAGTCCCTGTATAAAGTGTAAACAAACATGCATAGTGGAAATGTCTAGCTCTCTCCTGCCTCACTTGTGCGGGTCTTTGTTCCCATTCGGTTGTGTTAGACATCTCAGCTTCCAGCTCCTTGAGCTCAAGAATTTTATTCAGACTTTCATCAAGAAGAAAGATACTGTCGTTTATCAGGAAATCAAGAAAATTCAAGTAAACACCCTTTTCCTCTTCCTTAGCAATCTGAAACAAATTCGAATGATCTACATAAGTCATTACAAAGTAGGTAAAAGTACACATATGTAGCAATCGTACATTGAATTACCTGTTTCCAAGCATTCAGGTGTAGAGGAACCTACCAAAGATACTCTAGAAATTCGGCAATATTATGCCGTATGTTAAATTTGTCATAGAATTGCACAATAGTCAGAAAAGTGTAAATTACTCGTTGGCAAATATCATGAACCGAGATGCCAACTTTAAAGGAAAAATCACCTGAGTGTGGGATCCTGTGAATTCAATATCAACATAAAGTTTCTGAAGATTTCTGACAAGATACTGAACAGATAGCTGGTGCCCCCTCAAAATGTGTACTTATGACAGACAATGTACCATTGCAGACACAACGTCGTAAAAAACCGTAAGTATAAAAAAAGTACAAGTTTTGGGCACAAAACAAAAGATTATGAGTATAAAGCTACCTCCTACGAGGCATCCAACAGTTGAGTACTTCAACCATTTTTGCTCTTAAATACGGATTTCTTATATACTCTGGACATGCCATGAACATAATAATGAAATTCATAAAATCATCTACCAAATACAGACGGATAAAACTGCATAAAGCAACAGAAATACGGTGCAACAAAGAGGCAAAACAAAAACTGAATAATTTACACTTTTTTACCAGCTTTACACTGTCCAAAGCTCGTGGAATCCTAGAAGCAAAATAAGCAATTCCATAACGTCTTCGACAAAATTTTCGGGCATATAGGCAAATTTTGTAGGGCAAGTTTGTGATAAAGGCATTTTAAAACCGCCTATACGATGTACCAACCAAACCACCATTAACTGATAGAAAGATAACGCCTGTTGAAGAAGATCTCCGTCGTAAAAAATATATATCACAAGTGTAGATACATTAGATTAGCTTTTAAAGAAATTAAGACGAATGAAAAGACTGTTTTACCCTTAATATCTGAGCTTCGTAATATAGCTTCTCTTGCCTAAATGATTTGATTTCCTTCTCGAGTCGAGCAATGTTCTGTGCTAGTCGAAGTAAAGGTGTTTGTTCTTGCATGGTAATAACATTTTTTCTATAAATTGTTTATAAAAGGACAGAATGTATACTAAATAATGACCACTTATAATATGTATTACCTGCACAAGTTGCTTGAAGTCTGAAAAAGCTTTCAGTAGCCCTAAATTAAGAACCCGTGCAGTCATAAAGAAGCATTCACAAACAAACGAATAGTTTGTAGATTCGCGTTGACTTGGAACATGATTTTTATTTTGTAGCAGACCAGAACTTGAAGTTTCTTGGGAATGAAGCAACCTGTTTTCTCCACTGCTCCCGTTGTTTGGGTTATTTTTGTTTAACCATTCAGTAACTTCCTCCGAAGATGCATGAAGGGCAGTTAATTCTCTGTGTCGAGTTGAGACTGACGGTCAATATAATGTTAATGATATAAAAAATCACATATAATTATGTTGTCGATAGAGTATCTTACTTGAAATCCAATCGAGAACCATAAAATACGTATCTAGATTCCATTATGTCTTTCTTTGTTGAATTTGCATCCAAAAACGGCTCACACAGTGTAAGCATAACAGCGCTAAGGTTCACGAACACGCCCGAACTCGCAGAAGATATTGGATCAACCTATATGCATTTGCCAATTATTCAACAATAATTAAATTAAATACAATATATATATATATATATAAAGAACTATTATGAAACAAACTTCTTACCCTGGAATGAAACTGGAAATCCTCATCCTTTACTACAAATGGCTCACAATCATCGCCACCCATACCCACTGACAGCCCATCTTCGACCGGATTTACCCACTCAAACCACCTGCTCCACTCATGCCTCTCTATAAATCCACAATTTAAAAAAAACAAAACCTCAATACTTTTTCCAAATTTGTATTAATTAATTTACCATAAAAGTTGAATTATGTATCAATGTTAACATACCAGCAATAACAAAAACCCTGAATCCAATTAGTTCTTTGATCTCCTTGTCTTCGATATCAATGACTTGCAGCCAAAATTAAAATTGACACTGATATAGTTATGAAAGCAAATTAAAGATCAGTAACAACACAAAAAGAAATCGACACTAATACAATTAGATACGTAATACACTAACCTCAAGTTAATTGGATGATAGCCTAAGAGAAATCAACAATCGTATAAAAAGATTCAAAGGCACCAGATCAATATCAATTTAAACAAACAATAGAAAATAACTTGTAAGAACCCTAATCCCATATTAACCATATCCTAATAATATCGAACCAGAGATGGACTTCACGAATATGATAATCGATCTCCAGTGATTATTTGTTTAGTTAACTGAAGTCTTACCACAAATACCCATGTTAATCGTTTAATCGACTATACCATCCTGCAAATCAAACAAAAGGATAACAAGTTTATGAAAAGGAAAAAGATTAGGGTTAACTCTTAAAATTGATCAATGAATATGAAAAAAAGTAACCACAATAAAAAAGTAAACCCAATGAAAATAAAAATTAATGGAGCAACATGAGTATATTGAAGAAGAAAATTCCACTATTGAAGCCCTAAAATCTTCATATGAATCACTCGAATATTTCGCTACCACATCCGTTGCTTTCAAATCTCTACAAAAGACGATTGAATTTCAAGTATGGTAAATTAGAATAAAAAATTTTGATTGGTCGAATTTCCAGTATGGTAAATTAGAATCGCAACAAACATTGCTATAGTTATGATCTTAGGGAAAGACTATTCTTAGGTTACCAGATTTCTTTAGAGATTTAAAACACTGGTCTGATTGAATCCATATCTCTTTTATTACAATTGGCTACAACATATGAGTGTTCAAATTAAAATCCAATCAAATATTATTTTTTTATAGACCAAAAGAAAAAATAACATAGCAATTTTGATTCGACCTGGTCCATATAGCAAACATAGAAATCCTCATCCAATCAACTTCAGGAGATCTTGATACCAAAACCAAAGCAGCCGGTGACATCTCAAAAGTTCATATTCCTTAACCTTGAAGCCACTTTTCTAAAAGCTGATGTGATAAAAAAAACATCAATATAGATCAATGACAAAATAGATATGAACTTATGCTATTGTTAATATATAGCTAAATTGCTTTTAATAAATGACCATGAACCTATTAGAAACAGATTACTCATCATCCACCAAATGTATTGAGATTAGATATTACACCAAATGTTATCGAATCTCATAAAAAAACATCTAAGGAGTTCGTCCATAACAACAAAATCATAGTACTCAGTTAGTTACATCCATTAAAATGATGGTGAATAATCATACTTGTGGAATCTCTTTTAGCTTTTGCTCCATCTGTGAATCATCAATGAGTAAATAAATAATCTTCATGGCTAATATGTCACACCAGTCTACAAATTAAACCCATCAAGAAAGCATCCATGGAGACGAAAGAACCTGCAAACACAAACACAAAAATAACAATTGCAACGATGGTTGTACGATTCCATTAAGGCTTAGATCTAAAGTTAATACGAATAGAAAGAACATTAGATGAAAAAACGAAACAATCAACATCAATCAAACACTTATTCTAGAATCGAAGTTTTTAATACCTTATGTTGAATTCGTTATTACCAAAAACGAAGATGTTAGGGCAGATCATCAAATTGTCGATTCCCGGTGAAAGGCTTCAAAGCCGATGACTAATGATTCGTAGATGATCTTCAGAGAGAGAGGAGTATTGCGTCTTCAAGATCGATCTAAGGTTGTTAGACAGGATTGAGAGAGATGAAGAGGCAGAGGAATTTTGATCTAGGGTTTTCGAGAGAGAAGAAACGATGATTTAGGGTTTTGAATGAGAAAATGAATGATGATTGAAAGATTGAGAGAGAGAGAGTTTAATGAATCGTACAAAAGAAGCTATTCCAATCCTGGCCTTAGAGCTATGCCAAGTGTACTGCCACATGTGCAGCTGAGTTGGCTTAAACCAATGGGTGACATGTGTCCCCCAATGGTTTTGTTTATTATATATATAGAAGATTCACTTGTTGTTCGTTTAGTGTAGTTGTTATTTTCAGAGCCACCGGGTATATTATATTTATTAATGAACCATTAAATAGTTAATAATGATTTCTAAATATTTGATTCTTCTTATTTTATTTTATTTCATTTCATCACTAGACACTCTGTTTGACCAGGCCATTTGGTACGTTGTCGTGGGTGTAAGTGTAGGAACTAGGTTCACTTTTCAATAAAATATATTACAAAATACATAATAAATAATAACGAGACTCTCGTTATTTGTGGGAAATTCGATTAGTACAATACCGGTTACAAAAACTAAATAAAACGAATATAAAATACAAGTAAATTGTACCAATCTTGATTCAAAGCCAATGTCTTTGAAAACTTCAACCGCATCTACGAGATCGAAACTCCGCTGCAGGACAAGCAAAATTGTTGACGGTTTTTGGTTGAGGCACGTGTTCAACACGCTTCCCTTAAAACAGATTCCGCGCCTCCTCTCAGACGGTCTGTCTCCCAGGGTACAACAACCGGAACAGTATGTGTACTGCCGGAGATGGCACTCACGCCCGAGATTACACCGGGTATCATAGTGTTCTAATTTACGTAGGAAAATAAAGATAAGTTGGTGATGGTGAAAAATTAGAGAGTACTCCTCTCTAAATTCTATAAAACTTTGTGCATAATTTTCTCTAGTATATTTCTTTTATCTCATTTTTCTCTATTTTCTTTCTTGCCTCCAACAAAGAGTCATAAGGTTCATATTATACTCAAAACTAAAACTCCATATTTAATTTCTATTGTTTAATGATAATTATAACAATAAAAACATTCATTATGAGTCTAGTAATTTATTATGAGTCAAAAGGATTAATTTACATTCATGACATGTTAATGTCATATTAAATAAAATAATAAGACATGGCAAAACTTACATCATGACTCTTGAATAGAGATTAAAAGTCATAAAACCACCAAATTATGACAAAGATGAATTTATACTAGAGTCACCAAAGTTTAGAAATATTCAATTCAATCACCAACTTCGAGCATCGATATTCTATTCATCTTAGCTCCATTTTGGACACAGTTTGATTCATTGTTATGATGCTCTCACAACATAGAACGCAAACCCACGAATTATTATTTATACAACACATATATAAATATAATTATTGATGTCCGAAATATTTAGTGAAAACTCATTTTCACTAAAATTTCCAACAATCCCCCACATGAATGGAGATCGATTAAAACACACAAAATTCCCCGATGAAACCTCGACAGTCGAGTATTGCAGGATAGGTAGGTTTTGCCTTTGAACCTTCCTTTGTGAAGCATACTTAGTCTACTAGGGTTTTGTAGACATGATGTCCTTGAACAACCCCTCATTTGTGTAAACGACAATATGCATTCACACAATACTTTCCCTAGCCGGGCCATCCCCTCACTATCGTGTCCTATAATGGTCATGGAGCACTTTCCTGGTTCTGCGGGAGCTCTAGGAATTATGCCCTAATTCCATTCGAAGCGACCACACTTCTCTCCATCATAGGTGATTTCCCTTTAAATCATTAAAAGCATTATGGTTTACTATGATTTACACAAATCATTAACCCACATATTACGCTTAACCTCGCAACAATGTCACTGAATATTATAGGAACGGACTAGGATGTAATTAAACACCCTTTTATAGTTTAGGGGGATATATAAACACATACACTAGCTTATACATAAACATATATATTAGCCATGCCCCCACAGTGACTACCCTTCGGTTCATGATTAAGTTGGCCTATTGAACCTAGATCTTGGGATCTCCAGTCAACTAGGTTAGGTTTCCCTCATGTCCCTTTTTCCATGGCTTTAGTCCCATTCCACAACCTGATCTGTTATCAACCCACTGGTTGTTGGATCCAAAATTATTTGTTAACTTCGCTAAGTCAACAACAATAATTTTCAGTTTAGATCAGTTGTTCTAACGTGTTCTTGACTCACTAGTCACTTTTGCCTTTTAGTCGATTCATAAGACTTATAACTCGTGATCTCAACCTGGATTCAGTTATGTACCTTGTCTTTAGAATGACATGAAACTCAATTCATGGCTAGACACGTTTTCACCATGCCTTTGGTGTGTCATGACTGACATCTTACTAGATTTTGAATCTAACCAATTGGCATTCGAGTCCAATCTACTCGATTGACTCCATATAACCATTGTGTACTCCACTTGGTCATGCGTTTGCAATATATGCAAGTCACCCCCACATTTAAGTGTAATTGGATAGCATCCAAATGGGGCGATGAAAGGTTCTCCCTTTCATTTCGAGTTTGAGAAAACTTCTCAACTACCATTTCTTCATACCCTAAAGGGTTTGTTTCTTAAATGGATCCTCCCCCCACATTGCTTGCATTTTAATTAAGTATCCCTTTGGACTAAAATGAAGTTATTTTTATAGTTTTGTGTTAGCACAAAATTCGTTCTTGTGTCATCACATATTTTGAATGTTTAAAGTTAATTTAATCTCCGTCGAGCATATAAATTAACAAGTATTAGTCTAGCATGCTTTAGACCACAATACTCTAGCATGTGAACAGAAGATGCATCATTCTGATTCTTCACAGCCTTAAGAGATAACGCACTATCTCTTCCGAAATTCGTTTCTTAGTTTAGACACAATAACGAAATTTTATTTCACCATTCCAAAACCATCGGTTTAGGAAGGCCTCAAAACCATAGTTAACTTCATCCATTAGGATCATAACTAGTTTGCCTTTTTATCTCCAAGGCTTCACCATTGACTTCCTAAGGACTTAAACATAAGTCTTAATCCAAGTCACTTTGATGAAAAATCTTTGTATAAAATCACTTGAGTCTTGAGATATAGCCAATTAGATTGACTCTCAACAACAAAGCATTCACGTATACCTATAGTGATATATACATTTACATTGTTTCATTAATACCATGTATTGGGATACTCTACCAAATGGAGGACCAAGCCTCCACATAGTTTAAACAACATTGATGGTGGTAGAAACATCTACAAATCCATCACTATTGTAAATTCCATAAATAAATTTTTCTAAATTTATTAAAATCATTTACAATAATAACATATATTTCTTTCATATGTTATATTCTATGAAAAACTCACATGTGCATTTCCATGTTGATGCTCTCAACATTAAATGACATATCTCGTTTTCGTGTATTTCATCTCAAACCATTCACCACGTTTCTTACGACGCCATTATGCATTTGATGTTTGATTTGTGACTTATTACCTAAGTCATGATCACAACCCGCTCGTTGTGTTTGTGTAAATTACTTTTTACACTTTGTACCAAAATGTGTATCCTTTTGACAAATTATTTGTAGTCCAAAATAAATATTTATCTTATATTATATTTAGACCATTTGTTTATGTGAAATAAACCCAAACGATAGTCTACCATTTATAATAAAATAAAAGTGGACAAAAAATAAAACGGATACACTAAAGATGTCTAAACATCAAATGCCAAAGTGTTATTATCTTAAACACTTTTGACCGAAATAAACGCAATTATTTCGTTCGGTGTCATGTTTTGAGGTACTCCCTCATCTTGGAACTCTAAACTTGAATAATCACAAGTTGTCCAAAAATATAAAGTTGTTTACAATTAACTACTCGCAAGTAGTTAAGCAACTTATTATGTCTATAACAACATCGAGTTGTTTTTCACTAAATAGTCTTTCCGAGACTATTATATGGTTCAAGAAGTTATACTTCTCGTGGAAGTATATCGAATCACTTATAATTCGCAAAGACATGTTTTATTCGTTCAAAACATTTCTCGTTTTCCAAGTGTTTTAAAAATAAACTATATGTTTATGTTTAGATTAAAAATCAAAACAATAAACCTTATAATAGTTTATTAAATAAAACAATTTCAAACTCGCTCGTTTGAAAAATAAAACGAATACACGTCGTTTTAATAATTAGTTTATCATATTTAAACCATTTCTAACCGCTATTAGATAATAACGATTACCGATCGTTGAAATGAGTGGTTTATATGATAACCAATTCTAATATGCTAATTAGAATTTAAATGTTTATCAAACATTCAAAATATTCGGGGTTTTTTATAAAGTAACCCGTTTCTAACGCGCTCGTTAGAAATAAAATGAATATATATATATATATTCACTTTTGGTTTATGTAAATGAACGTTTTCTAACACGCTCGTTAGAAATAAACACAAACCTTTTCTAACACGCTCGTTAGAAAATATATAAACCGGATACAAATCATGTTAAATAATTTATCATGGTTAACCTGGTTCTAACCCGCTCGTTAGATATTAACGATTGCAAATCGTTAAAAGGTTTCTAAGACGCTCGTTAGAACTAAACGATTACAGAATTTGTTTCGAAGTTTATAAAAAAAATATAAACTATTTCTAATACGCTCATTAGAAATAAACAAATACGAAACCGTTTTAACATTTATGTAAAAAACCGTTTCTAACTTATTTGTTAGAAATTTAAAGGTTCAGACAAAACCGTTACAAGGTTAATTATTATCCATAAATTGTTTCCAACTCACTCGTTAATAATTATTTGCAACAAAAATCTTTTCTAACACACTCGTTAGAAAATCTGATCGTCTTTTAAGTAGTTAGGTTTACAAAATCATCATATCTAACACGCTCATTAGATATAATAGATGATATTAAACCTTATTATTCTATAAAATTCTAACACACTCGTTAGAATTCAACGATCATTTATTGCCATAAGCCGTTTTTGGCCTATATAAAATAAACGTTTTCTAACCCGCTCGTTAGAAAATTAAAAAATTGTCAAAGTCGTTAAATCATTTCTAACACGCTCATTAGAAATAACTTATTACAATTTTTTTTTTTGAAGTTTATAAAAAACTATTTCTAATACGCTCATTAGAAATAAAAAAAAAAATACGAAACCATTTCAAGATTTCTTATTATCCAAAATAATTGTTTCAAACACGCTCGTTTAACAATTATTTGTAATAATAATTTTTTCTAACATGCCCGTTAGAAAATCTAAACGTCTTTAAACTATTGTTTCTAACACGCTCGTTAGAACATCCAACCGTCTTTAAAACATTGTTCCTAACACGCTCGTTAGAACATATAGTTGTTTTAAAACTTATTATTATACAAAATAATTATTTCTAACACGCTTGTTAGAATATCTAAATGTTTTAAAACTTGTAATTTTATAAAAAAAAAAAAATTACTTTCTAATACACTCATTAGAAATATATGTGTTTCAAGACATTTAAACCAATATTAATATACCAATTAAAGTTTATAACATGCTTGTAGTAAATAAATAAAATGTTACAAACATTTTTTATGGGGTTACAAAATATATTTTTCTAATACGCTCATTAGAAAATTTAGTATTTCAAAACATATTGAAATACATATTATTTTGTATATGGTTCGGTTTATCTAAACACGAACAAAAAACCCATGAACTCTAAAACATGAATCAAAACGTTCGTTTTGCAACACGGTATTCGGATTAAAGATTGTACTCCAATCATCAAAACTAATCCGACTCATTGTACTAAAAAAAAATATTTCCCAAAGATATTTACAAGATTTTAACAAAAATCTCAATTAATATTTTAAACTTTCGTGAACCTAAATCCTCGTAGAGAAGGGATTTAAGATTGTAGCAACAATCTTCACGAAAGTTTGTTTTAAGATTGTAGGAACTAGGTTCACTTTTCAATAAAATATATTACAAAATACATAATAAATAATAACGAGACTCTCGTTATTTGTGGGAAATTCGATTAGTACAATACCAGTTACAAAAACTAAATAAAACGAATATAAAATACAAGTAAATTGTACCAATCTTGATTCAAAGCCAATGTCTTTGAAAATTTCAACCGCATCTACGAGATCGAAACTCCGCTGCAGGACAAGCAAAACTGTTGACGGTTTTTGGTTGAGGCACGTGTTCAACACGCTTCCCTTAAAACAGATTCCGCGCCTCCTCTCAGACGGTCTGTCTCCCAGGGTACAACAACCGGAACAGTATGTGTACTGCCGGAGATGGCACTCACGCCCGAGATTACACCGGGTATCATAGTGTTCTAATTTACGTAGGAAAATAAAGATAAGTTGGTGATGGTGAAAAATTAGAGAGTACTCCTCTCTAAATTCTATAAAACTTTGTGCATAATTTTCTCTAGTATATTTCTTTCATCTCATTTTTCTCTATTTTCTTTCTTGCCTCCAACAAAGAGTCATAAGGTTCATATTATACTCAAAACTAAAACTCCATATTTAATTTCTATTGTTTAATGATAATTATAACAATAAAAACATTCATTATGAGTCTAGTAATTTATTATGAGTCAAAAGGATTAATTTACATTCATGACATGTTAATGTCATATTAAATAAAATAATAAGACATGGCAAAACTTACATCATGACTCTTGAATAGAGATTAAAAGTCATAAAACCACCAATTTATGACAAAGATGAATTTATACTAGAGTCACCAAAGTTTAGAAATATTCAATTCAATCACCAACTTCGAGCATCGATATTCTATTCATCTTAGCTTCATTTTGGACACAGTTTGATTCATTGTTATGATGCTCTCACAACATAGAACGCAAACCCACGAATTATTATTTATACAACACATATATAAATATAATTATTGATGTCCAAAATATTTAGTGAAAACTCATTTTCACTAAAATTTCCAACAGTAAGGAGTGCGAAGTAGGCACCACGATCACAATGTGGTGTGGCTTAGTGTAATCGTGAAGGTGAATGTCGATCAGCGAGTATTGTTGAGGCTGTTACGCGTTAAAAAGAGGAGTTTTGAACCAGCTTCACTTAGGTTTTGCTACCAACAAAGGTTTAAGGAAAGGTTTTTAGACGAAATTCATGTTTTATAGGTTTTCGGAGAGCTCCCATGGATGATAGTGGCATGGATGAGAAGACTACCGTAACAAAAGACTAACATTCCAGCTACTTATGTTTTATTTTTATTTTTTTACGGAGATTTATGTTCTTATGTCTTGCACTCGACATTGGATATTATGTTTGAATGTTTCCACTGCGAATGAATGAAAGCTTAAAGGTTACGAACTATGTTGCAATGTGTAAATCCAACCCATTAGACCCCTGGGTTTGGGGAGTTTCACTATGAGAAAAAAAATCACTAAATAATAACAATGTTTCCTAATTGTTAAATCTAAGTCAAACTAAAAAGAGATAATCACTAAATACTAACAATGTTTCCTAATTGCCGAGTCGGTAGTTACGCCTAATGTAAATTTTGTTTACGCATGATGTAAATTTTGTTTACACCCAATGTAAATTTTTGCATGCGACATTTTTTTACTTTTTTTTGTTGGAAAGTGTGGTTTTTTTTAAAAAAAAAATTGAGAAATCTTTTTTTGAAAATATTTTTTTGGAAGGACTAGTTCTCACAATTCAAGGTGATTCTTATTTTACCCTCCCCCCTCTCTCTCTATATGTGTGTGTATATATATATATATATATATAGAGAGAGAGAGAGAGAGAGAGAGAGAGGAGAAGGATCCATTAGGAACCACCCTTTATTGCGAGAACCGCGAGAACCAATGTGAACACAACAAAAAATACCTAAAAATAGCTAAAAAACACAAAAACAATTTATTTTTTTTATAAAAAAAATCGCTACTTTTAGCAGCCAATTTTTTTTTTAATTTAAAAAAAAACTTATTTTGGCTACTAAAAGTAGCGATTTTAATGTGAAAAATATAAAAAAAATTGTTTTTTTTTATTTTTTTACGTTTTTTGAGGGTTTAGTTTTTAGCATTTTAGCTTGGGGGGGGGGGGGGGGGGGGCGGTTAGGTTTTTTGGGGGGTTTAGTTTTTAGCATTTAGCTTTAGGGGGTTAGGTTTTTTTTTGGGGGGGGGGGGGTAGGTTTTTTTAGGGTTTTTTAGCTAATTTTTTTTTTGTGTTCACATTAGTTCTCGCAGTTCTTGCAATAAAGGTGGTTCTCGCATGAACCTTAACCTATATATATATATATATATAATGGAAGTATTTATAGAAAACCCTTATAATTTAGAAAACTTGGGAAACTATAACCTCCCGAATTTTAAAAAAAAAAATTACACATGTTATCTACATGTTTTAAGGTTTTGGGGAAAAAAATCAAAAAAGCGCCGAGTGGATATTTAAAAAAAATAAACAAATTTCTGGGGTAACATATGTCAGACGAATATAACATATGTTACACCAAAACTTGTTTATTTTTTTAAAATATCTACTAGGCACTTTTTTGATTTTTTTTCTTTACACTTCTATACCAAAACGCCAAACTAATGAATAAAACGCCATTACTGGCCAAAATGCATCCTTATATAAACAAAACATTCTCATACATAAAAACACACATCCCCTAACCTGAAACACCATATTTTCTACTATATACCATTCATCCTACAACGCCAAAATTCCCAAAACATCAAACACGCCTACTCAAAACGACATATTTTATTATATACCAATCATCTTAGAAAACGCCAAAAACACTCAAACATCAAAAAATTCCAAACAATAGACGTTTCTTTCAGATACAGTATTTCCTAAGTAAAACGCCAAAAATGGCAAAAATCGTTTCTTGTATATTCAATATTGTTCTACGCGAAGTTTCGGAGAATGCATTCTTTCCTGAGGTGTTGTGACTCAAATAACATTTTGTTGCATGAGATGGACAAAACTTCAAGAAAAAGATACTGTTGTCAGACTTATGTCATTTTTTGTGTTTTGTTATTGATGAATATTATAATGGCATGAATAGACGAATGACACTGATGAGTGGTTTGAAGATACATATTCAAACAAAAAACTTATGTTATTTTGTCTTTCCAAACGGCCACAAAAACACAAGCATGCCAAAGCCAAACCACCAGTGAACATGTTTCAAAGAAGAAAGAGACGGATGACAGTGAAGATTTGGAAGATGAATTGTTTCTATTTTCAGTTTTTTAATTTTCCTTTTCTATTGTTTGTTATGTATTTTTCGACTAAGAATAAAAAAAGTTTAATAAAGAGCCAAAAATTCAGAATGATTGTGAAACGCCAAAATGCAGTAAAACGCCATAATGCAATAAAACGCCAAAAACTCCCAAACTATAATAAAAGTAATTTGGAGAAGTATTATTAAAAGCTAAAAATGAAAAAAAAAAAGGGCAAAAACTACTTAAAGCCATTAAAAACGCCAAACTTGGAAGATGGAACGTCTATGACCCTAAAAACTCATAAAAAGCTGAACAAAAAGAGTAAAAAATACACAGTAACTGAAAAGACGGCTACTTTATTAATATAATTTATTATAAATAAAAATCCCGCCTAAACTACGCGCCAAAAACATCCTATAAGAGAGACGTCTCTGCACAATCAACTGATCACACACAAAAAACAAACGCCATCTTTCCAAGAAACCATTCACTTTAAAACGCCAAAAAAGATAGTTAAAAAAGCAACAGATGCTGAACCTCATTTCTTCTATATTGAGTATTAATCTGAATAAAGTTTCACTGAATGGATTCTACTCTGAGGTGGGTATCCCTATAAGCTTTTGCTGAATGAGATGGACAAATATTCATGAAAAAGAGACTGATGACACTGATATGTCATCATGTCACTTTGTTCTAGATGGATATATTGATGGCATGAAGGGATCAATACATTCGAGCAGGGGTTGATCTTCAACATGTCACCAAACAAGAATATATCAAACCACAATAAAGGATGCCCAAAAAATAAGCATCTTCTAAAGACGGGAGGTATATAGGAAAATAAGGATCTACATAAGGTATTCAAAACACCAAAAATATTAAAGTAGAAGAGGTTGATGACAGTGAAGATTTGGATGAGAAATTATATTATAATTTTTAATTTTTTCTTTCATTTTGTATTGTTTGTTATCTAATTCTCTGTTTTTATTATCTAATTCTCTACTAACAAAAAAAATTAGTATAAAACGCCAAAAACTACAAACACCAAAACGGCTGATAATGTGAAAACTGTGAGAACGGATGCTAGCAAAGCACGTTGTTGCTATATAAAACG
The DNA here is from genome assembly GCA_030545235.1 of Helianthus tuberosus. Lineage (NCBI taxonomy): Eukaryota > Viridiplantae > Streptophyta > Magnoliopsida > Asterales > Asteraceae > Helianthus > Helianthus tuberosus. The sequence continues at coordinate 150,951,652 of CM060403.1, read as the reverse complement.
CAAAAAAAACATTTATTATATTAAAAGCCACTACATGGAAAATTGAAATTTACCTTTTCAAAACGCCATAATTCCTGTCACATTATAGGCCTGCATCCTACTTAGTTAAAACGCCAAAATGTTTACTATGATCCTGACCTAAAAACAATAAAAACGCCGCGTATTTGTTAAACGCCAAAAAATGGAAAGATGATGTAACACGCATTTAAAAAAAGAATATGAAAGGACAAAAAAGCCCCTCCGCCCTTCTCTATGTCGCGTGACACGTGTTGGGCCAGGATGCGTTCTCACCGTTCTCACACTTTCCACCGTTTTCTCCTGATCCTGTTCCTATATATATATATATATATATATATATATATATAGGGAGCCGCTAAAATAAGAACTACCACCAGTTGTAAGAACCACGAGAACCACTTTCAACCAATCAGATTTTGCCACTCAAAAGGTTATTTTGGTCTTTTAACACCAAATGTCATTTTCCCACCATCTCTCCTCATTTATAATTGTCAGAACTGATATGTGCTCTCTTTCTATCTCCATCTTTCTTTAAACTCTTGAACCCTAGAGTTTCAAACACCCTCTCATTACTCTCCTCTCTCTCGAATACCTAAAGCAAATCACAAGGAACCAAAACCTTCATCTCTCCCTCTCGATATATACATCAGGCGACCACAACACCCTCCTCAACTCATCTTCGCTCACCACTCAACCCCTCCCCCCACCCCTGCTCAACTAAACGACCGGCCACCACTGTGGTGGTGGCGGCACACAGCGACGGCAGGGCTGGAGAACAGAAACGGAAGCTCCGTGAGAGAGAGACGAGGCGGAGCCGGGGACGGCAGTGCCACCGTGACGGCGGCGGTGGCATGGTGTTTGCGGCGGTGGGTGGAGGTTCTCCGACGAGTCCATTTACGTTGATGGTGATGTTCAGGTTAATAATTGTTCAACTTCAGAAGGGTTCGGTTAAGGTTAGTTCTCCGACGAGTCCATTTACGTTGTGGTGTTATGTCGTTTCTGCTTCTTCTGCTTGAAGTCGTCGCCGGGTTTGGTGGTGTGGCAAAAGTGGTGGGTGACGGTGGAGAGTAGGTCCAACGGAGATGAGGGAGATGATTTGGATCTGGTGGTGGTGGGTTTAAACGGGTTCACGTTGGTTTCGGTTGTTGATTTGTTGGTTTGATCTGTTGGTTCAGGGTTGTTTCGACTGTTGATGTGTGTGTTGATTTTGTTGGTTTAATCTGTTGATTTGTATGTTCTACTGTTCTTGAATCTGATGGTGGTATGTTGGGGGTTTGATTTGGGTGTTCTTGAATCTGATGATGGTATTTTGGTATGTTAAATGTTTTACGTTGATTTTCTGGTGATTTTTTTATCAGTGACGTATGCGCGTTTTTGATCTGTTGGATTGGGTGGCGATGATGCAAAAAAAAAAAAAAAAAAAACCTAGATTTTGATGACGATGGCGCGGCAACGATGGTGGAGAGTAGGTTTTTGAACCTGCAACCCCACTTTTGCAGCCTTTTGATTATCCGAAAATCTGAGCCAAACCCCGTTTTTTTTCGAGATACACTTTGTTTTGATGTTGTTTTTTTTATTTATTCCCCCCTAGTCGATGATGATAACCATATATCTAAGACATCTCCCGAGTAACGATTTTCGTGGTGCGTTAGTTTTTGCGTAAAAAAGCTTTTGTTAAAAAAAAAGTTAAACTGTAAACTTTTTAACGTAAAACGTAAAAAGTTTTACGTAAAACGTAGAACGTAAAAAACGTTAACGTAAAAAACTTGCATTTAAAAATGTTAACGTAAAAAACGTTAACATAAAAACCCGGCGCGTAAAACGTAAAAAAACGTTACCGTAAAAAACTGGCGCGTAAAACGTAAAAAAACGTTAACGTAAAAAACCGGCGCGTAAAACGTAAAAAACGTTAACATAAAAACGGCGAGTTAAAAAAACGACGCTTGAAAAAACGGCGCGTTAAAAAACGTGGAAACGACGCGTTAAAAACGTGTAAAAAACGACGCCTTAAAAAATGTGAAAAAATCGGCGCGTTAAAAAACGTGTAAAAAACGGCGCGTTAAAAAAATGCCGATTGAGAAAAACGGCGCCTTAAAAAAACGGCGCCTTAAAAAACTCGGTGTGCAAAAACCGACGCGTAAAAGTTTTTGTCTTGTTCAAAAAATTTGAATTTAAAAATGGTTTTCATAAAAAATAAAAATCTAAAAATAAAAAGTAATATAATAAAACAAAAAAGTAATAAAAAATAATAAAGACAAAAAGCCGGCCGTAAAACGTAAAAAACGTTAACGTAAAAACGGCGAGTTGAAAAAACGACGCGTGAAAAAGCGGGCGTAAAAAGCGGCGCGTTAAAAAACGACGCTTGAAACGTAAAAAAACGTTAATGTAAAAAACAACGCGTAAAAAACAGCGCGTAAAACGTAAAACGTAAACTTTTCAAACTTTTAACCTAAAATGTAAAAATTAAATCGTAATGTGTAAACTTTTTAACGCAGAAATGTAAAACGTACTCTTTTATGTAATTTTTTTTACTTTAAACGTAAAAAACGGCGCGTAAAAAACCGGTCGAAAAACGACGCGAAAAAACGGAGCGTAAAAACAGGTTGTAAAACGTTCCGTAAAAAAACGCTCGTAAAGAACGGCTCTTTAAAATGTTTTAATCTCATCCATCCATTTTGAAAATCTTAAAAAAAATTATCATAAAAATCTGATTTTAAAAATATTGTTTAACAAAAAATTATGTTTTTTAATAAAAAGTAATTAATGAATAGGATAAAAAGGCAATTAAATATAATATATATAAAAAGACAAAAAAAGTAATTTTACTTAAATACCCTTTTGAATTAAAATATTAAAGAAATAATTTAAAGGATGATCATCTTGATCTAATGGCTAGAAAGTGGTTCTCGCGGTTCTTACAACTCGAGTTTCCAAGGTTCCTTCTCTATACGTTTCTTGCCTTATGTTGTGTTTTGTGGTTTGATACATTGAAACTGTGCACCATGATTCGTGTTAAGCTGTTTATGTTGTTATGTGTTTGGTTTTTATGTTGTTTATTACTTGTTTGGATACACTCCCTACACGATGAACACACTATCTCATGAAAACACTAAAATGTTTTCGTATCCCTGATCCAACGAAAACACAAAAGGTGTTTTCGTCCAGAATAGGTCTTGGCCCAACAGTGGGATCGGCCCAACTCTGTGTATATGATAACCCTTTTGATATCACGATAACCGCACAACACGTATAGAAACCCTAGAGTTTCCCTGTGTGCGACGACAGCTCTTCTTTCATTCGAAGCCAGATTTCTCTTGTTTAATCGTTCTTAGCCGGTTAGTGGTTTACTTGTTTAAAGTTTGTTTTTATTTCTGAATGTATGGCTATATTATGAACAAGATCTTGACTAAGATACGAACGATGAGTGATGATTATAATGCAAATCGTGATGCTAAGGTAGAGTGTCATTGTTATGAATATTTGGATTGAGTAACCTTATTTCTGTTTGAGTTGATTAGAATGAATCGTCAAATACATTTTTACATCCAGATCGTATGTGGTAGTTTGCGACCTAGGAGCATGCTAGGCAGTATGGATTGTGAAGATTGAATGAATGAGTGAACAAATGATTACTATGGCCGACTAAATGTTGATCGATCCTTGCTGTTTTGAAATACGTAACTGTTGTTGATGATGATATGAACTGGATGATTGTTCTTAACTGTTACTTATCTCCGACGAAAACAATTAACTGACGAAAACACTCAGCCTGAAGAAATCACTTGGGATTTCGTCGCCTGAGTGATTTCGCCTAATGGTGTTTTCGCCGCAAGGGGATTTCGTCCAAAGCGTTTTCGCCATAAAGTGTTTTCGCCACACGAAGTGATTTCATCGAATGCTTTGAATACCGTACTAATCCTGTTAGTTATTGATCTTGTTAGCTATTAGCTCTATATGAATATCATATTAACTCTGTTAGGTTGTAACTCTGTTAGTATTTAACTCTGTTGGTTTGTTAACTCGGTTAATTCTGATTTGACTCTGTTGTTTCCGATTAACTCTGTTATGTACGTTAACTATGTTAAATGTATTAATTCTGTTAAGTATGCTGACTAGGGTACATAACCATGTTATGTATGTTAAGCTCATTATGTATGATAACACCGTTAATTTTGATCTAACTCTGTTAGGACACAGTGAATATGTTAGGTGTGTTAACTCTACTATGCATGTTAGTTCTATTAATCCTGATTAACGCTGTTAACACAGTTAAGCTTACCAAGACTGCTAATGAATAATCAAGTTAAGATAAACTGAGAAAGCCTTTAATGTAAAGCTTGAATTGCATGAATTTGATTAACTGCTTATGTGTTACATAATGTTAACTGTCAAACACACTCCGTGATATTGATTGCATGTGAAACCTTACAAACATGTACTGATTTAGCATACGTGCATAAATATAGGACTTGACTGATTACTTGTGAGCATAGTTTAGTATACCGAGCAAACCAAGGTGAGTTCACACTCTTTCCAAGGCATGGGATTCCCAAGGGTTGGGAATGGGTTAATGATTTAAACGGTAACTACAACCATCCTCCGTAGGTAGGATGCCAAGATTACACACTGGACCAAAACTCTATCATGAAGTCCCTCATTTATATCGACTTAATCGCCGAGGCCTATGGCGAGCGGGTCATTAGTTAATAGCGCTATTAGGTTTAACAAACCTCACACCGTGCCAGTCGGACGGGCGTGCTAATGGACTATGGGCAAAGGGTCAATGCTGATAGACATTGACTTAGGGCACCACTTACATTTTCGTAGTAGTCGATACGCACGGTCTAGTAACACATGGGAAGCCCCCACTAATCTTCGCAAACATGTCTGGGAGACCGCGATACGAATTAATACGATACATGGTTTATAAAACGAACATATGATTTACGAAACGAATGCTATAACTAAGACAACCAACTGTGAACTCGCTCAACTTTGTTGTTGATTCGTTGTTACATGCCTTGCAGGTCATTAGGTACTCATGGAGTTTGCACAGGGAGGCGCGGTCGTTGTGGGACATGGGAGTGTGTGCCATGCTAAAAGCATTACTTTATTTCGTACTTAATACTTACATTGGGTTTTACAATTATGCTTCCGCTAAACACTTAACTACGTTTTTTATTTGAATCACCTTTCATATTGTGTGGTTGAATTTTACTTATTACTTGTTATGTTCAATATGATTGGTGGCTTGATCCTGGTCAGTCACGCCTCCAAGCGGTGATACTCCGCATGTGGATTTTGGGGGTGTGACAGATTGGTATCAGAGCCATTGGTTATAGTGAACTTGGTTTTAATAAGGGAAAAAGTTTTTTGTTAAAACCAGACTATAACCTGAACAGTGCTCAACGATCCACAACGACGCTTCACTCCACATGCAAGACTCGACACTATAGGTGATATGATACATGTATATATTACTTACTTGTTAGTTACATAGAACATTGCTCATGGTATGCTTAGATAACGTAGTAACTGCTGCTTGAAAACTTTGTGTGTTCACTCTCTTCTGTCATTCCGCACTTGCGTATTGATACGACGCACTTTGCACGTGTGTTCTCTGTATTGTGAAGATCATGAGTGGACGCGTTAACCAAACTCAAGCCCAGTTGGCGGCTTTGATCACTGAACAAGTTGCTGCGACACTTGCAGCCGCCCAAGCAGGAGGCCAACATGCTCAGCCGCCTGCGTGCACGTTCAAAACTTTCATGGACTGTCGTCCTAGTACTTTCAGTGGCACTGAAGGGGCCGTTGGACTCCTCCATTGGTTTGAGAAGCTCGAGTCAGTCTTCGAAATGTGTGAATGCCCTGAGGCTCGTAGGGTGAAGTATGCCACTGGTACTCTCGAAGGCGTTGCGTTGACTTGGTGGAACGCACAAGTCCAAATGTTGGGGCTGGTAGCTGCCAATGCCACCCCATGGAACGACTTTAAGGAACTGATCAAGCGAGAATACTGTAGTCGTGATGACATCCACAAGTTGGAAGTGGAGTTCTTTAACCAGAAGATGACAGGGTCAGAGATAGAGGCGTATACGAAAAGGTCAAACGAGCTGGCCATCTTGTGTCCAACTATGGTGGATTCTCCCATCAAGCGTATCAAGCTGTATCTCAGGGGTCTTGTACCAGAAATTCAAAGCCATGTGACTTCGGCTAACCTTGCTACCATCTAGGATGTTACTCGTCTTGCTCATCGTCTCACAGACCAGGCAGTGTAACAGAACAGGCTGCCTAAGCGCATCGGTGCTGCCAGTGATAACAAGCGTAAACGGGATGGAGCCTCCAGCAAGGGTTCAACTACAGTTCAGTCTCAGGCACAACAGCGAAAGATCGATGATTACCAGAGTCCCAGTCAGCAGTCTTCTGGTAGTCAAGGGCAGGTTGGATATCGAGGAAACCTTCCAAAGTGTAACAAATGCAACAAACACCACAATGGTCAGTGCAACAGGGGTCGTTGTCAGAGATGTCTCAAGATGGGTCATGAAGCTAAGGATTGCAGGAGCTCACGACCTGCGAATCAGAACCAACAGCAACAACCACCAGCTCCACAGAACCAGCAACGACAGCGAGGTAACAAGGGATGCTTTCAGTGTGGTGCTGAAGGCCACTTCAAGCAGGACTGCCCCCAGTTAAATCAAAATCCGAACAACAACAACAACAATAATCAGGGCAATGGGAACAACAATGGGGGAAACAACGATGGCAACGGCGCCAGGGGTCGAGTGTTCGTGCTGGGTCAGGGTGACGCAAGGAATGATCCTAACGTAGTGATGGGTAAGTTCCTTCTCGACGACTTTTATGTTACTGTTTTATTTGATTCGGGTGCCGATACCAGTTATGTGTCTCTAAAAGTTAGTCAAATGCTCAAGCGCACACCAACTCCCTTAAACACCAAACACGTCGTAGAGTTAGCAAATGGTAGAAGTTTAGAGGCCACTCACATAGTCAAGGGTTGTAATCTTATCCTCGCTGGTCAGACTTTCTCTATCGATCTCATTCCTATAGTTCTGGGTAGTTTCGACATCGTCATTGGGATGGATTGGTTATCCCAACAGCAAGCAGAGATCCTATGCAAAGAGAAGATTGTTCGTATTCCCCGTTCTGGCAAAGAACCTCTCGAAATTCAAGGCGACAAGAGTGGTGCTGTTGTGGGCATCATCTCCTTTCTTAAGGCCCAGAAGTGTTTGCGAAAGGGCCACACTGCTATTTTAGCACTCGTTACTGATGCATCGACGAAAGAGAAAAAGATAGAGGATATTCCAGTTGTACGCGACTTTCCTCAAGTGTTTCCTGAGGAATTACCTGGTCTACCGCCTCATCGCCAGGTCGAATTCCAAATCGAGCTAGCTCCTGGAGCAGCACCCATAGCTCGAGCACCTTATCGCTTAGCTCCAACCGAACTAGAAGAACTGTCCAAACAATTGCAAGAGCTCTTGGATAAGGGTTTCATTCATCCTAGCTCTTCGCCCTGGGGAGCTCCAGTATTATTTATGAAGAAGAAAGACGGTACCTTCAGGATGTGCATAGATTACCGCGAACTAAACAAGGTGACCGTGAAGAATCGCTATCCTCTCCCACGCATTGATGACTTGTTCGATCGGTTGCAAGGGTCGAGCTACTATTCGAAGATTGACCTGAGGTTAGGATATCATCAACTGAGAGTCCGAGACGAGGACATTTCCAAAACAGCATTTAGAACTCGCTACGGCCACTACGAGTTTCTGGTCATGCCATTCGGATTAACAAACGCACATGCGGTCTTCATGGATCTTATGAACAGAGTGTGCAAACCTTACCTGGATAAGTTTGTTATTGTTTTCATCGACGACATCCTGATCTATTCTAAGAGTCAGGAGGAACACGAGCAGCATCTGCGGATTATTTTGGAACTGCTTCGAACAGAGCAACTTTATGCTAAGTTTTCGAAATGCGACTTCTGGCTTCGTGAAGTCCATTTCCTAGGCCACGTGGTAAACAAGGATGGGATTCATGTTGATCCATCCAAGGTAGATTTGATCAGGAACTGGCCTGCACCCCGTACACCAACAGAAATCCGCCAATTCTTGGGTTTGGCGGGCTACTACAGAAGGTTCATCAAAGACTTCTCGAAGATTGCACAGCCGCTTACTCTACTAACTCAGAAAGGCGTCACCTATCATTGGGGTAATATACAGGAATCTGCATTTCAGCACTTGAAAGACAGACTTTGTAGCGCACCGATTCTTTCATTGCCTGAAGGCACAAACGATTTTGTGGTTTATTGCGACGCGTCAATTCAGGGTCTTGGTTGTGTGTTGATGCAACGGGATAAAGTCATTGCTTACGCCTCGCGCCAACTTAAGATTCATGAAAGGAATTACACTACACACGATTTGGAGCTGGGAGCTGTTGTTTTCGCACTCAAGATATGGAGACATTACCTGTACGGTACCAAGTGCACCATTTATACCGATCACAGGAGTCTCGAGCATATCTTCAAGCAAAAGGAATTGAACATGCGACAACGTCGATGGGTCGAACTATTGAATGATTACGAATGTGCCATCAAGTACCATCCAGGCAAAGCCAATGTTGTGGCTGACGCCCTCAGTCGAAAAGATACTGCACCTAGGCGTGTGCGAGCATTACAACTTACCATCCAGTCTAGTCTTCCTGCACAGATATGAGATGCTCAGGTAGAAGCATTGAAACCAAAAAACGTCAGGGCTGAAGCTCTCCGCGGCTCAAGGCAACGGTTAGAACAAAAGGAAGACGGTGCCTATTACGTAACAGGACGCATTTGGATCCCACTTTATGGCAACTTACGCGAACTTGTGATGGAAGAAGCGCATAAGTCTCGTTACTCGGTACATCCTGGTTCTGATAAAATCTACCACGACTTAAAGACTACATACTGGTGGCCTAGCATGAAGGCCCACATAGCAACTTACGTTTGCAAATGTTTAACTTGTGCGAGAGTCAAGACCGAATACCAGAAACCATCGGGCCTACTTCAATAACCAGAAATACCACAATGGAAATGGGAGCAAATTTCCATGGATTTCGTTACTGGCTTGCCTAGATCTCAACGTGGGAATGATACTATTTGGGTGATCGTGGATCGACTCACAAAGTCTGCACACTTCTTGGCTATCAAGGAAACGGATAAGTTCTCGACTCTAGCAGACGTCTATCTTAAGGAAGTGGTTTCGAGGCACGGAGTGCCAACCTCTATTATTTCCGATCGTGATGCACGTTTCACTTCAGAACTGTGGGAAGCTATGCACAAATCTTTTGGCTCTCGTTTAGACATGAGCACAGCTTATCACCCGCAAAAGGATGGGCAGTCTGAACGCACCATCCAAACTCTTGAAGACATGCTTCGTGCATGTGTAATCGATTTTGGCAACGGCTGGGAAAAACATCTCCCTCTAGTGGAGTTTTCGTACAATAACAGTTACCACACCAGCATCCAAGCAGCTCCATTTGAGGCATTGTACGGGCGTAAATGCCGATCACCTCTTTGTTGGGCAGAGGTGGGGGATAGTCAGATCACGGGTCCAGAACTTGTAGTAGACACAACGGAAAGAATTGCTCAGATACGGCAACGAATGGCGGCAGCTCGTGACCGTCAGAAAAGCTACGCTAATAAGCGCAGGAAACCACTTGAGTTCCAAGTTGGGGATCGAGTGCTACTCAAAGTTTCACCCTGGAAGGGTGTGGTTCGCTTTGGGAAAAGGGGCAAACTTAATCCGCGTTATGTCGGATCGTTCGAAATCATAGAGAAAATAGGCAAAGTGGTCTACAAACTAAACCTGCCCGCAGAACTCAGTGCAGTTCACAACGTTTTTCACGTGTTAAATCTGAAGAAATGTCTGTCAGATGAGACCCTCATAGTTCCTTTGAAGGAGCTCACTATCGACGATCAGTTGCGATTCATCGAGGAACCAGTTGAAATCACGGATCGAGACGTTAAGGTCCTCGTGCACACCAGAATACCTCTTGTTCGAGTTCGTTGGAACTCACGTCGTGGCCCAGAGTTCACCTGGGAACGAGAAGATCAAATGAAACTCAAGTATCCCCAGTTATTCGGAAACAGTGCAACCACTACTGAGGCTGAAGCTACTACAGAATTTCGAGACGAAATTCCAAATCAACGGGGGGATGATGTGACACCCCAGGAAAAACCAGTAAACTACACAACACAACTAGCTTCCTCAGTAACCACGTGCTAAATTTCGGGATGAAATTTCTTTCAAGTTGGGGATAATGTGACAACTCGAGTTTCCAAGGTTCCTCCTCTATACGTTACTTGCCTTATGTTGTGTTTTGTGGTTTGATACATTGAAACTGTGCACCATGATTCGTGTTAAGCTGTTTGTGTTGTTATGTGTATGGTTTTTATGTTGTTTATTACTTGTTTGGATACACTCCCTACACGATGAACACACTATCTCACGAAAACACTAAAGTGTTTTCGTATCCCTGATCCAACGAAAACACCATCCAATGAAAACACAAAAGGTGTTTTCGTCCAGAATAGGTCTTGGCCCAACAGTGGGATCGGCCCAACTCTGTGTATATGATAACCCTTTTGATATCACGATAACCGCACAACACGTATAGAAACCCTAGAGTTTTCCTGTGTGCGACGGCAGCTCTTCTTTCATTCGAAGCCAGATTTCTCTTGTTTAATCGTTCTTAGCCGGTTAGTGGTTTACTTGTTTAAAGTTTGTTTTTATTTCTGAATGTATGGCTATATTATGAACAAGATCTTGACTAAGATACGAACGATGAGTGATGATTATAATGCAAATCGTGATGCTAAGGTAGAGTGTCATTGTTATGAATATTTGGATTGAGTAACCTTATTTCTGTTTGAGTTGATTGGAATGAATCGTCAAATACATTTTTTCATCCAGATCGTATGTGGTAGTTTGCGACCTAGGTGCATGCTAGGAAGTATGGATTGTGAAGATTGAATGAATGAGTGAACAAATGATTACTATGGCCGACTAAATGTTGATCGATCCTTGCTGTTTTGAAATACGTAACTGTTGTTGATGATGATATGAACTGGATGATTGTTCTTAACTGTTACGTATCTCCGACGAAAACAATTAACTGACGAAAACACTAAGCCTGACGAAATCACTTGGGATTTCGTCGCCTGAGTGATTTCGCCTAATGGTGTTTTCACCGCAAGGGGATTTCATCCAAAGCGTTTTCGCCATAAAGTGTTTTCGCCACACGAAGTGATTTCATCGAATGTTTTGAATACCGTACTAATCCTGTTAGTTATTGATCTTGTTAGCTATTAGCTCTATATGAATATCATATTAACTCTGTTAGGTTGTAACTCTGTTAGTATGTAACTCGGTTGGTTTATTAACTCAGTTAATTCTGATTTGACTCTGTTGTTTCCGATTAACTCTGTTATGTACGTTAACTATGTTAAATGTATTAATTCTGTTAAGTATGCTGACTAGGGTACATAACCATGTTATGTATGTTAAGCTCATTATGTATGATAACTCCGTTAATTTTGATCTAACTCTGTTAGGACACAGTGAATATGTTAGGTGTGTTAACTCTACTATCCATGTTAGTTCTATTAATCCTGATTAACGCTGTTAACACAGTTAAGCTTACCAAGACTGTTAATGAATAATCAAGTTAAGATAAACTGAGAAAGCCTTTAATGTAAAGCTTGAATTGCATGAATTTGATTAACTGCTTATGTGTTACATAATGTTAACTGTCAAATACACTTCGTGATATTGATTGCATGTGAAACCTTACAAACATGTACTGATTTAGCATACGTGCATAAATATAGGACTTGACTGATTACTTATGAGCATAGTTTAGTATACCGAGCAAACCAAGGTGAGTTCACACTCTTTCCAAGGGATGGGATTCCCAAGGGTTGGGAATGGGTTAATGATTTAAAAGGTAACTACAACCATCCTCCGTAGGTAGGATGCCAAGATTACACACTGGACCAAAACTCTATCATGAAGTCCCTCATTTATATCGACTTAATCGCCGAGGCCTATGGCGAGCGGGTCATTAGTTAATAGCGCTATTAGGTTTAACAAACCTCACACCGTGCCAGTCGGACGGGCGTGTACTAATGGACTATGGGCAAAGGGTCAATGCTGATAGACATTGACTTAGGGCACCACTTACTGTAACACCTCGAAAATTTACGTCCTATAATGTGTTAACACGTGTCATAACCTTTGAACGTGTGAAAGAATACTTTCGAGGGACTAAAGTTGACAAACAATGAAACTATGTAAATATAAGGGTTCAAAGTGTCAACAATGGATAAATATACTTTACAATAATCCTACATGATGTTTATAACCTTAAACGAATAAATCATGGATCATACGTAACTAATTGTGAAAGAAAGTACAGGGGTTAAATGTGTCAACATGTTTAAGATATACTTCTGAGTGACCTTTTAGCAAACCCGAAGCTTTGTAACAATTAATTATGCTCACTAGAATGTGTGATAAAAATATCACCAAGTTTCGTTATCGTATGAGAAAGTTATGATATAATTCGTGTGCGAGGGGTTAGAAGCGTCAACATGGAAATTTAGGGTTTTTCGGGTAAACACAAAGTGGCCAAGGACTTCACAAAGTGGGTATAAGTCTTAAAGCCCCTATATGTCAATTTAAAAGTCTCATAATGCAAGAAAGAATGAGAAAGCGACCTTTCGGGGGACCAAGGACTAAACATGCAATAAACAAAAACTTCAAAACCTGAACCAGAGGTCCAAGCGGGCCGCGTAAGACTTAATCACATCTTACGCGGGCCGCGTGCGATGCCCAGATGTAGGAAATACAGACAGGTGCCTGTCCAGCCTTGTAACCGACTCAAATCACTAGTATGCAATACCATGTGCTCCCTAAAGTGGTTTCTAGCCCCTAGGGACACTTGGGAATGATCTAACATCAGTGATAGGGTTGTTTGGCACCATCTTGTGTGATCAAGATCATTATATAAAGAAGTTCATTGTTGCAAGTTTGATCATTCATGCACAACTTCATCTCTGATCAATTCTGGAGCATAAGGACCATCCTCAAGCATCATAAATCGTTCATTAGACACTTGTAAGTATGTTTAACCCTTCTTAATTAAGTCTTGCTTAGTTATTAGCCTAGAAGTCAAACCGTCGTAATTACGGTTTGACTTAACGATTAATCGCTAACGGTCCAGCGATTAGGCAAACTTAAGGTAGTTATAAGTTGGTAATTATGTGGGCTTTAAACCCTTAAAAGGGCACCCACTGATCCCATCCTAACTAGGTTGTTTGTCGAGTCAAAGATGATTAGAAAAAAGTCAACAGAAATGTAAACTTTGATTTAACGCATAATTAACGATGTAAAAGGCGTGTAACCTATTTTATCATTCATATAACCTGATAATAAGTATAAGAACTTGTCTAAGCTTGTTTGATTCGACAACTTTCTGTTTAAGATCGATTCGGAACCGAAAGGCGCATAGTTTGACTTTCTGCTTTGACTTCGGTTCTGACCCGGTTTTGATAGGTTTAGACATGCCTTAAAGTTCCATTAGGACCTAGTTACATGATTGTATAATCCTCTGCGCTTATACCACTTAAATCCTTAATTGTCCGACGTTTCCGTTAAGTGCTTAAATATGGACCATAATGCCCTTATGTCCATAAAACGAGAATTTTGGAAATATGAAAGTACAATAATCTTTGTTACTAATTATTAAACATGTCCCTAAATTTTCACATCAGTTGGAGGTCTAGATTAGGAGTTATGCTTAATGACGTAATTAGAACACTTCTTAGTAATTAAACGGCGTCATTAGCGTAAAGCCTATCTAAACCCAATTTTTGACACCAAACCTTTTACCCACAGATGTAATATAATATTTTGGGATTTTTGAAGATTTTTAATTATTTTTAAACTGATCATAAGCTAGAATTAGTGTCGTGATTCGGTAAATTCCGAATATACCCTTTTAGGCCATAAAATGAGTTTTACAAATCCTTTTGATGCCAATCCAATTGCTACTGATTTTAAATAATAAATGAAGTGTTTTGAACCTGTTTAACTGATCAGAAAACTCAGAATCCTATTTTAACCCGTACGTCACTTAAAACGGCTTTATACGCGTATTATACGCATAGTTTGAGTTTAAAACCATTTTGTCACATAAGACTTATTACCAACTGAGGTAATCTGTTAAAATAAATTATTTTACTGATTTATTCAGACCAGGATCACAGAAGCTTAATTAATCCCTGTTATAATCTTTAAAATGACCAAAATACCCCTACGGGGCTTAATATGAGATTAAACTCGTTTTGGGCATAATGGAAGGTATCCTACTGATATCACAACATATTTAAGGCATGTTAACTTAGGAAATCTGTTTAGGACTCTTATGGTTACCCGTTACGCTTCATGCGCGTTCGGTTCGGTTTATGTAACTAGTTTACGTAAATTAGCTGAAACGGGTCAAACCTTATCAGTTTATTCTCAAAATTCAGAATGTGTGTAATATACCCATATTAAGCAAGTCTTCAAACTTATCGGGTCTAAATCACATTCTATCCGGTCTTCGCTTAATCGTGCGTTCAAACCGTATATTCCTTTAAAACTAACCGGTCTAAGTTTAGACTTAATCAAAGACCCGTTAGGATTCTAATAGGTTATTATAAACCTTCGTTCCAGAATAGGAGACCCGGTAAAAGATACTTGCACTCGCTGATTGTGATTTATACTTGCTCAGGTAAATACTTTTAACTTATTTTCCCTATACGGGCTTGGGGTACGGTATATAAAATACCGCTTGGTCGGGCATTGAATCTTTAATTGTATGATGGTTAAAGTATTGAAATGTCTCGTTTAAATTGTTTTGTTTGCTTAAAGCCTTTGGGGGGTTAATGACCATGTCCCGGATATCCCTGGCATCATTTTACGAAATGGCCACGACCTAAGCACGGGGCGTAGGCGTACGCCCGTCGGTGTTTCATATAATTAATGTGGTGTGTCCATTGATCTTTAACCCGGCTCGACCCGGGCTACTGAACGCATAAGAAACATGTAAATCCTTTACAAGTATTATATTCTAATAATTATCCCAAGTTATAAAATATTATTTGTGCCTTGTGCCTTAAATTCATTTTCTTAAACTCTTTTCAAAATGAGTCGGTTGATTGTATTTACCAGTGTAAACTGACGTATTTTCTCAAAAAGGTTAAGTGCAGGTACTACGCGTAATAGGCTGGATTTTCTCCTAGCATCCACAATAAGTCTCGCAAGCTTGGATGTCATACACTGTTGAACATTGTTTCCTTTTTATCTTGATCTACCTGTGGATTTATATTCAACTATTTGTGATACTTAATATTAAAATATTGTTTGGTTGAAATGAATCTATACTTTGCTTCCGCTGTGCATTTAAATATTGTGTTGTTTGACTAATATGTTACCAACCACGTCACGATACTCCCCTACCGGGCCCACCGGTAATACGTGGAAATTCGGGGTGTGACAGGTTGGTAACAGAGCCAACATTGAGTGAATTAAACACTAGCCTTTGTGTTTAATCTCAATGACACAATTGCACATTCCTAAATCTTCGAGTCTAGACAAAGAACTTAGGAATAATCCAAAATGTTTTTATTTTATTTTAACTTTATCCTTTATTTTTCCTCGTTGTTACGTTTGTTTATATTGACAGGTTTAACAATGCCGCCAAGATTCAGGCGAGGAGGACGAGGAAAAGAGCCGATCAGCGCCCCTAACGACCAAGAGGCCGGGCCTTCGCGCCGGCGAACTCCTTCTTCTACAAGGAGTGCAGATCCGCAAGAACCTTGGAGGATTTATGAGGAGCCTGCCAGACAATCTACGTCGTATAGCTCAACACCTCCATATCATCACTCCTTTGGGCCTCAGTCGGAGAATGAGCCCAACAACCCGCAATCTTCATACATACCTTTACAGCGATCCTTATCGCACAATTCCTTCGGCGACCCTACTCCTATCTTTCGGGGCCAGTTTAACCCGGCGGACTACCTACCAGAACAAGGGGGATTTAACCCACTAGGACTGGAGGATCGCTTTTCCGATGATCAAGCGATGGACATGGACGAGGACACAGATCCCGTCGAGCCTGCAACTGGAACCCCGAACCATCCTGTTGAGATCTCTGATGGTTCGTTTTTTCACGGATCACCATACCAAGGTCCGGATAGTCATCAGGCACGGTTCCACCGGTGTGAGTGGTACTTTACACCATCTCACCATTCATCGCCTCACCAGCAGCAGCAAGATCCCTCTGGGGATCCACGTTTCGTGGCAGTCACGCCACCACCTCCACCGCCGCCAGTTAATCTAGCGCCTCCAGAACCACCAAGACGTAGGAGGACTGGCGCACGGATGTCAGCACGAGGAGGGGATTTTCATTTCAGGTCCCCTCAACACTCTAGTGGCAGCCACTACTCGTCACTATATGAAGACCCACAAATGGGTGGACCTTCAGTTCCAGTATCGGAGGTGAATTCGGCACCTATTGCGCCATCACCATCGGGTTTTGGCAACCCTATCCCTACTTATACTGCTCCAGCAGCTTACAACCCATACGGACCGCCAGCATACCATACCTATAACTACGCTGAGGATCCTTACCAAGTGGCATCAAATTACCTTGCCCATAATCCTGAGGGACCATATGGAACCCCTTGGGGAATGGGACATCCAGCTCGTGGATATCAAGTACCGGCTCAGCCACCACTACAGCATCAGCCACCACGGTTTTCTCCACCGGAACAGGAGGATCTCCGTCAAAGGCTGGAAAGGGTTGAGCGAGACTTACAGAGGGAACGTAGGAAGAATCAAGGATTCATGAGTGGTTTAGCAAGTTTGCTAAAAGGAAAGAAGAAACGGGATCGTTAAATCCCAAAATGTGTTATTGTATTTCCTAGTTTAAATCAAGTCCCTGCGTGGACACTTATTTATGTGTGTATGTAGTACCTGTGTGGACATCTATCTTTGTACTCAGTCCCTACGAGGACTTGACTCTATTAGTCCCTGCGTGGACATTTGTTTTAGTAAACAGTCCCTGCGAGGACTTGCATTATCTGTATAGCTCCTGCGTGGGCAAGTGTTTCTGTGAAAAGTCTCGTTTAGGGCAAAGTGTACTACTTTTAAATTTTAATGGAATGTAAGTTTATAAATTTCATCTTTGCTATGTTATGCATAATTAAATTATATATGAAATAAATAAATCGGAATCATTCCTTTTTAAAAATCTATCTGCCTATTTTAATTATTAATTAAGGATCTTAAAGGTATAACCTAGCCTGCATGTCATTTTAAGACCTGGCCAAGATGGTAAAACCCGTTAAAAAGATTCAAATCCCTGTTAACATCTAAAAACATGTTAACGCTCCTGGCAGTTGTGATCCGTCAAAATCACACACGTCATTCTTATAATAGGATTCTTCAAAAGATTCCTAACCCAACTTAATGATCTCTGAATCATGGGTTTAAATCATCAATTAAGATGATCATATTTTGACCATACACTAGTAATACAATGCCTACGGGCCTTGCTCATTTCTACATGAGCCAAAAGATAGTGGTAGCTATGACTCCCTGTCCGAAAAAAGTAATGAACTATGTTCAAACTTTAAAAGCCTTGATTCTCTGAAATCATAGCTTATGATTTAAATTATCCTTGTGACTAGGCCTTTTGTGCTACAAATAAAATTGTTATTGTTTTATAATTAGGATAAATTATAATAGAAATCCTAAATAAATGTGAGTAATAAATTAACCATATATGGTCTACGTTTACCACGGTTAATAAATTGCCATAAAAGACAATTCTATAATAAACTCACCAATAAATTATTGTCAATATGTAACAGTTCAAGCTACATGGCAGACTCAAACGAGATCAACAGTCACCCAGGGAGAGAGCATGATAATGCCCGAGTAAATGTAGCGGGTGCAGAATTACAGGCAATGATAGATAATGCCGTTAATCGAGCTATGGATAGACAGCTCCATGAATCCAGTGGTACCCATACAAGGACCCAATCTGCACCACATTCTAGAACACCCTCCAGGACCCACACTGCCCACAACAGTAATTCTCACCACTCATCAAACCAGAGGAGTGCTCCATCCCAAAGAGTCGTACAGAATCAAGAACCCCGTAATAAGGGTTGCTCCTATAAGTACTTCGTTTCGTGCAAACCCAGGGAATTCACTGGGGAAAAAGGAGCAGTAGATTGCATGACTTGGTTGGACGAGATGGATACGGTTGTGGATATCAGTGGTTGCAATAATAGGGATATTGTGAAATTCGTGTCTCAGTCTTTTAAGGGAGAAGCATTAGCTTGGTGGAGATCTTTGATCCAAGCTACGGGGAAAGTCCCGTTGTACAATATGACCTGGGAACAGTTCATGTCACTAATCAAGGAAAACTACTGCCCTCAGCATGAGGTTGAGAAAATTGAAGCTGACTTCTTGTCGCTGGTCATGAGAAACCTAGACTGTCAGGCCTACCTTACCAGTTTCAACACCTTGTCAAGGTTGGTTCCATATTTGGTAACTCCGGAACTCAAACGTATAGCTCGTTTTATTGGGGGTTTGGCCCCGGAGATCAAGGCAAGTGTGAAGGCCTCCAGACCAGCTACTTTTCGGTCTGCCGCGGACATATCATTGTCTCTTACCTTGGACGCGGTTAGGCAGGAATCGCAGAGGAACGCTGATACCGAAAAGAGGAAGCGTGAGGATGACAACTCACGACGTTCAGACAAGAAGCATAAGGGAAAAAATGACCACAAGAAGGGGTCAGGATTTAGGAAGGATGGTCAGCAGTCGGGTGAAAAACCCAGATGTAAAATCTGCAAGAGACAGCACTTCGGAAAGTGCAGGTATGAATCGAATTCGCATTCACAATAAAAAACTTTTGCATGTGGGTTATGCAAGTCCAAGGAACACAAGACCTTGGATTGCAAAAAGATGAAGGATGCAACCTGCTACGGTTGCAATGAAAAGGGGCACATCAAGACCAATTGCCCAAAGTACGCCAAGAAGCCTGAAGAGGCTAAGAAGACCAATGCTAGGGTCTTCAGGATGGATGCAAAGGAAGCGGTTCTAAACGACAATGTGATTACAGGTACTTTCCTTGTAAATGATGTCTATGCAAGAGTACTTTTTGATTCAGGCGCTGATAAGTCTTTTGTAGATAATAAGTTTTGCAATCTGCTGAATTTACCTGTTAAAACCTTAAGTGTAAGATATGAAGTGGAATTGGCAGATGGCACCATAGACACTGTCTCAACTGTGTTAGATGGATGTGTTATATCCATTAAGAACCACTTTTTTCCTTTGACCCTACTCCCCTTTAAGTTAGCCGGTTTTGACATAGTATTGGGTATGGACTGGTTATCTCATAACCAGGCCCAAATTGTCTGTAACAAGAAGCAAGTGGTGATCAAGACTCCGTCTGGTGAATCACTTACTATCCAGGGAGATACCCAGTATGGGCTGTCTGAGCATATGTCTATGCTCAAGGACTCTAAGTGTTTGAAGAAGGGTTGTGTCATCTACATGGCACAAGTGATTATTGATAAGCCGAAGCCCAAAATTGGGGATATCCCCGTCGTTTCTGAATACCCTGGTGTTTTTCCTGAAGAACTACCTGGTTTGCCACCAGATAGGCAAGTAGAATTCAGAATTGACATTATTCCTAGATCAGCACCGGTAGCAAGGGCGCCTTATAGGTTGGCACCAACAGAGATGAAGGAATTGAGAACGCAGTTAGATGATTTGCTAGCCAAAGGTTTTATCAAACCTAGTTCGTCTCCTTGGGGAGCACCAGTTTTATTTGTCAAGAAGAAGGATGGATCGATGCGTCTGTGCATCGACTACCGTGAGCTTAATAAGGTCACTATCAAGAATAGGTATCCTTTGCCCAGAATCGACGATCTGTTCGATCAACTTCAAGGGGCCAGTTTCTTCTCTAAGATTGACTTAAGGTCAGGCTATCACCAACTGAAGGTTAGAGATGAAGACGTACACAAGACTGCATTTAGGACTCGTTATGGTCATTACGAGTTCCTAGTGATGCCTTTTGGGCTCACTAATGCACCTGCCGTGTTCATGGATCTTATGAATCGCGTTTGCAAGCCATACTTAGATAAATTCGTCATCGTTTTCATCGACGACATTCTCATCTACTCAAAGAACCAAGCTGACCATGAGAAGCATCTTCATTGCATCCTGGAACTACTTCATAAAGAAAAGCTCTATGCCAAGTTCTCGAAGTGTGAATTCTGGATTCGAGAAGTCCAATTTCTTGGACATGTTGTTAGTGAGCGTGGTATCCAAGTCGATCCCGCTAAAGTTGAAGCTGTCATGAATTGGCAAGAGCCAAAGACGTCTACAGAAATTCGTAGCTTCCTAGGTTTGGCAGGATACTATTGGCGATTCATTGAAAACTTCTCAAGGATTGCTGCACCCCTGACTTCGCTGAAGCGTAAGAAGATTAAGTTTGACTGGGGTCCTAAGCAGCAGGAATCCTTCGATATTCTGAAACAAAAGTTGAGCAATGCTCCAGTACTGACATTGCCTGATGGAATTGAGGAGTTTGTAGTTTATTGTGATGCATCACACACCGGGATGGGATGTGTGCTTATGCAGAAAGGCAAAGTCATTGCCTATGCTTCACGCCAGTTAAAGGTGCACGAAAAGAATTACACCACCCATGACTTGGAGTTGGGTGCCGTTGTATTCGCACTAAAACTTTGGAGGCACTACTTATATGGAATCAAATGTGTGATCTATTCTGATCACAAGAGCCTTCAACATCTGTTCAATCAGAAGGACTTGAACATGAGGCAACGCCGTTGGATGGAAACTCTGAATGATTACGATTTTGAAATCAGACACCATCCCGGCAAGGCGAATGTAGTTTCCGATGCCTTGAGTCGGAAGGAAAAAGTAAAACCGATAAGAATCAGTGCCAAGAGCATCGAGGTTAGGAATAGCATGAATGAAAGGTTGTTAGCTGCACAGAAAGAAGCTGTGTTGGAAGCTAACTATCCTAACGAAAATCTAGGAGTAACTGAGGAGCAATTATCTCTTGGCAAGGATGGAATTCTTAGATTGAATGGACGAATATGGGTTCCAATCTATGGAGGACTTCGAGATGTTATCCTCCAGGAAGCCCATAGTTCTAAATATTTTGTTCATCCTGGAGCTGATAAGATGTACCAGGATCTAAGGGCAAATTATTGGTGGATAGGCTTAAAAAAGTCTGTAGCCGCCTATGTAACTAAATGCTTGACGTGTGCGCAAGTAAAAGCAGAACATCAGAAACCGTCAGGTTTACTACAACAGCCTGAACTTCCTACATGGAAGTGGGAAATGGTAACTATGGATTTTATCACCAAGTTACCCAAGACAAGGAAAGGAAATGACACAATATGGGTGATAGTTGATAGACTGACTAAGTCAGCACATTTCCTACCCATTAAGGAGACTTACAGCTCCGACATGTTAGCCCAGTTGTACGTGGATAAGATTGTAGCTTTACATGGCATACTTGTGTCTATTATCTCTGACAGAGATACTAGATACACGTCACATTTTTGGAAAAGCTTCCAACAATCTTTGGGCACGTGTTTGAATTTTAGTACGGCTTACCATCCTCAGACGGACGGCCAGAGTGAGCGTACTATTCAAACATTGGAAGACATGCTTCGTGCATGTGTGATTGACTTGGGTGGTAGTTGGGATAACCACCTGCCGTTAATCGAATTCTCCTACAACAATAGCTACCATACCAGCATTAAAGCTGCGCCTTTCGAGGCCTTATATGGTAGAAAGTGTAGATCGCCCATTTGTTGGGCAGAAGTTGGAGATGTCCAATTATCAGGACCAGAGATAGTCTTTGAAACGACGGACAAGATTGTCCAGATTCATGGCCATCTCAAGGCTGCCCGAGATAGGAAGAAGAGCTACGCAGATCCAAAGAGTAAATCTTTTCACTTCGAAGTAGGTGACAAGGTGTTGCTTAAAGTATCACCCTGGAAGGGAGTGATGCGATTTGGTAAGAAAGGCAAGTTAAGCCCGAGATACATAGGACCTTTCGAGGTTATCGAACGTGTCGGGTCAGTTTCCTATAAGCTAAACTTACCAGAAGAGCTCAGTGGAATTCACAATGTATTTCACATCTGCAATCTGAAAAAGTGTTTCGCTGATGAATCACTGGTCATACCACATACGGATGTGCATATCGATGAGAGCTTGAAATTTTTGGAAAAACCATTGTTGATCGAGGATCAACAGGTTAAAAAGCTTCGAAGGAAGCATGTACCGATTGTAAAGGTCAAATGGGATGCCCGTAGAGGTCCCGAATACACGTGGGAGGTAGAGTCCACTATGAAAGAGAAATAATCTCATTTGTTCCAGTAAATCTCGAGGTCGAGATTTCTTTTAAGGGGGTGAGGATGTAACACCTCGAAAATTTACGTCCTATAATGTGTTGACACGTGTCATAACCTTTGAACGTGTGGAAGAATACTTTCGAGGGACTAAAGTTGACAAACAATGAAACTATGTAAATATAAGGGTTCAAAGTGTCAACAATGGATAAATATACTTTACAATAATCCTACATGATGTTTATAACCTTAAACGAATAAATTATGGATCATACGTAACTAATTGTGAAAGAAAGTGAGAGATTTCAAACTACAGGGGTTAAATGTGTCAACATGTTTAAGATATACCTCTGAGTGACCTTTTAGCAAACCCGAAGCTTTGTAATGATTAATTATGCTCACTAGAATGTGTGATAAAAATATCACCAAGTTTCGTTATCGTATGAGAAAGTTATGATATAATTCGTGTGCGACGGGTTAGAAGCGTCAACATGGAAATTTAGGGTTTTTCGGGTAAACACAAAGTGGCCAAGGACTTCACAAAGTGGGTATAAGTCTTAAAGCCCCTATATGTCAATTTAAAAGTCTCATAATGCAAGAAAGAATGAGAGAGCGACCTTTCGGGGGACCAAGGACTAAACATGCAATAAACAAAAACTTCAAAACCTGAACCGGAGGTCCAAGCGGGCCGCGTAAGACTTAACCACATCTTACGCGGGCCGCGTGCGATGCCCAGATGCAGGAAATACAGACAGGTTCCTGTCCAGCCTTGTAACCGACTCAAATCACTAGTATGCAATACCATGTGCTCCCTAAACTGGGTTCTAGCCCCTAGGGACACTTGGGAATGATCTAACATCAGTGATAGGGTTGTTTGGCACCATCTTGTGTGATCAAGATCATTATATAAAGAAGTTCATTGTTCCAAGTTTGATCATTCATGCACAACTTCATCTCTGATCAATTCTGGAGCATAAGGACCATCCTCAAGCATCATAAATCGTTCATTAGACACTTGTAAGTATGTTTAACCCTTCTTAATTAAGTCTTGCTTAGTTATTAGCCTAGAAGTCAAACCGTCATAATTACGGTTTGACTTAACGATTAATCGCTAATGATCCAGTGATTAGGCAAACTTAAGGTAGTTATAAGTTGGTAATTATGTGGGCTTTAAACCCTTAAAAGGGCACCCACTAATTCCCATCCTAACTAGGTTGTTTGTCGAGTCAAAGATGATTAGAAAAAAGTCAACAGAAATGTAAACTTTGATTTAACGCATAATTAACGATGTAAAAAGCGTGTAACCTATTTTATCATTCATATAACCAGATAATAAGTATAAGAACTTGTCTAAGCTTGTTTGATTCGACAACTTTCTGTTTAAGATCGATTCGGAACCGAAAGGCGCATAGTTTGACTTTCTGCTTTGACTTCGGTTCTGACCCGGTTTTGATAGGTTTAGACATGCCTTAAAGTTCCATTAGGACCTAGTTACATGATTGTATAATCCTCGGCGTTTATACCACTTAAATCCTTAATTGTCCGACGTTTCCGTTAAGTGCTTAAATATGGACCATAATGCCCTTATGTCCATAAAACGAGAATTTTGGAAATATGAAAGTACAATAATCTTTGTTACTGATTATTAAACATGTCCCTAAATTTTCACATCAGTTGGAGGTCTAGATTAGGAGTTATACTTAATGACGTAATTAGAACGCTTCTTAGTAATTAAACGGCGTCATTATCGTAAAGCCTATCTAAACCCAATTTTTGACACCAAACCTTTTACCCACTGATGTAATATAATATTTTGGGATTTTTGAAGATTTTTAATTATTTTTAAACTGATCATAAGCTAGAATTAGTGCCGTGATTCGGTAAACACCAAATATACCCTTTTAGGCCATAAAATGAGTTTTACAAATCCTTTTGATGCCAATCCAATTGCTACTGATTTTAAATAATAAATGAAGTGTTTTGAACCAGTTTAACTGATCAGAAAACTCAGAATCCTATTTTAACCCGTACGTCGCTTAAAACGGCTTTATACGCGTATTATACGCATAGTTTGAGTTTAAAACCATTTTGTCACATAAGACTTATTACCAACTGAGGTAACCTGTTAAAATAAATTATTTTACTGATTTATTCAGACCTGGATCACAGAAGCTTAATTAATCCCTGTTATAATCTTTAAAATGACCAAAATACCCCTACGGGGCTTAATATGAGATTAAACTCGTTTTGGGCATAATGGAAGGTATCCTACTGATATCACAGCATATTTAAGGCATGTTAACTTAGGAAATCTGTTTAGGACTCTTATGGTTACCCGTTACGCTTCATGCGCGTTCGGTTCGGTTTATGTAACTAGTTTACATAAATTAGCTGAAACGGGTCAAACCTTATCAGTTTATTCTCAAAATTCAGAATGTGTGTAATATACCCATATTAAGCAAGTCTTCAAACTTGTCGGGTCTAAATCACATTCTATCCGGTCTTCGCTTAATCGTGCGTTCGAACCGTATATTCCTTTAAAACTAACCGGTCTAAGTTTAGACTTAATCAAAGACCCGTTAGGATTCTAATAGGTTATTATAAACCTTCGTTCCAGAATAGGAGACCCGGTAAAAGATACTTGCACTCGCTGATTGTGACTTATACTTGCTCAGGTAAATACTTTTAACTTATTTTCCCTATACGGGCTTGGGGTACGGTATATAAAATACCGCTTGGTCGGGCATTGAATCTTTAATTGTATGATGGTTAAAGTATTGAAATGTATCGTTTAAATTGTTTTGTTTTCTTAAAGCCTTTGGGGGGTTAATGACCATGTCCCGGATATCCCTGGCATCATTTTACGAAATGGCCACGACCTAAGCACGGGGCGTAGGCGTACGCTCGTCGGTGTTTCATATAATTAATGTGGTGTGTCCATTGATCTTTAACCCGGCTCGACCCGGGCTACTGAACGCATAAGAAACATGTAAATCCTTTACAAGTATTATATTCTAATAATTATCCCAAGTTATAAAATATTATTTGTGCCTTGTGCCTTAAATTCATTTTCTTAAACTCTTTTCAAAATGAGTCGGTTGATTGTATTTACCAGTGTAAACTGACGTATTTTCTCAAAAAGGTTAAGTGCAGGTACTACGCGTAATAGGCTGGCTTTTCTCCTAGCATCCACAATAAGTCTCGCAAGCTTGGATGTCATAGACTGTTGAACATTGTTTCCTTTTTATCTTGATCTACCTGTGGATTTATATTCAACTATTTGTGATACTTAATATTACAATATTGTTTGGTTGAAATGAATCTATACTTTGCTTCCGCTGTGCATTTAAATATTGTGTTGTTTGACTAATATGTTACCAACCACGTCACGATACTCCCCTACCGGGCCCACCGATAATACGTGGAAATTCGAGGTGTGACACTTACATTTTCGTAGTAGTCGATACGCACAGTCTAGTAACACATGGGAAGCCCCCACTAATCTTCGCAAACATGTCTGGGAGACCGCGATACGAATTAATACGATACGTGGTTTACAAAACGAACATATGATTTACGAAACGAATTCTATAACTAAGACAACCAACTGTGTGACAACCCTCAAATTTACATCTAACCGTACAATCTAATAATGTTAATTAAAGTACTTGATGACTGTGCTGAATCATTTAACTGCTCTCTGATTACTGTGTTATGCTTACATGTATTTGTTAACATACTAATAGTATACAGAAAAGTTACTAAATACTCCGGTACGCCTTCCTGAGTGTTAAAAATTAAAAACATTGCAAAAATATATACGTAAGACACTTTACGGATTAATTAAGCACTTTAACGGAACAGTGTCAAACCGAACAACCGGACTTTACCCGGAACACAAAAATATTGTCAAACACATTAATTCTATTTTTTTTAAGTTAGTTATGATCCCCGAACATCATAAAACCTCCTAAAAAAATATCTACCAACTAAAGTATGTAACTAACACTTGATTTATAACTAGAATGTAACCAAATTGGTTAGCACCTAAGCTAGACCCCCCCCCCCCCCACCTAACCTACGGTCATCATGGCCCTTACACAAATTGATTTTACTTCAATTGTTTATTAGATTATGTTCCCTCCTACATGACACATTACACAAGGGTTAAAGTTGCAAAATGGGTTATAAATAAGTATACTAGACAACCACCTTCTCACTTCAAACCTCAACAAGCAACAAAGCTCTCTTCCTTCCTTCCCCACTTTCGGCAGCCACCACCAACCACCCTATCACCACCATCAACTCCCTTTCTAGCCATTTTACATACACACAAAGGTGCAAGGAGTCATACAACTAAGCTCGGTGCACTCGGAAGTTCAAGGACCACTCTAGTTTTCTTTTATCCACCACTTTTACGCCTTGTTTCTCCCCTAGCCTTGTGCTAGTAGTAAGTGCTTTTAATCATCATCTTGTTCTTGTATTTGGTGGTTAATATATGATTTAGTGGTGAAATTTGAGAAACACTAAAGAACTTACATTAATCTTAAACATAAAGTGATAAAGGGTGGATAAAGAGAAGTTATGTGTGTAAATCATGTAGATCTTGTGTCGTTATGATTCTTGATTGATTTCCTGATGATTTGCTGGTTAATATTGATGGTTGATGTTGTTGTGATCACTAAACATGCCAACGGAATCAATCGAACGCGCTTTAGAAGGTTAAAGACTGAAAACAGAAAGCTGTTTAGTGATTACAGCCAACTTCAGTTGGCTGTAACAGGACCGTAACTTAACGAAAATGTATTTTCTGAGGTCTAGGTTTATGTATTATGAAATACAGTTCTAATGGCACTGGAATCATAATTTTTGGACTCCGTTTACTATTTTTAAAGTATCATTTTGTAACAGCAGCTAGAGCTGCATTTTTCTGCTGAAAATATGCGTTCTGTTTTCAGTCATAACTTGAATTCTGTGTAGAGTTAAATCATGAAATTTGTACTGTAGATGGCCACCGATGTATTTGTAATTCTCTCACTGGAATTTCATAAATCGGACTTACAATAAATTTTAAATAACTTAATCCGTGGACTGTGGTCAGAAAAAGATAAATCTGAGTGCAGTCCGGAAAATGAATTTTTATAAAATATTAGTAATGAACTGGACTCCGATATTTTTACACCATAAAATTTGGAATGTTTAAGACATTCTGTAAAAATTTGGGAATTTTTTGAATAAGTTAACTATTTTACTAAAATGTCCGAAAACAGCCCGGTTTTGAATATTAATGCTGAAATGACATAAGTTGTAATTTGCGTGTCTAAACGTCGAGTATGTTATATGTGAATGATCTAACATTATTATGTGTCAATAAAGTGTTATGTGCAATATCGTATGTTTATTTATGAACGGGAATAGATGGGAAGTTTATATGGGCATAAACCGTTTAAGTAATGCATGTTATGTGATAGATACGTGCAGGAACTTTGTGCTCTATTTGAAAATCACTAAATGACTAACTGGTAATCATATTAGGACGTGATTGACCGGCCTTGACTGTTAGCTATATTTGAGAATCTAACCGAGCAAACCGATGTGAGTTCACACACTTTCTAAGGCATGGGATTCCCGGTGGTTTGGGAATGGGTTAATAAATTAAAACGGAATCTACATATCTTACTTAGGTAGGATATGTACGGCCATCCTCCTTGGGTTGGATGCCAATGTTAATCCTGCGTATTCTCTTTGGGAGAACTACGTACGTTTGTCCTCCTCGGGTTGGACAACAATCTTAAAACTTACTAGACAAAACTCTATCATAAGTCCCTCAATTTATATCGACTTAATCGCCGAGGCCGATGGTGAGCGGGTCATTAGTTAATAGCGCTATTAGGTTTAACAAACCTCACACCGTGTCGTTCGAACGGGCGTGTACTAATGGACTATGGCAAAGGGTCAATGCTGATAGACATTGACTTAGGGCACAATTTACTTTCGTTAGTAGTCGATATCATACCGTCTAGTAGTTTACATGGGGAAGCCCCCACAAATTTTGGATATGGTTTGGGTAATGAAAAAGGAACTGGTTAAACATACTTTCAACTACGGGGTAACCCCCACGGAAAATATGCCAACGAAAGTTAAACCACGTTTTCAGAAACAACTTAAAACTAAACAACCAAACGTGAACTCACTCAACTTTGTTGTTGACTCGTTGTTACATGCCTTACAGGTCGCTAGATGCTTTTGGAGCTTGCACGAGGAGAAGGTTGTTGTGGAATATGATTTGTTATGTCCCGTGCTAAACCTTTAATCCTTATGAACTTATTAAACTGCGTTTTGGACTTTAAACTTATGAACTATCGACTTAGAGTTAATTACACAAATGGGTCCTGTGGTTTATAGCTAATTTCGCCTTTGGGTACTAACTTTTTTTTTTAACATGTTTAGGTCTTATGGTTTCAGTTTTGTAACACCTTTGGGTACTAACACCAAAATTAGTTAATTAATGACCAAAATGCCCTTGCATTTTTTTAAGTTTATCAATGTAACACATTTGGGTACTAACACCTAATTTTATTTAAGTTTAAATCAATTTTATAAAATATATTTATTTTTTTTATTTTCATCTTTTTATTATATTTCTTTATTAACATAAAGTCTATTTATTTTTTTTATTTTCATATTTTTATTAAATTTCTTATTTAACATAAAATCTATCCAAAATTTATTATTATCAAAGATATTTATGAAAGATATTTATTATTATCAATTATATCTATCCAAAATTTATTATTATCAAAGATATTTATTATCAATTATTTTCATGAAAGATATTTATTATTATCAATTATATCTATCCAAAATTTATTATTATCAAAGATATTTATTATTATCAATTATATCTATCCAAAATTTATTATTATCAAAGATATTTATTATCAATTACTTTGGATAGTAATAAATAATAAATATCTTTGATAATAATAAATTTAGGATAGATATGATTGATAATAATAAATATCTTTCATGAAAAAAAAATTAAGCCTTTATGTAATTAAGCCTTTACAATTAAGCCTTTACAAAATTAAGCCTTTATGTAACAACACGTTACAAAAAAAAAAAACGAGTTAAAAAAAGGTTTAATTTTTTTTCATGAAAGATATTTATTATTATAAATTATATCTATCCAAAATTTATTATTATCAAAGATATTTATTATCAATTATTTTGGATAGTAATAAATAATAAATATATTTGATAATAATAAATTTTGGATAGATATAATTGATAATAATAAATATCTTTCATATAATTAAACCTTTTTTTAACTCGTTTTTTTTGTTCATTTACATTTTACTATTTTAGAACTTATACAGTTTCTATATTTATTATTATCTATCCAAAATTGAAAACGAGTAAGGTTTAGATTATTTAAAACGAGTAAGATATTTAATTTACATAAAACTATATAGCTAGTAGATTTTACTGGTGTAACTAGTAGACTTTATGTTAAATAAGAAATTTAATAAAAATATGAAAATAAAAAAATAAATAGACTTTACGTTAATAAAGAAATATAATAAAAAGATGAAAATAAAAAAAAATAAATAGATTTTATAAAATTGATTTAAACTTAAATAAAATTAGGTGTTAGTACCCAAATGTGTTACATTGATAAACTTAAAAAAATGCAAGGGCATTTTGGTCATTAATTAACTAATTTTGGTGTTAGTACCCAAAGGTGTTACAAAATTGAAACCATAAGACCTAAACATGTTAAAAAAAAAAGTTAGTACCCAAAGGCGAAATTAGCTATAAACCACAGGACCCATTTGTGTAATTAACTTATGGACTTATGTTTTGGTTTCACGTTTTATGCTTCCGCTGTTTAAATCTGAACTTGGTTAACTTAAAGTCGGTTTACTTCCTTTTGGTCACCAATCGTATTGTGGTTGGTTTTATTTACTTAATTGTGTTGTTCAATATGATTGGTGGCTCGATCCTGGTCACGTCACGCCTCCAAGCGGTGGTACTCCGCATGGTGGATTTTGGGGGTGTGACAGATTGGTATCAGAGCCATTGGTTATAGTGAACTTGGTTTTAAAAAGGGAAAAGTTTTTGATGAAACCAGACTATAACCTATACAGTGCTCAACGATCCACAACGACGCTTCGCTCCACGTGCAAGACTCGACACAAAAGGTGGTATGATTTATGATATATTATCGGTTAGATAGTTCACACTGTGCATTAATTAATGTGATAATTGCTATTTGAACCTTGTGTGCTTACTCCCCACTATCGTCCCACACTTACGCACTTTCGCGACACTTTTCTCACTTACGTTGCTTCGTTATGAAGATCATGAGCGGACGCGGAGGACGTATCAACCTCACTCAAGCCCAGTTGATGGCTTTGATCAACGAACGAGTTGCTGAGGCACTCGCAGCAAATCCAGTAGGAGGTATAACCTGCCATATCAACCTATCTTAGGACGTTTAGATCCTACCTTCGCAAACCAACCCTCGTGCTTAACCTTGTCTTTTATTCTCGCGCAACAGGTCAACATGCTCAACCTCCTGTGTGCACGTTCAAAACATTCATGGACTGCCGACCTACTACTTTCAGTGGCACAGAAGGAGCAGTAGGCCTTCTTCACTGGTTTGAAAAGCTTGAGTCTGTTTTCGAGATGTGCGAATGCCCTAAATACCGTAGGGTGAAATATGCTACCGGAACACTTGAAGGTGCTGCGTTAACCTGGTGGAAAGCACAGGTTCAACTACTAGGACTAGCAGTTGCTAATGCCACCCCCTGGAATGGTTTCAAAGAACTGATCAAAGAGGAGTACTGTAGTCGAGATGACATCCACAAGCTAAAGGTGGAATTTTTCAATCTGAAGATGACGGGGTCTGAGATAGAGGCGTATACTAAGAGGTCAAACGAGCTAGCCATCTTGTGTCCAACTATGGTGGACCCTCCCATCAAACGTATTGAGCTGTACCTCAAGGGCCTTGTACCAGAGATTCAAAGTCACGTGACTTCGGCTAACCTGGGTACCATTCAGCAAATCATCAAGTTGGCTCACCGTCTCACCGACCAGGCAGTGGAACAAAACAGACTGCCCAAGCGTATTGGTGCTGCTACTACTGACGCTCCCAATGAAAACAAGTGAAAATGGGATGGGAACTCCGGAAAGGGGTCTACTTCAGTTCAGTCTCAGCAGCGAAAGACTGATGACTACCAGAGTCCTGGTCAGCAATCTTCCGGTAACCAAGGACAGGGTGGATACCGAGGGAACCACCCCAAGTGCAACCGGTGCAACAAGCATCACAGCGGGCAGTGCAACAAAGGTCGTTGTCAGAGATGTCACAAGCTGGGTCATGAAGCTAAAGATTGCAGGAGCCCGCGTCCTGCAAATCAGAATCGCCAACAACAACAACACGCTCCACAGAACCACCACCAGCAGCAACAGCAGGGCAATAAAGGATGCTTTCAGTGTGGCGCTGAAGGCCACTTTAAGAAAAACTGTCCTCAGCTGAACCAGAACCACAACAACCAAGGAAACGGGAACCACAATAGGAACAACAATGGAGGCAACAACGGGGGTAACAATAATGGCAATGGTGCCAGAGGACGTGTTTTCGTGCTAGGTCAGGGTGATGCAAGGAACGATCCCAACGTTGTGATGGGTAAGTTTCTTCTGGATGACTTCTTTGTTACTGTTTTATTCGATTCAGGTGCCGATACTAGTTATGTATCCTTAAAAGTTAATCAAATGCTTAAGCGCACTCCAACACTTTTGAACACCAAACACACGGTAGAACTAGCCAACGGTAAAAGTCTTGAAGCCACACACATAGTTAAAGGTTGTAACCTCGTCTTAGCTGGTCAGACCTTCTCTATCGACCTTATTCCTATCATACTTGGTAGTTTTGACGTCGTTATTGGGATGGATTGGCTATCTCATCATCAAGCGGAGATTGTCTGCAAGGAGAAAATCGTCCGCATTCCTCGTTCTGGCGAAGAACCCCTCGTGATTCATGGCGACAAGAGTGGTGCTATCGTAGGCCCAAAAGTGTTTGCACTTGGTACCGTACAGGTAATGTCTCCATATCTCTTTCCTTAAGGCCCAAAAGTGTTTGCGAAAGGGCCACACTGCTATCCTAGCCCTCGTTTCTGATACATCAATGGAAGAGAAGAGAATTGAAGACATTCCTATTGTGCGCGATTTTCTTGAGGTATTTCCTGAGGAATTACCTGGTCTTCCGCCTCATCGTCAAGTTGAGTTTCAAATCGAGCTAGCTCCTGGAGCAGCGCCCATAGCTCGTGCGCCTTATCGACTAGCTCCGTCAGAAATCGAAGAACTGTCCACGCAACTACAAGAACTCTTGGAGAAGGGTTTTATACGTCCTAGCTCTTCGCCCTGGGGAGCTCCAGTCTTGTTCGTGAAGAAGAAGGATAGTAGCTTTAGAATGTGTATTGACTATCACGAACTCAACAAGGTGACCGTGAAGAATCGTTATCCCCTTCCATGTATTGACGACTTGTTCGACCAGTTGCAAGGGTCGAGCTATTACTCTAAGATTGATTTGAGATCGGGATACCATCAGCTGAGAGTCCGAGATGAGGACGTCTCCAAAACAGCATTCAGAACTCGTTACGGCCATTACGAGTTTCTGGTCATGCCTTTCGGATTGACGAATGCACCAGCGGTCTTCATGGATCTCATGAACCGAGTGTGCAAACCTTACCTGGATAAGTTCATCATTGTTTTCATCGACGACATCCTGATCTATTCTAAGAGTCAAGAGGAACACGAGCAGCATCTACGACTCATGCTGGAACTTCTTCGAACAGAGCAGTTGTATGCCAAGTTTTCGAAATGTGACTTCTGGCTTCGCGAAGTACACTTTCTGGGCCATGTGGTAAACAAGGATGGGATTCATGTAGATCCATCCAAGGTTGATTCGATCAAGAACTGGCCTGCACCACGTACACCAACAGAAATTCGCCAATTCTTGGGTTTGGCAGGATATTACAGAAGGTTTATCAAAGATTTCTCCAAGATTGCGCAGCCTCTCACTTCACTGACTCAGAAGGGTGTCACCTATCATTGGGGTGATGCACAGGAGTCCGCATTTCAGCACTTGAAAGATAGACTTTGTAGCGCGCCTATCCTCTCATTGCCCAAAGGCACAGATGATTTTGTGGTTTACTGCGATGCTTCCATCCAAGGACTTGGTTGCATGTTGATGCAATGTGACAAGGACATTGCCTACGCATCACGCCAACTCAAAGTTCACGAAAGAAATTACACTACTCACGATCTGGAGCTGGGAGCAGTTGTTTTCGCGCTTAAGATATGGAGACATTACCTGTACGGTACCAAGTGCACCATTTACACCGATCACAGGAGTCTCAAGCATATCTTCAAGCAAAAGGAGTTAAACATGCGTCAACGCCGATAGGTTGAGCTCTTGAACGATTATGAATGCGCTATCAAATACCATCCGGGCAAGGCCAATGTTGTGGCCGACGCCCTCAGTCGAAAGGATACTATACCTAAGCGTGTACGTGCGTTACAGCTTACCATCCAATCTAACCTTCACACTCAGATACGAGATGCTCAGGTTGAAGCATTGAAAGCAGAAAACATCATGGTTGAATCCTTACGAGGATCGAGGCAGCGGCTAGAACGAAAGGAAGACGGCGCCTACTATGTTAACGGACGCATCTGGGTTCCACTTTATGGCAACTTACGTGAGCTTGTGATGGATGAAGCACATAAGTCTCGTTACTCGGTACATCCTGGTTCGGATAAGATGTACCACGATCTCAAGACTACATACTGGTGGCCTGGTATGAAAGCCAGCATAGCAACCTACGTCAGTAAATGCTTGACTTGTGCTAGAGTCAAGACTGAATATCAGAAACCATCAGGCCTACTTCAACAACCAGAGATCCCGAAATGGAAATGGGAGCAAATTTCCATGGATTTCGTTACTGGCCTACCGAGATCTCAACGCGGAAACGATACCATTTGGGTGATCGTAGATCGACTGACCAAGTCTGCACATTTTCTGGCAATCAAGGAAACGGATAAGTTTTCTACTTTAGCAGACATTTACCTAAAGGAAGTAGTATCAAGGCACGGAGTGCCGACCTCTATTATATCTGATCGTGACGCGCGTTTTACTTCTGAACTGTGGCAAGCTATGCACAAGTCTTTTGGCTCATGTTTAGATATGAGCACCGCTTATTACCCACAGACGGATGGGCAATCTGAACGCACCATCCAAACTCTTGAAGACATGCTTAGGGCATGTGTAATCGATTTTGGTAATGGCTGGGAAAAGCACCTCCCGCTAGTGGAGTTTTCATATAACAACACCTACCGCACCAGCATCCAGGCCGCTCCGTTCGAGGCATTGTACGGACGCAAATGCCGATCACCTCTCTGTTGGGCAGAAGTTGGTGACAGCCAAATCACTGGCCCAGAACTTGTGGTAGATACCACCGAGAGAATTGCTCAGATACGATAGTGAATGGCGGCAGCTCGTGATCGTCAGAAAAGCTATGCTGATAAGGGAAGAAAACCACTCGAGTTCCAGGTTGGAGACCGAGTGCTACTCAAAGTCTCGCCTTGGAAAGGCGTAGTCCGTTTTGGCAAACGAGGCAAGCTCAATCCGCGTTATGTCGGACCATTCGAAATCATCGAGAAAATTGGCAAAGTCGCCTACAGGTTGAATCTACCTGAAGAACTCAGCGGAGTTCACAACGTATTCCATGTGTCGAATCTGAAGAAGTGTCTGTCAGATGAGACTCTCATAGTTCCTCTAAAGGAGCTCACTATCGACGACCAGCTGCGATTCGTCGAAGAACCAGTAGAGATTACGGATCGAGATGTTAAGATCCTCAAGCGTACCAGGATACCTCTTGTCCGGGTTTGTTGGGATTCCCGTCGTGGCCCAGAGTATACCTGGGAACGAGAAGACCAAATGAAACTCAAGTATCCCCAGCTGTTTAAGAAAAGTGCAACCACTACTGAGACTGAAGCTACTGCAGAATTTCGGGAGGAAATTCCAAATCAACAGGGGGATGATGTGACACCCCAGGAAAACCAGGAAACCAACACAACTTAACTAGCTTCCTCAGTAACCACGCGCTAAATTTCGGGACGAAATTCTCTTAACAGGGGGAGAATGTGACAACCCTCAAATTTACATGTAACCGTACAATCTATTAATGCTAATTAAAGTACTTGATGACTGTGCTGAATCATTTAACTGCTCTCTGATTACTGTGTTATGCTTACATGTATTTGTTAACATACTAATAGTATACAGAAAAGTTACTAAATAGTCCGGTACGCCTTCCTGAGTGTTTAAAATTAAAAACATTGCAAAAATATATACGTAAGACACTTTACGGATTAATTAAGCACTTTAACGGAACAGTGTCAAACCGAACAACCGGACTTTACCCGGAACACAAAAATATTGTCAAACACATTAATTCTATTTTTTTAAGTTAGTTATGATCCCCGAACATCATAACACCTCCTAAAAAAAATATCTAACCACTAAAGTATGTAACTAACACTTGATTTATAACTAGAATGTAACCAAATTGGTTAGCACCTAAGCTAGACCCCCCCCCCCACCTAACCTACGGTCATCATGGCCCTTACACAAATTGATTTTACTTCAATTGTTTATTAGATTATGTTCCCTCCTACATGACACATTACACAAGGGTTAAAGTTGCAAAATGGGTTATAAATAAGTATACTAGACAACCACCTTCTCACTTCAAACCTCAACAAGCAACAAAGCTCTCTTCCTTCCTTCCCCACTTTCGGCAGCCACCACCAACCACCCTATCACCACCATCAACTCCCTTTCTAGCCATTTTACATACACACAAAGGTGCAAGGAGTCATACAACTAAGCTCGGTGCACTCGGAAGTTCAAGG
Organism: Helianthus tuberosus; assembly: GCA_030545235.1. Lineage (NCBI taxonomy): Eukaryota > Viridiplantae > Streptophyta > Magnoliopsida > Asterales > Asteraceae > Helianthus > Helianthus tuberosus. The sequence continues at coordinate 150,915,162 of CM060403.1, read as the reverse complement.
ACCACTCTAGTTTTCTTTTATCCACCACTTTTACGCCTTGTTTCTCCCCTAGCCTTGTGCTAGTAGTAAGTGCTTTTAATCATCATCTTGTTCTTGTATTTGGTGGTTAATATATGATTTAGTGGTGAAATTTGAGAAACACTAAAGAACTTACATTAATCTTAAACATAAAGTGATAAAGGGTGGATAAAGAGAAGTTATGTGTGTAAATCATGTAGATCTTGTGTCGTTATGATTCTTGATTGATTTCCTGATGATTTGCTGGTTAATATTGATGGTTGATGTTGTTGTGATCACTAAACATGCCAACGGAATCAATCGAACGCGCTTTAGAAGGTTAAAGACTGAAAACAGAAAGCTGTTTAGTGATTACAGCCAACTTCAGTTGGCTGTAACAGGACCGTAACTTAACGAAAAATGTATTTTCTGAAGTCTAGGTTTATGTATTATGAAATACAGTTCTAATGGCACTGGAATCATAATTTTTGGACTCCGTTTACTATTTTTAAAGTGTCATTTTGTAACAGTAGCTAGAGCTGCATTTTTCTGCTGAAAATATGCGTTCTGTTTTCAGTCATAACTTGAATTCTGTATAGAGTTAAATCATGAAATTTGTACTGTAGATGACCACCGATGTATTTGTAATTCTCTCACTGGAATTTTGTAAATCGGACTTACGATAAATTTTAAATAAATTATTCCGTGGACTATGGTCAGAAAAAGATAAATCTGAGTGCATTCCGGAAAATGAATTTTTATAAAATATTAGTAATGAACTGGACCCCGATATTTTTACACAATAAAATTTGGAATGCTTAAGACATTCTGTAAAAATTTGGGAATTTTTGGAATAAGTTAACTATTTTACTAAAATGTCCGAAAACAGCCCGGTTTTGAATATTAATGCTGAAATGACATAAGTTGTAATTTGCGTGTCTAAACGTCGAGTATGTTATATGTGAATGATCTAACATGATTATGTGTCAATAAAAGTGTTATGTGCAATATCGTATGTTTATTTATGAACGGGAATAGATGGGAAGTTTATATGGGCATAAACCGTTTAAGTAATGCATGTTATGTGATAGATACGTGTAGGAACTTTGTGCTCTATTTGAAAATCACTAAATGACTAAATGGTAATCATATTAGGACGTGATTGACCGACCTTGACTGTTAGCTATTTTTGAGAATCTAACCGAGCAAACCGAGGTGAGTTCACACACTTTCTAAGGCATGGGATTCCCGGTGGTTTGGGAATGGGTTAATAAATTAAAACGGAATCTACATATCTTACTTAGGTAGGATATGTACGGCCATCCTCCTTGGGTTGGATGCCAATGTTAATCCTGCGTATTCTCTTTGGGAGAACTACGTACGTTCGTCCTCCTCGGGTTGGACAACAATCTTAAAACTTACTAGACAAAACTCTATCATAAGTCCCTCAATTTATATCGACTTAATCGCCGAGGCCGATGGTGAGCGGGTCATTAGTTAATAGCGCTATTAGGTTTAACAAACCGCACACCGTATCGTTCGAACGGGCGTGTACTAATGGACTATGGCAAAGGGTCAGTGCTGATAGACATTGACTTAGGGCACAACTTACTTTCGTTAGTAGTCGATATCATACCGTCTAGTAGTTCACATGGGGAAGCCCCCACAAATTTTGGATATGGTTTGGTTAATGAAAAAGGAACTGGTTAAACATACTTTCAACTACGGGGTAACCCCCACGGCAAGTATGCCAACGAAAGTCAAACCACGTTTTCAGAAACAACTTAAAACTAAACAACCAAACGTGAACTCACTCAACTTTGTTGTTGAGTCGTTGTTACATGCCTTACAGGTCGTTAGATGCTTTTGGAGCTTGCACGAGGAGAAGGTTGTTGTGGAATATGATTTGTTATGTCTTGTGCTAAACTTTTAATCCTTATGAACTTATTAAACTGCGTTTTTGGACTTTAAACTTATGAACTATGGACTTATGTTTTGGTTTCACGTTTTATGCTTCCGCTTTTTAAATCTGAACTTGGTTAACTTAAAGTCGGTTTACTTCCTTTTGGTCACCAATCGTATTGTGGTTGGTTTTATTTACTTAATTCTGTTGTTCAATATGATTGGTGGCTCGATCCTGGTCACGTCATGCCTCCAAGCGGTGGTACTCCGCATGGTGGATTTTAGGGTTGTGACAAACTGTGAACTCGCTCAACTTTGTTGTTGATTCGTTGTTACATGCCTTGCAGGTCGTTAGGTACTCATGGAGTTTGCACAGGGAGGCGCGGTCGTTGTGGGACATGGCAGTGTGTGCCATGCTAAAAGCATTACTTTATTTCGTACTTAATACTTACATTGGGTTTTACAATTATGCTTCCGCTAAACACTTAACTACGTTTTTTATTTGAAACACCTTTCATATTGTGTGGTTGAATTTTACTTATTACTTGTTATGTTCAATATGATTGGTGGCTTGATCCTGGTCAGTCACGCCTCCAAGCGGTGATACTCCGCATGTGGATTTTGGGGGTGTGACAGGTTTTACGCACCGTTTTTTGCCGCGCCGTTTTTTATGTCACGTTTTTACAATGCGTTTTTACGCCCCATTTTTTACGTCCCGTTTTTACGCGCCGTTTTAGCGTCTCGTTTTTACGCGCCGTTTATAAGGCCCGTATTACGCGCCGTTATTTACGCCCCGTTTTTTTCACGCCGTTTTTGCGACCGGGATTACATGCGGTTTTTTATTCCCGGTTTTACGCACCGTTTTTTAGCGTGCCGTGTTTTACGTCCCGTTTTTACGCGCCGTTTTTTGCCCCGTTTTTTACATCCTGTTTTTACGCGCCGTTTTTACGACCCGTTATACACGTAACACGCCGTTTTTTTACGCCCCTGTTTTTTACGCGCGTTTTTTTACGACCCGTTTTACGCCCCGTTTTTTTCACTCCGTTTTTGCGACCGTGATTTTTCAAGCGTCGTTTTTTTAACGCGTCGTTTTTTACGCGCCGATTTTTCAAACGTCGTTATTTTAAGGCGCCGTTTTTTACACGTTTTTTTAACGCGTCGTTTTTTACACTTTTTACGTTTTACGTTAAACTTTTTATACTTTTACGTTTTAAGTTTTACGTTAAACTTTTTACGTTTTAAGTTTTACGTTAAACTTTTTACATTTTACGTTAAAATTTTTACGTTTTACGTAAAAAAAAATTTACATTTTACGTTTTACGTAAAACTTTTTACGTTTTACGTTAAACTTTTTACGTTTTACGTAAAACTTTTTACTTTTTACGTTTTACCTTAAAAATTTTACGTTTTACGTAAAACTTTTTTACATTTTACGTTTTACGTTAAAAATTTTACGTTTTACGTTTTATCTAAAAAAATTTTTACACAAAACGAACGCACCCGGAAAATCGTTACTCGGTAGGTGTCTCAGATAGATTGCTATCATCATCGACGCCTAAAAAAAAACCCAACAAACAAAAATTAAAAGAACTAGTGAATATCAACTGATATACATATGAGATATGATATTATTTCAACTGAAAGTCATCAAAACAAAACAAATCAAATCTCGATCGAATCAGTTCGTGTATTCTCGAATCAAAGCTTAAACTGAAATCAATTGTAAATATAACTGAAATATCAACTGTGTGAAACTTTGAACAATGTTTTCAGATTTTCAGTTTCAATCTTTCTGTTAAACAAGTTGAAATTGATTTATAATGTTCAAAATCCTCAGAAGTTTAACCGAACATCATCAAATCATTCTGAGATTCAACAAAATTTCAACTGAAACATTTTGAAATATATAATCGACATACCAAAACTGATCGAAAATCAACCGAAACAAATTCGATTTCACCGGACTTCACACCCACCACAAAACCCATCTTCGCCGGACTTCACACCACCACAACCCCACCTTCACCTTCACCTTCTACGTTAAACACCAGCACAAACCCCCACCTTCATCGGACTTCACACCCACCACAACTCCATCTTCACTGGACTTCACACCACCAAAACCCCCTACCTTCACCGTGAAACACCACCACAAAGCTCACCTTCATCGGACTTCGCACCCACCGCAACCCCACCTTCATCGGACATCATACCACCACAACCCCACCTTCACCGAACTTCAACACCACCACAACCCCCTTCAAATAACCTAAAACAACGAAGAGAGACAGACTATAGATTGTAGGGTTTTTAAAAACATGAAGAAGCAGATCAGATGTTTGATTAGAGAGTGCATATGAGGGGGCGCCGGTGTGGATGTGGTGTTTGGGAGTTGCCGGTAACCCACCACCACCGTCAAAACCCACCACCACCGTCAAAACCTCCCCACCACGGTCTTGAAGATGGTTTCTTGAAGATGAGAGATGAGTGGTTTCAATAGAGAGAGATGACAATAAGTAGTTGCAGGTTTGATTTTCAAAGAGAGAGAGGGATGAGTGGTTTCTTGAAGATGAGAGATGAGTAGTTGCAGATTTGATTTTCAAGAGAGAGAGAGGTGAAAATAAGAGATGGTTTTGAATTTTAATTAGATATGATGGGTCTGAAGGTTTAAAGAGATAGAAAAAGACATAGATTAGACTTTTGTAGTAAATGACTAAAATACCCTTTAGTTTGATTGGTTGAGAGTGGTTCTCGCGGTTCTTACAACTGGGGATGGTTTCTATATATATATATGGGGAGGCTTATTTGAGAAGAAATTTTAGTTGAGAAGAAAAAGAAAAAGGGTTCATATGTAAAACATTAAATAGTTTTTCTCCCATCTCATTTATTATTTATTTGACTAATTAATTTGTCATAAAGACTATCATACCTCACATTAATTTTTTTTGCCAATACATTAAAAGTTATCTTTACTAATTCCGAAATTTATCTTACACATGCTGAAATTTATTCTACACAACTCATAATTTATTCTACACTCTAAATTAAAAAAATGGAAATATATATTTTGAAAATAAGTTATAAATTTAATGTAGTTAGTTATTAAAGAGGAAGACTACATTTTATAATCTATGCAAGTTTACCAATATACCCTTACAATAACATTAAATACAAAAACTTAATGAAGCAAAATGAAGTATTCCTATTGGTTGAAATTTCTTCTTTTTTATTCTTATAAAAAAATTCTTCTTATTTAAACCCTCAACTATATATATATATATATATATATATATATATATATATATATACTAGTGGGATGCCCGCGCAATGCGGCGGAGCGACACATCGTATTGCAATACTCGTTTTTTGGTAATTTTCTTATTCATATAAGATTTATCGTAGCATCACTCTGATAGATATACATCAAAAGCGAAGTAATTGGGTAATCCATTTCATTGTGTTGTGTATGGTTCGGCCAGCTTGGTTATTATCCTCAACGGAATCCGAAACCAAAGTCATCGGTTAGTCTATTTTATTTACCAATCAGTTTTTGGTTAATCACCTTGGTTTTTCGGTTAGATTGACGATTTTTGGTTTGGTTCATTCCGTTTCAGTTAATAGCAAAAACCAAACTTGGCCAATAACTTTTACTTAAAAATATATGAAATCGATGGATAAATACGTGAAATGAAAGTATAAATATATGAAATAGAGGTATAAAATATGAAATATATACTGGAGGTATAAAAGCTAGAAATATATGAAAATATGAATGATTCGGTTTGATTCAGCTAATTCGATTTTCAGTTTTCAGTTAATTCAGTTTTTGGTTGATTTCGGTTCGACTTCATCTGTTTTTAGTTTGGTTTAGGTTAACGATTTAGTTATTGCTCACAGTTAACCGGTTTTGGTTAATAACCGATAGGTGCGCGCGCGATGCGGTGGGAAACACAGACATTGCCACGGTGTGCATTGTTGGGTTGGTTAGATTATTATCCTCAACCGAAATCTAGGTCATCGATTAGTCTATTTTAATAACCAATTCGTTTTCAGTTAGTCGGTTGGTTTAGTTAGTTAGATTGATGGTTTTGGTTTGATTCATTTAATTTCGATTAATAGCCAAAACCAAACTTAGGCTAAAACTTTTGATTAAAAATACATGAAATATAAGTATAAATACATGAAATGGATGTATAGGTACATGAAATGGAGGTATAAATACATAAAATAGGGGTATAAATATGAAATACATGAATTGGATGTATAATAGCTAGAAATATATGAAAATATGAATGGTTCGGTTCAGTTAATTTTGATTAAATGAAGGTACAAAAAAATCGATAACCGTTTTTCGTTAATCCGGGTTTCGGTTAATTAGTTTTCAGTTAATTCGGTTTTTACTTGATTTCGGTTCGGTTCCGGTTAACGATTCAATTATTACTCACCCTTAGACACTGTTAATTACGTAACACATCAATTTTTGTAATTACAAAAACTATAGCAATACTATGCTAAAATTAAAGAGAATAAAATACTCGTTTATATGATTTAATTTATAAAAAAAATAATATTAACGTACCAAAAAATTATGACCATTTAAAAATCAAGGGGGAAGAGTTAGTTTTATATAAAGGGGTTAAGAGTAACTACTAACTAATTATCTACAATTTTGTTAAAGATGATGGATTAAAGTGTAATATAGATGAGAAGATTAAATAGACTGTATTCAATCACTTGACATTCTGTAGGTATTAAACATTCCAGGATGATGACTATATACATTGGGCTTTAATCACTTGTACACTAAAGGATCATCTATTTGCACATTTTAATCCACACGACAATATTGACCAAGACACCTACTGAAACGTCGACAAAAATGAGTAGATCGTCACGGTAGTTTTGGATTTTTTTTTTAAACACTATAGTTTATAAGATATGTCAACAACATTTAAGAGAACTGTAAGTTTGTTGTGGAAGGGGGAAATTGTAACTTATTACCTATAATTGTGTTAAAATTCAGTGATGTAAGTGGTAGTAATATGTGGGCTAAAATATAATTATTGTTTAAAATACTAATTTATCCTCATTTTAGGAGTGTATTTATAAATTAAGAGAGAAAAAATTCTTATTTTTTAGGTATCTTAAAATGTACTCACGCATGCATTATAATATAATATAGATATTGATTATGTAATTTTTATTTTAGTTAACATCTTGTATGTTAAAGATTAAATTAAAACTAGCAATAAGACCCGCGCGTGTTGCGGCGCGATACATCGTAAACATCAAATATATTAGTCCAAACGTTATGTGATGCGTTAACCATATGAAAACACGTGTCTCGACGTATCTGATTGAACTCAACGTTACCTATATAAGCATTGCAATTGGATCAAACACAAAGTAAATCAAATTTATACCCAACAATCATAACGTATTATATGTGACTCGAGTCATACATAGAAAATGTAACGGGTATAATGGAAAAGCTGACACGTATAATCAAAAGAGATGAATTAGAGCTTCTGAAAAAATGAAAAAAGGAAAACATAATTTGACTCCACTCGATTTGAATTTTGAAACAAAATTTACAAAACATCACCTCACTTGTTTCCCAAAAAAGTTTACGTCGAAACATACACCAACTCAAAATTATACCGAAACTTACATAAAAATATGCACGTAAAAATGTTTTTTTAAACGAAAACATATTATATTTGACCTAACTCGTTTCCAGAAAAAGTTTACATCAACAAGTAGAGAAAATCGAATTTATATAGGCACGTACATCAAACAATGCACGTGAAAAAAATTAGTTTTTCTTAAGTAAAGGAGGTATAACGGTAAACTTGAAACAAATTATTAGTAAAAAAACTTAATAGGTTAAATATGTTAGTAAAATTGTGCCAAGTTGCACTAATGCCAAACCACTGCCAACGAACACCAACATCAGAAGAGCTTGTAAAAATAAAATAAATAAAAAAGTAAAAAATAACACCGAACAAAAAAACATACGTAAAATCGTTGAACCACGCACCCCAGTCGCGGCGTGTTAATGCGAAGAAATTATATAGAAACGTAAAACGTAAAAAGTAACTAAGTCGATCTAGGATTTGCGCGTTGCAATGAACTTTTCAAACGTGGGAAAAATAGACGCGCCGCGACTGGACTGTCAAACAGGGAAAACAGATGAAAAAACGTTGCACCCTACACGCACGTTGCTGCGTGTTGACTCGCAAAATTTAGAAGGAAACGTAAAACGAAAAATTTACGAAATATAAAAAGTATAAGGGATCAAAGTTGAAAATAAGAAAGTGTTGGGGTTAAATTGAAAAGTTGAAATGCTTTGGGTTAAAACCAAAAATGTGAAAGGGTTTAAAATGAGAAACATAAAAACCTTTGGGTTAAAAGATAAAAATGCAATTTTTTTTTAAAAACACCCATTACACATCTTACAACTATTAAAGCAACAAAAAGTTGCTAATTTATAGTTTGGAAATAGTCTAGGTTTGGGAAATCTGGAACGACACCGCGTAATCTGAGGAAGACTGAAAAAACTAATATGATACATCAGTGTCACACATGGAAATTTGAGACGACGCCCTCTACTTTTAGAAAACTATTTGATGAAGCATATATACATGTCACGTTATATGTTTCTTTTCCCTAGAAGATCTTTTCTGTTTACTGGTTTTGAGTAAACTGTCATTTTGGTCCCTGAGATTTGGTCACTTTTGTCACTTTAGTTCAAAACTCAAACCTTTTGCATCTGAATCCCTGTTGTTTCAGTTTTATTGCCATTTTGGTCCAAAAATGAAATCAAGTCATACCTGTGTTATAAAATCCTGCTATTTTCTCCTTTTTTCGAGGGGCAAAATGGTCATTTAAAAAAATTGAAAATAAACTATTTTAAAAAAATCTTAATTTCTGTAAAACCCACCACCACCACCTCCACCCAACCACCATCTCCAAGGTACATATATTTTAAAAAGTTTTGATTTCTGTTAGATCACACCAAAGAATACATCTCAATTGGCCACCAATTGTAACATCATACACACAAATTTAACCCACAGATAATGTGCCATTTTCTCCCAAATTATCTTAGGCATATACCTTCATGTGATTCTGTCAATTCAATAAACACCACAACAATCGTTGGGTTTAATTAAACTAATACTAAATCTAATAACTGAATTTCATTATTTGACATGTGGACTGGGTTGGTGTTGTATATGGCCACTGGAGTTACCTTTAATGACAAGAAAGATTAAAGAAGACGGGGTGTTGGGTGAGATGGCGGAGGTTGCCGGAGACGATGACAATGGTGAAGGAAGTGGTTGGCAGTTTCCAGGTCTCACCGGCGGGTGTGAGTGTCGATGATTGGGTTGGTAGCTTCCGGGTCTCACCTCCACCACAACACAACATCACCCCAACCTCCATCGCCAACACCACCCCAACCACCACCACACAAACCCTCGAACACCCACCACCACCAATGAACACCTCCACCACTGGGCAGGCCACCACCACCGTCATAACCACCCCACCAGCCTCTTCGCCCTGCTGCTTCACAACGCCACAAGCATAGCCCTCCACCGGAGGACGCCACCAGAAATCAGATATGAGATGGGTGGTATATTATTTGGTGGGTGAAAGAGAGTTTGGTTAAGAAAGGGTTTAGAGATCTGGAGAAGAAAGTGTTTAGAGAGAGAGTTTTTGTTAAGAGAGAGATATGTGCTTAAATATATATATAAAGGGTTTAGTGAGAGAGTTTTTTTAACTAAAAATGACCATTTTGCCCTCAAGGAAAAGGACAAAATATCATGATTTTATAAGACAAATATGACATGATTTCACTTTTGGACCAAAATGGCAATAAACTGAAACCACAATGACCCAGATACAAAAGGTTTGAGTTTTAGATTAAAATGACAAAAATGACCAAATCTGAGAGACCATTTTGGTACTAAAAAAACAAAAAAAAGGATGGAAAACTATACAAAGCAAACTATGTAGAACATGTGTATAAAAAGCATCCAGCTTTCTAGCCATTATGTTGGAACGTATTTATGAAGATATTTTAGCTGGATTCATTTTCTATGACTACGGTTTTTTACATCATTTCGCATAAGAAACGTCCATACTTCCCAGAAATATTTCTGTTTTTGTGTTTATTTTTATTTTTATTTCATGAGAAATATTGGAATATAGTCGCGGGAATCGTGTGTTAAATGGAAAGGATTGTCAAAGGAATAAAATCTGGTCATCCTTTCCCAATCAAAGATTTGGCAGCCTCTCTCCAGCCTGTGTTCCAGCCTGTTTTCCAGCTCTCAACCATTCAATATGTTTCCCTGTTTAGATCATTGTTTTTTTTTTGTATAAATAGGCTTCTCGTTTCCTTTGTTATATGCAACAATCAATATTTCAATAAACTCTTTCTCAATACAAGTTAAGATGGTATCAGAGCAGTGAGCGGTTCCAGGACCAAATCATTTGCTCATCATCAACCCTGTTTTTCTCATTAACCTCCCAGCCGATCTTCAACACCCAAATATCAAACTCAATCTTTCCAATAGATACAAACCTTACAGAACCGAGTGTGTGTGTGAGAAAGAGAAGAACAAAAAGGGGAAATTTACGTTCCAAAAGGTCGACTTGCAAACCCTATCGATCCAAAAGCTTTTCAACACCAAAAACCCTAACAAATCTCCACAGCCGCTATTCTTCGATTCAGCAACTAGCGACAAAACGAAACATGCCTCCCCGTAAAGAACTCTGCCGGAACTTCCGGCGTGGATTCTGTCAGTACGGCGAACGTTGCAAATTTCTTCATGTTAATCAGCAGCAAGAAAAACAAAATCAAAACCTCTTTGGATTTGGCTCACAGAACTCTACTCAATCCCGCGCTTCCAATCGAGACCTGGAGTCTGATATTGGAGAGCTGGATAACAATGAAGAAGATGCTAGGGCAAGAATGAATGAGGGAAATAAGGGATCAGGTAAAGGGTCTTGGAAGTTACATCCAGACCCACCTATTTCTAAACCTCGCTACTTCTCTCATGAATATTTAAAATTATTAGGTCCTGATGTTGTTGCAAAAGCAAATACAGCCCAAAGTTGTAGCAGAAAACAAAAACCCTGGATTTTTTACTGTGGTGCTACTGACACCATGACATTTGATTTTTCTGACATTGTGTCTCATTCTAAACCCCAAAAGACACACATTCAGAATTCCAATGGGGGGATAAGTGATGTAAAAGGAGGAGGAACCATCGAAATTTCACCAACATTAAAACTATCAAACTGCCTTTATGTACCCTCATTGTCACATAAATTACTATCAATCAATCACGTGACAAAAGAACTAAACAGTATAGTGCTAATGCATCCCACTTTTTGTATCCTACAGGACATCAGGATGGGGACGATTATTGGACGTGGCACTGAGCGTCAGGGGTTGTACTATGTGGATGAGGTGGCTCAACAAGGTACTGTGATGCTTGCTCATGGAACTACAAACCGGGAAGCATGGTTATGGCATAGGCTTCTTGGACATCCATTTGCTGGGTATCTACGTCTTTTATTTCCTAAACTTTTTCCTTCTGGTGATAAAATAAATTGTGAAACTTGTTTACTTGCTAAAAGCCATCGACAACCTTTCAAACCAAATAATACAAGAGTTAATGTGCCTTTCGCATTAATTCACTCTGATGTATGGGGTCCGTCTCCTATTACAGGGGGACAAGGCTTTCGTTATTTCTTGCTATTCATAGATGATTGTACCCGTATGACGTGGGTTTATTTCTTAAAACACAAGTCCGAAGTTTTTGAAAAATTTACTATATTCCATACTATGATCCACACTCAATTTCAAAAAGAAATTCAAATTCTTCGGTCCGACAATGGGGGGGGGGGGGGGAATTCGTTAATGCATCCATGAAACAGTTTTGCCAAACCAAGGGGATAATTCACCAAACCACTTATCCGCATACCCCTGAACAAAATGGAGTCGCCGAACGCAAAAACCGTATAATTCTTGAGATGACTCGGGCCTTCCTAATCGAATCCAAAGTTCCTAAATTTTTTTGGCCTCAAGCAATTGCTTCTTCTGTATACCTCATAAATCAACTCCCTACAAAAATTCTTGAACTAAAAACCACGATACAAACCCTAGAAAAGTTTGCCAAGATCCCTCCTCCTCTTACTCTTGAACCACGAATTTTTGGCTGCTCAGCATTCGTTCACATACCCAAAACCAATCGAACAAAACTCGACCCATGTGCCGAGAAATGCGTATTTGTGGGCTATGGAGTTAATCAGAAAGGTTATCGTTGTTATAACCCAAAAACACGCCACACATACACTACTATGAACCGTAACTTTCTTGAAACAGAATACTTCTATAACACCCAACCCATCGGTCAGGGGGAGAACGAACATATAGACACACTGAGTTGGCTGACTCGATTCACATCGTCTGAGGAAGTCATAACCAGAGAAGATCACAGTACCAAAAGAGAGTCACTGCCTGACACAAACACACAACCAACTGAGCACAGTGTCACTGAAGAGAATCCCTCCATCCTGATGCCCGAGGTAAGTAATCATGAGATTCCTGAAAATTCTGATGTTTCCCCTGATCATTATGAATGTGAGCACACAGAACAGGAGCACGCTGAACAAAGTTCCCCTACTTCCCCTAATCATAGTGATGGTGATCACACAAGATCGGTGGCAACAGCAGAACACACTGAACCAAGGGAGACACCATAACGATGTGTGTTACCACCAAGGGCAAACAGGGGAGTACCTCCCAAACGGTATTCCCCAGAGAAGGAATCTCGAAACTCAAATTATCCGGTAGCCAACATAGCCAGGGGGAGCATGTCTCATGAAGATAAGGCGTTTGTTTCCTCACTATATTCCGAACATACTCCAACCAATGTAAAACAAGCCTTAGAATCTGAGAACTGGAGAAAAGCAATAGAAACAGAGATGGAGGCCCTGATAAAAAATGATACATGGGAAAAGTGTACTCTTCCACCAGGAAAGAAACCCGTGGGGTGTCACTGGGTGTTTTCAGTGAAGCACAAGTCAGATGGAACCATTGAGAGGTACAAATCCCGATTGGTAGCTAAAGGATATACACAAACATATGGGATCGACTACTTGGAAACCTTCTCACCAGTGGCCAAAATTGACACTATCAGAGTTCTCTTCTCAATAGCTACAAACGAAAATTGGCCACTTCATCAATTTGACGTAAAGAACGCTTTTCTACATGGGGAATTAACAGAAGAAGTTTACATGGAAGCACCTCCTGGTTTTACAACAGATTTCAAGACAGGTGAAGTATGTCGGTTAAAAAAATCTCTTTATGGTCTAAAGCAATCCCCTCGAGCTTGGTTTGGCAGATTCACACTCGCAATGAAAGGATATGGATTCAAACAGAGTAACTCAGACCACACTTTGTTCATCAAACAAAGGGGAAGACTTGTAACATGTCTAATTGTATATGTTGATGATATGACCATTACAGGAAATGACAAGGAAGAGATGACAAAATTAAAGGAGAATCTGTTCCAAGAATTCGAAATGAAAGACTTGGGAAGGCTGAAATATTTTCTTGGAATTGAAGTACTAAGGTCCAAACAAGGAATCTTTATCTGCCAGAAAAAATACATCCTAGATATGTTAGCCGAAACAGGAATGATCGATTGCAAACCAGCAGATACACCAATGATGGTGAATCATAAACTCCAAATAGAGAAAGGAGCAAAGCTAGTCGAAAAAGAGAGGTATCAAAGGCTTGTAGGGAAGCTGATATACTTGTCACACACGCGACCTAACATAGCCTATGCAGTAAGTGTTGTTAGCCAGTTTATGCACCAACCTCAAATAGCACACATGGAAGCAGTATGTAGAATCATGAGATATCTCAAAGGAACAATTGGCCATGGAGTCCTCTTCAGATCAAACGGACATCTAAAAATTCAGGGGTACACTGATGCAGACTGGGCTGGAGATAGAGGGGATCGGAGATCAACATCGGGGTACTTCACCCTAGTTGGGGGAAATCTAGTTACCTGGAGAAGCAAGAAGCAAAAGGTGGTTGCTCTATCCAGTGCAGAAGCTGAGTTTCGAGGAATAGCACGGGGCCTGACAGAAATACTATGGATACGGAAGCTTCTAACTGAAGTTGGCTTTCCTCCGACAGAACCAACTAAAGTCATGTGTGATAACAAAGCAGCTATTCAGATCTCAGAAAATCCAGTTCAACATGATCGTACAAAGCATGTAGAAGTAGATAGACACTTCATTAAAGAGAAGCTAGAATCAGGGATACTTGAACTACCATTTGTGCGATCTGAAGATCAATTAGCAGATATCCTAACGAAGGCAGTTAATGAAAAAATATTCAGCAAGTGTCTAAACAAGTTGAGTATCGGAGATCCCATTACTCAACTTGAGGGGGAGTATTAAATGGAAAGGATTGTCAAAGGAATAAAATCTGGTCATCCTTTCCCAATCAAAGATTTGGCAGCCTCTCTCCAGCCTGTGTTCCTGCCTGTGTTCCAGCCTGTTTTCCAGCTCTCAACCATTCAATATGTTTCCCTGTTTAGATCATTGTTTTTTTGTATAAATAGGCTTCTCGTTTCCTTTGTTATATGCAACAATCAATATTTCAATAAACTCTTTCTCAATACAAGTTAAGATCGTGATCATGGTCGACAAGAAGTATGAATTGCTTCAAGCCATGGTTTGTATCTCCTCACACATAGTGAGATGAAGATGAGATTCGGGATAGTGAAAGATAAAGAAATGAAGAAAAATTAACATTTTCATGTTATTCTGTATTTTGAAAAATATTATAAAGAAGACGTAGATAATTTTAACGTTAGAATAGAGAATCTACAGAGATGAGATATGTGCATACATGAAGATAGATGGTCAATAAAAAAGATGTTATCATAAAAAAAATTAAGATTTGTCATGGTTGCATATAAAATTAAAAAAATCTACACATTTTGAATTTAACAATGAGAATATTATAACAAACACATGTATACTATAAGAATAGTTAATTCGAAATGATGAATGTTTTCTTCTATGAAAGGTGTGTTTTTAAAAATGATCATATCGAATGTTTCTTTAGGTTGAACTACTTGTTACAAAAACTTAGAATGCGTTTTATTAAAATATTAGTTTTCTTTAATATTGCATTATATATAAAATGATTATCTTTAAAACTTTTATAAAAAAAAAAAAGTAGATTTTAATTATAAGACATAAAAATGGTTGTCCATAAAAATCAATAACGAACAATAGAATAGATAGAAACGTAGACATAAACTACCACTTAAACCCAAGCCAAATCACTCAACAAAGTTACCACTAAACTTGTTTGGTATCTTTAGAATTTATGATTTTTCATTCTAAGAAAAAGTTAGTCTTTGAAATCTTCTATCTATTATAAACAAATAAAAAATGCAACATATTTTATATTAGAAAAATGATCATTGATGTGGTCGTAGAAGTCGTAAAAACATTCCCGAATTCATTCCGTTCACTTAGTGATTTCTTAGTTTCCATGCTTTATCATTGTGCTTTTCGCAAAGTCCACATTTTGACTAGGCCAGTCAACTTGTTACAAATTCCCACTTGGAACAATTATTATTATTTATACATATTATTACAAAGGGCCAGTATCATTTCAGAACCATAAATATTTACAGAACTCGCAGAACTCTTAATAAATAATCTTTTTATTTATACATTTTTATGTTTAGGATAATTTTATCATTTATTATGTGTATTTTTACGATTACATACATACTAAGAGTCATTTTAACATTTTTTATATGTAATTTTATAATTACACATATGTAAACTAGGTTTTTTTACATATATGTAATTAGTTATGACACATATATAATTTGGCAATTAAACATATGTAAACTACTTTTAACATGTATGTAATCAAATAAATACAGATAATAGATGATAAAAAGATCCTAAATACAAAAAAATTATATATAAAATGATTGTTTATTAGGAGTTCTGTAAGTTCTGCAATTATTTAGAGTTCTGAAATGATCCTAACCCTTATTACAAATTCTTAAAGAACAGTAACTAAGACAAATAAATAATTATTTTAGAGTTGTTATTTAATTTGATTTCCGTTCAATAAGTCACTTTCATTATAAAAATGAATACCCAACTGTGTTTAATAATTTTTTTTTTCACGTTGCTCTCCTAAAAACTTTGTTGAAAAAAGAGTTTATTTTTTAAAATAGTACCATGACGAATCAAGTTGGATACCGAAATCAATACCAATATAATTATTATCAAAACTAGCACCGGTATATATTTTCATGGTTTTCAATGTAAAACACAATTTTTTGGGCATCTCATAAGTTTAAACCAAGTGACAGTATCATACAAATATTATAATGAACCGAATTGGTACCGGCCGAATTCCCTTGCATAATGAACCAAAGAGATACCGGCCGAATTCCCACCGCATCGCGCAGGGAAAGTCACCTAGCATGTTATTAATTTATGGACCGCTTTATAATACTAAATTTTCGTTTATATAATGGCTAATTTATAAACAAAAAACAAAATGCATGCAAAATTTTAAAAGACCACTAAAAACACACAAAAATAAATAAAAAAATCACATAGTGATATTTATTTACGTTTTGATGTTAATTTCATATGACATAGTGGTATATAGGTATACTTAAATAACGTACCATACATATTTATGTATATATACTTTAGTGTGAATTCTGAAGTCCCCCTTTTGCGTCAACAAGTTCACACCAAGGTTTGGTGTCTATAAATTCACTTCTTCATGCATTTCATTGTGTACATCTCAATAAATAGACTCAAGAAAAATGTCTAGAGTGATCCCCATCTTCCTCATACTAGCCCTACTCTCCTATACATTGTCTTATGCCACCCGCCCGGTGGTCACTACAGCCACCCTAGTAACAAAAATGGAGAACAAGGTAGGGTACTAGTTGATTAACTATTTGCTTGCATGATTCCTTATGTCAATTTCTAATTTTTATTTTTTTTTATTTTCATACTTCTAGGATGACGTCGAAGAGAGTTGTGAAGGACTTGGGAAAGAAGAGTGCTTGATGAGAAGGATACTTGTTGCTCACCTTGATTATATTTATACCCAAGAGAAAAACCCTTGAAAGAAAGGGTTCCTGTCACAATTCAGATGTTAATTATATAATACAAGTGGACATTAACCCGCGCGTTGCGGCGGGAAGTTGATTATAATTTCTCATTTTGTAAACCGAAACCAATTAGTCTCAAGTGTAAGTTGGAGTTGAATTTATTATAAACCAAATACAGGGTATTGCAACATCAGGTATAAAGGATATAAGTTGCTTATTCGTTGAGGATGACCATCTTTTAAACGAATAATAATGTCAAATTCATTAGATGCGAACTCATAGTTAACAATCTAAAAAATACTTATTATTCTCCTTTGCTATTATGCACCTTACCATACAAAACATCATAGTTTTTAAAATATTGGTTCTATAAATTATTAGTAATAGCTATGCTAAAGATAAGAGAATCAAGGAAGGAGACTGGTACATCACGGAGACTGAATCACAATTTATGGCAAACCAATTGTGGAAACAAAACACTCAGTACGTGAACCTAATCCCAATTTACGTGTTGAAACAACTACACAATTTTTAATAATCCATTCGACAAGTAAATACATTATACAAAATATATGAAATGATTAAAGAAATTAGTATAGTAATTGGCACATTAATGAATATTCCTAAAGAATTTCAATTCTACGATGGTACAAACACATCAAATTCAGATGAAGCCATTTTAATCAAAGGAATGAAGCAGTGTTTTCAGACCCAAACCGGCGATCGGATCGGGAACCGGAGGTTTGGCCGGTCCGGGTTAAGGTATCGGATCGGAATAACTTTCTTCCGAAAAGCTTGATTTCCGGTATAGTCCCGTTCACTACGTCATTGCGGTAGGTGATCACAAAACTCTCTCACACATCTTTGCCACTTTACCACGGTTAGCCGACCTGAAGAGGATCCACTTGGAATCAGATTCGTTAAATCAAGTGAAACTTTCCAACCAAAAAGCCTTCGTACTCAACCGCCATGCCATTCCGAAGAGAGAAACCGCATTACATATCGCCGTGAGAACAAACGACGCGTTTGCCGCAGGTGTACTCGCCAACACCAATGCTGACGTGTCGTAACAAAACGCAGATGTCTGTCGCCGGTGTACTGAAATTGTTGTGACATTCTTGTAGTATGTGATGCGTCGATCAGTCAAATTGGCGCCGCAATCTTCATCGACTAATCGCCAGTCTCAGCCTTATGTGCGATTTCTATATGAAGATATCGTTTCATTTATAAATGCGATAGTTACGCGCCATACTTCACTCGCCGGTTAGAATGGTTTAAAATTTCAACGCTACAATCAAAGTTTTGTCTTCCTTGGAGAAGGTGATGAAAATCACGACATTCCTTCCGGTTCATACTTGTTAGTAACTGTCAAATCTTCGAGCATCGCCAGATGAACCGGAAACAATGGCGACAATTTCTACCAATAATGTATGGCTATTAAATCCAAAAGTTTTGATGATAAATTATTTCCTGGTTTAAAAAAAAAAAAAAAAAAAAAAACAGAATTGTCGTTAAAAAAAATTATTACTATACCATACAAAAAGTAACTTGGGGTGCCTTAAAGTAAGTCAAAAGTTGTGTCTCTTTACATCACACCTTTTACTAATACCCTTTGGGGTGCCTTAGAGTAAGTCAAAAGTTGTGTCTCTTTACATCACACCTTTTACTAATACCCTTTCCTTACTAAACATGTAACCCAAACCAACATGTCCCAATATCAAAAGTTGTGTCTCTTTATAATCCTACAAAAAAAGTCACGATGATTAGAAAAGGTACATAGAGCATTTTAAACCTTAACCAACACATCCTTTAGAATAAAAAATAAATAAATGAAACGGAACAGGTGACGCCTCTTTATTCCCCCTCTGAAAACTAACTGTTAATTAAAAGGGCTTCATCCGTTAATTCACAAAAGATGTTACGATCACATTTCCGTTAGACACGTTTAAGAATGTGATGAATAGGAAAAGCAACATGAACACATCGGTTGCATGGGTGATTAATGTAACTTCCCTTTATAAATAACCATGAATACAAACATGAAGAACCACTACAAGATGAAGAACAGTTTGAAGGAGGTTCCCCTATCACTAAAAGCATCTACGGTGCATGAATGTAGATTCAACCGTCTATCGGAATCAATCGCCGGAGAGCAGCGGCAATGGCGGTGATGTGATCAGAACACAGAACATGACGGATAAGTTTAGACTTTAATAAACGATTCAGATCGAGTGGTAATTATAAGGTTTCTTTATCCGAAAAAGCGACGAGACGAGAATAAAACGTTCCTGAGACTGAAACGGTGAGATGTCGTCTCCGACGCATTCAAGTGAAAAAAATGTACACACAATTGGTAACCAAACGTTGCGCCGACAAATAAACATTAAAAAACCGACAAACACATTCGAATGAAATACGTACAATTGCTAAACCGTCACCGAGGACGGAAACATTAAAAAAACCCTCGGACTTTACGGTTAATTCTTAATATTCTGTAAACGTTGGGTCGCGATGACTTCTATGGCAGTTATATTAATAACCGTTCCATATCCATATTGGCACACAAAAATCATATAACCCATGAAAAATAGGTGGGATTTGGGAACCCTCTAACTCCTTCGCTCACAAACTTTAGAGAGCAAATTTTTGGGTCTGTGTTGCAGACCTTGAACCAAGCTTTTGGAGAAGATTGTTCATTTGTCTGGTCGGTTTCAAGCGATGAAAAGATTCTTTATCGTTGGTTAGTTTTATTTTTCTTGAATCACAAAACTGGAATTGGTGTGAGAATGGCACCCACGTTCCTTTATGGATGACCTTTTTTTTCTTCAAGAAACCGTCTTTTTACCATAACTTTCATAGAACTTTCAAATTATTTGCAGAATTTATGATATTAAAAATAACATGAAGTTGTAATTACGATGTTCATGTAATTTTAAATGTATTATTCATATAAGTTTAAAAATTGAGATGCTACTGACATTCATAATCAACATCCCACTGCAACGCGCGGGTAATGTCAACTTGTTAAAAACCAAAATAACAAAGAAACCAAAACAGAGTGTCTTTACATTACATCTTCTTCGTTAAGGGTTGGGCTTCGCAACCCTGCTAGTCTCGTCCTTCTTAACAGCAGAACTTCACAAAGAACCACCAAATACATAACCGTAAACTAAACATTAAAAATAAATACATAACATCATGAAAAAGATACATTTAAATACATATGCACTTTCTAATCGTTTGACTAAGGATGCTTATATATTTTAATAACTTCAGTTGATCAGGAACTATTGCAAAGTGAATTACAGGAAGACGATTGTTGGTTGTGATGCAAAAAATGAAACATGTAATATAGGCAATTTACAGGGAATTCATTAAAAAAATTATATGAATAAACGCATCGCACATGCTTCACGAATGTGGACGTTAACCGGCTAGGAATGGACGTAAGAAAGGCAAAATCGTTCGCCAAATGGAACTGGAAATAACGGATAAGAAATACGTCAATTGTTGATGATCGATTCAGCGTGGAAACACAATTATACCGAACATATCAGATGATTAAGGAAATCGGTACATTAACATATTGGAAGATGAAGATTAAACAACATATTAATGAATATTCGTAAAGAAATGCATATGAATGCTTACTTGAAATTGTCTCCGTGAATATTATGTTCTATGCTTACTTAAAATTCATGTCTACATTAGTGAAGATTCATAAAATACGTATGCTTACTCCAATTGGCTTCTTGGTGAAAATTCTATCGCAGTAAAACTATGGATGACGTACAGTAAGAATGGGGTAGATGACATATTTTGAAAATATTATGGAGAGAGTGGAAGTTGAATTATAAAATATTAAATTGGGTTGAATGTGGGGAGACGTAAATTTTGAAAAGAAATGTTGGGTTTTGTTGGTTTTCTAATATATAAGGTAATCTAATTTTAAATGGTTGCGTCGTTTTTTTGGTTGCTTTTTATATGAGGGTCGGTTTGGATATTTTATGTTACTAATTTTATTTTGAGACGGTGTGTTAATAGGGTGTTTGTACGGACGTGATGGTTACATAAGCAAGTGGTGTCCCAAGTTACTTTTTGTAATATTATATATAATGTGGGGAGCTGTAAATTTTGAAAAGAAATGTTGGGTTTCTAATATATAAGGTAATCTAATTTTAAATGGTTGCGTCGTTTTTTTGGTTGCTTTTTGTATGAGCGTCGGTTTGGAATTTTGGATATTTTATGTTACTAATTTTATTTTGAGACGGTGTGTTAATAGGGTGTTTGTATGGACGTGATGGTTACATAAGGAAGTGATGTTCCAAGTTACTTTTTGTAATATTATATAATTTATATTTTCTTCTTCTATTGGAGACATCCTTGATGAACCCGTAAATGTTGTTATGAAAAAACAAACTAATTTAAGAAGTGGAGGAAAGAGTTTTGATTTATTGGTTTTTTTTTCCTTTTTTGTTTTCTTCATTAAGTCATGCAATCAGATAGAGAAAAAAAACTTAAAATCTTTTGAAATATTTATACCCAAGTATTCTTTTCATCGAAGTTTTGTTTCTTACTTTATACAACACCCTTAAAGTTATAGGATAATTTTATATACAATGAAAAAGTAAATTATCACATGGGTTTAAAATATTAAATGATTATATAGTAAGTCTTGACTCTTGCCAAGGAAAGTAAAAAGGGTTTTAAAGTATAAAAGTAAAAGTTAGTCACGGATAGGTCAATCATGTTGATTTAGACAACCAATAAACTTGAATACGAACTATATTTTTTTTTTGTAAGGTGAATACGAACTATATAGGTTTTTTTTTTAACGAGAAATTTGAATCGTTAACAGACCACTAGAGTATTATCATGTTATCAATGAAACCACCCGATCATATCCATCTCCACTAGTCATAGTGCCTATACACCAATTCAGGAGGAAACCCAATAAACACTGGCGAAAGGGTGGGTGGAATAGAGGCGTATCTAAGAATTCACGTATCTTGTTCGAGTTTGAAAAATGTGTAATTTGGTAATATTTTATTATTATTTAAAAAAAATCAAATTAGTATTTGGCTCAATAAATCTAATGCCAAGTGGGCTAAATTCTTAACCATAAAAAAATGATCTGTGAATGGGCTTATATTGAAATTGGCATGTGTATACTATTTAAAAAATAACATATATATATATATAGGGAGCCGCTAGAATAAGAACCACCTCCAGTTGTAAGAACCGCGAGAACTACTCTCAGCCAATCAGATTCAGCCACTAAAAAGGATATTTTGGTCTTTTACCACTAAATGTCATTTCCTTGCCTCTCTCTTCATTTATAAAATGTCAGACCTGTTTTCTCTCTCTACCTTTTTGAAAACCCATCCCATCTCTCCTTTGTCTTTTTTATAAGTCATGAACACCACCATAAAAGGATCTCAGATTATCAAAACACATCACAACCTAAATTAAAAAGAAACCCCATCAGACCAGCGACCGGCGAAACGGTGGAATCGGCGGCTGCCGGTGGTCCTCTCCGATGGGCGAGACCTCCTCCTCCTATCCTGATTCTTTTCGGCAGACCCGAACTCCAGATCTGAACCTGAATGAGGCTCCGGCGGCCACCGCCGCCGTCGTGTGGTCTCCTCGGTCATCGTCGTCTTTCATCATCATCAACAACTTCGTCACTCCATCTCCATCCGTATCATCGCCCCCATCATCAACATCAGTCTTCATCATCATCTAAAAGGAAAAGAACAGTTGGAAGGTGGGCGACGGTTGTTGGTGGTGGTGGCGGTGGCGTTGGGAGGGGGGGTTTACTGATGCTTTTGAATGTGATCTAGCATCCATTTTTTATGGGTTTAGGTGATTTTTCTGATGATTCTTGGTTCGATGGTATTTTTGGTATATGTTCTTGATTTTTGGTATATGTTCTTGATTCTTGGGGGTTTGACTTTCTGGGTTTGATTCTGTTGAATCTGGGTTTGAATGTTGTTCATGTTGAATCTGGGTTTGAATGATGTTATTGGGACCTTTTTTGATGCTGTTGAATCTGGGTTTGAATGATATTCTGTGATTCTTGGTCTGTGTTCATGATTTTTTCTGGGTTTAGTTGAATCTGGGACCTTTCTGTGTTCATGATTTTTTCTGTGTTCATGTTGAATCTGGGACCTTTCGGGGTTTAGTTGGTCTGTGTTCATGATTTTTTCTGTGTTCATGTTGAATCTGGGACCTTTCTGTGTTCATGTTGAATCTGGGTTTAGTTGAGAATCTTTGTTCATGTTGAATCTGGGACCTTTCTGTGTTCATGTTGAATCTGGGTTTAGTTGAGAATCTGTGGGTTTTGATACGATCGATGGGGTGGCGATGATGCAAAAAAAAAGCGTAGATTTTGATGACGATGGCGCGGCAAGGACGGCGGAGGGTAGGGTTTTTGATCCTGCAACCCCACTTTTGCAACCTCTTGATTATCGGATAATCTAAGCTAAACCCCGTTTTTTTTTTTTCGAGATACCCTTTGGTTTTGATGTTTGTTGGGTTTTTATATTTTTTTTTGAGGCGTCGATGATGATAGCAATCTATCTGAGACACCTACCGAGTAGCGATTTTCTGGGTGCGTTCGTTTTGTGTAAAAAACTTTTAGATAAAACGTAAAAAGTTTTACGTAGAACGTAAAACGTAAAACGTTAAGCGTAAAAAAGTTTTTGTAAAAAAAAAAGTTAAACCGTAAACTTTTCAACGTAAACCGTAAACTTTTTATCGATAAACGTAAAAACGTAAAACGTTTTACGTTTTACTTTAAGCGTAAAAAGTCTTACGTAAAACTTTTTAACGTAAAGCGTAATTTTTTTTACGTAAAACCTAAAACGTAAAAAGTTAAACGTAAAACTTAAAACGTAAAAAAGTATTAAAAGTTTAACGTAAAACGTATAAAGTTTAAAAAAGTCAGAAAAACGGCGCGTTAAAACGATGTGTAAAAAAACGTGCAAAAAACGGCGTGTAAAAAATCGTGTAAAAACGACGCGTTAAAAAACGTGTAAAAAACGACGCTTTGAAAAAACGGCGCGTAAAAACGAAAAATGTAATTTTTAACGTAAAACGGAAAACGTAAATTTTTTAACGCAAAATGTAAAGTTTTTAACGTAAATGACGGCGCGTTTAAAAAACGACGTCCGAAAAAGACGGGCGTAAAAAAAACGGCTCTTCAAAACGTTTTTTTTTAAAACAAATCTTAAAAAAATCTGTTTAACAAAAAAATTATTTTTAAACAAACGTTTTTTTTTAAACAAAATCTTAAAAAACTTGATTTCAAAAATTTGTTTTAACAAAAAAAATATGTTTCTAAATAAAAAATAGTTTAGTCAAAATCTAATTAATGAATAGGACTAAAAGGTAATTAAAAATTAATATATATAAAAAGACAAAACAAAGTAATTTTACTAAAATACCCTTTAACAATAAAATATTAAAGACATAATAAGACAAAAAATACTTAATATTATTTTTAAATACTTTTAATCTCATCCATCCATCCATCTCCTTGATCTAAAGGCCAGAAAGTGGTTCTCGCGGTTCTTACAACTGGAGGTGGTTCTCATTCTAGCGGTCCCCTATATATATATATATATATAGGATTAGGTTCAAACGTAAACAAAATATCAAGAGTGAACTGCGTTAACTGATTTGGGCCCTTGATTTTTATGATCTTGAGATTAAAGTGAGTGGCATGATGGTAATTATTTGGTTAATTTTTTCCATTTAATTAAATACAAAAAGGGTATATGTGTAATTTCAATCTTAAATTGATTGCATAAATCTCTAACAAATCAAATCAAGGATTAGGAAAGATGTAACTTAATTCAATTATTAAAATAATTATTTTTTTATGTGCGATGTACACATGTGTATTCTGATTTTGCCCTCTTTTTAATGCGATGTACACATGTGTATATCGTCTGTTTTTGTGATATCTCAGAATTTTTTTTGTATTGAATGTTGATGTACACCTGTGAATTACTGTACACATATGTACGATGCTGAGTACACATGTGTACTGTTCTATTTATATCCAAGTACACATGTGTATACCGTTAAAATATGAAGGTTACGTGGATCTTAAAAATCAAAATTTGAATTCTGATGATGAAATCTGAAATAAAAATTAAAATTGAAATATGGTGATTTGTTGTTTGTTTTGATAATTATCTTATTAATAAATAAACATAATGTGGATAATGAATTTAAATTAGGAAAGATGTAACTTAATTCAATTATTAAAATAATGATTTAAATCTAATTTTTTATATAATTACAATCCTACCTTTAACAACTAAAAAGGAAATCAAGGGTCCATATATGTTCACGCAGTTCACTCTTGGAAGGTTGTTCACGCTGGAAACCTACCCTATATATATATATGCTAATTATAAGGAGAAAACCCACTCCAGTTGACTAAACCCAAGAAACCCAATTGTGTGGACTAGAAACATCCACGCCATTTATGTCAAATATGAGATAAAGGGCAATTTTGGAATTTTACACAAGACAAGGAGAAGCTTTTTTTGCTGACATCCCTTCATCACCATCACACATCTCTACCTCATCCCACACACTTCTCTCTCTTTCTCTCTCTCTTTGAATATCTTTCTTCTTCAATACACCATTCTTTCTTTCTCTATTAACCAGATCTATCTTCTTCAACACACCTTCCACATTTTTTTTGAAAAACAATTTCTGCAACAAAGAATCAGAGTTGAAGATCCAGATCCACGATGTCTTTCTCTCTCTCTCTCTCTCTCTCTCTCTCTCTTCACAAGATCCAGATTCAGCAGTTTGAAGAAAATCGCACATGAATATGAATATGAATATGAATATGAATATGAATATGAATATGAATATGAATATGAATATGAATATGAAGATGATGATGATGATGAATAAGATATGAAGATGACGATGAATCAGATATGAATCTTGTTACTTTTTTTAAATTCTCTTTATGTTTTTTTATCTAAAATTACACATTTTTTGTAAGTGTTTTTAGTTGAATCAGGCATTTAAGGTATGAAATGTGTAAAAATGTGTTATTTATGACTTTTCCCTTTCTCTCTCTCTCTCTTTATATCTTTATCTTCTATTTCATTTCCAGTTCTTAAAGATCTTCATCCAGATCTAAAAGTGATCTGAATCCAAAAGATGATCCAGTTCAAAAGATCATCATCCAGATTCTCCAACTTTTTTCTGGATAAGTTTTTTTTTTGTTCAAGAAGATGAATGTTTTTAATTTCTTGATTTATCAATTTTTTGTGTAAAATTTGTTCAAGAAAAAATGCATGTTATATTTTTCCGTGTCACATAAATAATGTACGTTTACATAAAATAAAGTGAATTGTTACACTTTTTCAGATTATTGTAAAAATAAAGTGTGTTGTTACATGCAACTTTTTTCTGGATATTTTGTTTTTTTTTTTGTTCAAGAAGATGAATGTTTTTAATTTCTTGATTGATCAATTTTTTGTGTTAAATTTGTTCAAGAAAAAATGCATGTTACATTTTTCCGTGTCACATAAATAATGTACGTTTACATAAAATAAAGTGCATTGTTACACTTTTTTAGATTATTGTAAAAATAAGTGTGTTGTTACATTTTTTTATGTTACAAAATGATAATCGGTTTCAGAGTTAACTAGGATTATACCAGGTCTTTTGAGGAACATCAACAACCTGCAAGTTGAACTGTTTACCCGTGAGCAAGAAATTCGGAAGAAGAAGAGGGTTATATGGTTACTGATATTAGCGTTAGTGATTGGCAGCTTACTTGTTAGCATTGTTTGTTGTGATTAAGAAATAGGTGGTACTTAGTTGGATTATCCTTGTTAGTATGTTAATGACATTTTCGGTAGTATGTACTTGTTGATGTTTGGTTGAATATGAGAATTTTCTATGTTATGGATTTTTTGGTTTTGTTTTTAACATGTTACATTTTTTTTCCCTGAGATTTATGTAGACTTTTGCTGTGTTGAATCTGAGAATTTTATATGTTATGGATTTTTTGGTTTTGTTTTTACCATGTTACATTTTATTTTTGCCTCAGATTTTTGTACATTTTTGCTGTATCCGTGTTACATTTTTTTTTTCACTGAGATTTTTGTACATTTTTGCTCTATGTGTGTTTGATCATGTGCTTTTGTTGATGGTTGCTTGAATATCTTTTTTTTTTCATGACAACGTTGTATATTAATTAAGAAAATTAGTATATAGAAAAATAATTCACCATTTTGACGAGCATTTTCGAAAATTTTCTTTATACCAACAAAATAATAACAATAAATGACTGTTATTAATGACAATAAATGTGGTGATTGTAGTTAGCAAGATTGAGTTAATAAAAAATAATCACAACATAAAAAGAGGAATCGAACCCAGCTCTCATGCACAATAAACAAGCGCAATAACCAGTAAGCCAAACAAAATGGGTATAAAGGAAATATGAATTTGTACTTTTTACCTTTTTTTATATTATCTTACATTGGGAAATGACATCTTGAGAGAAATAATGTTGGTGTAGTGATGTAAGTGATTATGAAGATATGGATCAAGATTCTTGCAAACATTGGATAAAAAAATGACTTTGTTGTTTGTAATTATTTACATATATTTGTTCAAGTTTTTATTATGTATATAATAAAAATAACAGATTGAATAAACGACTTTTGGGTTTCAACAATATTAAATTTGTGATAATGACTCAATTGACCAAGAATCTGCTGCTTTATTTTCTGTAAAAAAAAATTTAAAGAATTTTGAGAGATGGAGGATGATGGGATGAAGAGAGAGAGAGAGAGAGAGAGAGAGAAATTGTTAAAAAAATGGATGTAATAATGATCATGCAGACAACTGACAAAAGTTCCATTCTTCCAAGAAGAAAATTGTCACACATTATTCCCATTTTACCCCTTATGTGTACTATTACTGATTAGAATATTAAAAAGTAATATATATTACACTAAAAGACATCACAACCATCCATCTTTTTTAATCAATGGTAGATCTTGGGTTTTCAGGGTTTAGTCAACTGGAGTGGGTTTTCGATTTATCCTTGCCTTATATATATAGGGTGGGGATCCTGAGTGAACCATGGTGTTTATGTGAACAAAAATGAACAAATCCTATCCATTAATCTTGGAGATCTTGATTTTTTATATGAAGGGCAAGATTGTAATTATATTTGTAACTTCTCATTATATTAAAAGAAACAAGGGTTAATACGTAAAATGATATCACTGCACCCAAATTAAATCATTCCTCAAAACTCGCTAATTTCAGTTTATACACGATCATATCATCACACACAAATTAAATCATTCCGCGTAATCTCTCTCTACACAGAAAAATAAGCGTCGCCTCTTTTGTTCTTCCGGCGAATCGTTAACATTCACTGTCTTCCACGACGTTTTCCTTCTTCTGGCGACATATCAAGGTACTAGTTGCTGTGTATTTTGTTTTTTTTTTTTTTTCTTTCTCTGTTGTTTGCGATTGTGTATAGACAAACAAGGGTTTGAGTTCAATTTTCATATACTAAGCTTTCATTGTTGAATAAAGTGTATATAGGATGCTGAATTTACTGTTTATTTGTTCAATTCTTTGTATATTTCTTTCCAATTTTGTCAATTTTTGGTCTACATGTTAGGGTTTAACCAATTAGAGATGTAGCTGTATTCTGTTTTACACATGTGTATACCGTGTTTTATACGTTTGTGTATATACGCAATGTGTGCAAATATATTTTGCTTGTAATGCTATTTTGGTGAAAATGGTTCGTATGGGGAGGGGAGGGGTTGATGCTAGGGTACAATTGTGCTCACCAGGTGTCTTGTACACAGAATTAAACTTTGGTATTGTGAATATGATTGTATAAAACATTGCTAATTGTCTACTATGATGTTTCTATTGGAAATGTGTTGTGTTGTACACCCATGTATAACATTCAATAGAATTATACACATGTGTTAAAAAGGTTCATGTCAGTACAATCATGAGCAAATCTTTTAAGGGGCGGGAGGGGCGGCCGACCCCTGGAACTTTTCGCTCAGTAGTGGAGGGTAGGTAGTTTTCGTATAGAAATTTTTGGGTATATACGTTTTCGACCCCCCCCCCCCCGGGTGCGCGCGCCCCGGTGGGAAATCTCAAGCTTCGCCATTGAGTACAATATAGTTATAAAAAATGAAACATATCCTTTAGTCTATACACATGTGTAAAGTTAATTATACATATGTGTATTGTATTAAGTTAATCTAATGTTTATACACATCAGTTGGTTTATACTAATGTGTATAGTCCACACTTTTAAAATAGATAATTTGTTAATAGACAAATGAAATCAATCTGTTGGTTTATATACTAAATGCTGCACGTGCAGGTAAATGGTTTTTGAAACTGAAGCTGGAGAGGGCTGATGCAGGTTAGATGAAAGATGCAAACAAGCACTGTGAAAGAATATTGGCAGAAGCGATTGAATATGAAAAGGCACAAAAGGCTTTTCTTTGATAGGTTTAATTATTCTGTTTCGACTGCTGACAAAGGTTTATAGGCTGCTGGTGTATTGATCAGAAGCTTTTAAACATTTGTTTATGATCTAAAATGTTTCTTTTGATTACAAATAGGGGGCTACTAAATGTACCCCCTCTTGTTACTTTTCATACCCCCTTTCTATAAAATCATTTTTAAACTTATCATATTTACCCCCTATACATGTCATATTTTTTAAAAGTATTCTTTTTGTTACAAAACAAATTCAAAAGTGTAAAAAATATTGTAGATATTTTTTTTTTCAAATTTTTTGTTTGTTTTTTATATTAATTTAAAAAACATATTTTTTAAAGTGTTCACTTCGATCGAAAGTCCTAACATGGTTTTAACTTGCTTATAACATACTTCTTATACTAATTAAATTTGAACTTATATAGATTGTTAATTTATAGTTTGATAAAATTATTTTAGTTCCTATTGTTTATTTGTTCACTTACATAGATGGTTTGAATGATTAATATGTAATATGGCTATAAACACAATTTTAAAAGAAAAATCTTTATTACTTTTTAATAAATAAAAATTGTTAATTATTTTATAAACACATTTAAAGTATTCAAAATTATAAAAGTAAGATCTTTAAAATATAAACTAGACGAGGGAAAAACATAATATAAACTTTTTTTAAAAAGTGAGTTCAAAATTTTTTCTATTGTTTTTATAAAAATGTTAGTATTTATTTGTAAAGGTGTTCAATAAAAAAGCATAATCAAAATACTATTTGAGAAAGTGTCTTTAAAAACAATATCCGAGAACTTTAAAAAAATATGTTTTTTACATAAAAATTAAAAAACAATTTAAAAAAACGTTTGTAATCTTTTTTTACACTTTTGAACTTGTTTTGTAACAAAGAGAATATTTTTTAAAATGATAATTTGTATAGGGGGTAAATATTACAAGTTTTAATGTGTTTTTATGGAAGGGGAGTATAAAAAGTAATAAGAGGGGGTATATTTAGTCTACCCCTTACAAATATTATATTATTGTTGGGTTTCTTTTACACAAACTCTTTGTTTATTAGTAATCATCCTTTCATCTCTGTGTATTGTGTTGTTTTTGTTTTTATCGTCCGCATGTTGTCTTAGAGATTCATGTGTTTTGTTATAGTATATACTAAGGCTTTTGCTGGAACATGAGAAAGGTAAAATATGTATTCACAGATGTATTAGATATCGTACGTATGTTCTTTTTGTTTTTAGCGTCCGTATGTTGTTTTTGTTTAATCCTTGTAATTGGTTCTTGTACTCATGGCTTTCATCAGAAACCAAACAATATTAGGACTGCCATTATACATAAGTGTATGAGTCAATTTGGCACTGTTGTATTGCCTTTTAAAAACTATTTTTTTTTCTAGGTCTAGAATAACACGTGTATAAGTAATTGTTGGTCAAATTTTTTTATATAGTACAGTTTGATGGAAAATGACACATGTACAATATGTATACAAATATGTATTAGAACCTGTGGAATGATACGTCAGTGTATTTACCATATTAAGAAAAAAAGAAGATATCTTGAAAACAAGCAATGAACAAACTAATGAAATTGAGAGAAAAAAGAAGAATCTTGAAAACAAGCGATGAACAAACTGATGAAATTGAAAAGGATCTGAAACTTATCCAGACGTCTGAAAGAGGAAAAGAATAATGAGGTTTCTTTTGTTGACTATTGAATTCGAATGAATATTGTGTAATTGGATCAATCATTTGAAATCACATAAAAATAGGAATCAGTTATGGTAACTGCTTTTGATGAATCTCATTTAAAATTTGGTTTATAATAATTAATAAAATTAAAATAAAGCATATATGGTAAATTACAATCCTACCCTTATAATCTTAAAATAAATCAATGGTTAGGATGAGTTCATTAAGTTCACAAAAATAGGGAGGTTCACAAATGAACCTAACCCTATATATATATATATATATTGGATTAAAAAAAATCGCGTGCCCCTCTAGGGGTGAGGTTTAGGTCTGGACCGAAAATAACCGAGAACCGAACCGAAAATATACCCAACCCGACCCGAACCCAAGTACCCAGGTATTTAGATCGGTTCCAATTTTTCATATAAAATCGGGTCGGGTCGGTTCTCGGTTATTTTCATGGTGAAACCCGACTTGGACCTATGGACCGGAACGGACCCTATATTTAGGGTAGTGAATCGGTTCTGTATTTTATGTTTGATCGGTTCTCGGGTCGGGTCGGGTAGGGTCAGGTAACGGAGTTAAAGTTTTTTTTCCGAATTACAAACCGATGTTTTAGGGCTTTTGATAAGAACGGGGATACGAGTCGACTGATTTAAAACTTACCTCGAAATTGTGCTCGAAATGGCTTAATTTTTGTTAATTGGAAGTTTAAATACCTAAATTGAAGCACCGTTTTCGTGGGTTGGGGCAGTATTTCGAGGTAAGTTTTACATCAATCGACTCGTATCCTCGTTCTGATCAAAAGCCCTAAAACATCGGTTTGTAATTCGGAAAAAAACTTAACGCGGCGGACTATTTTACAAAAAAAATTGATCAGTTCGGATTATTATCGGCCGATAACTGACTTAGAATTATTATCAGACAAATTGAATTAGATGGAATTATTTATTTCCAATTTGCCTTTTATAATACACTTTTCATATAATAATACATGTTTCCCATTGTATCGCGCATAAGAAAAATCTTTAATTTTCTTACAAAAACACATAAGAGACGTTTGAAGGTATAAAGTGGGTGTTTGGGTTAGCTTATTTTGGAACAACTTTTAACTTATTGACTTATAATAAGTTAATAAGTTGGTTTTTAGTGGGTGTTTGGGTTAACTTATTGACTTATAATGAGTTTTTGTGTGATGAAGAGTTAAAAAGTAGAAGTCAGGAAATCCTGACTTATTGATTTATAA
Source organism: Helianthus tuberosus (assembly GCA_030545235.1). Taxonomy (NCBI): domain Eukaryota; kingdom Viridiplantae; phylum Streptophyta; class Magnoliopsida; order Asterales; family Asteraceae; genus Helianthus; species Helianthus tuberosus. The sequence continues at coordinate 150,882,580 of CM060403.1, read as the reverse complement.
TAAGTAGAAGTTAAAAAGGAGAAAAAGAAGGAATCCCAAACACCCCAAAATATGATACGAATGGGTTATAATTTGTGTGAACCTCACAACTTATCTCTCTAACAAAATCTTTTAAAGGTTACAATAATGTGAAGAATTTGTATTCTGTTAAAAGTTAATATAAGTTGCTGTTACTACACAACAATTTTTGAATCGTCATAATAAATGAACTTTATAATGTGTGTGGTTTTTTTTTTTTTTTGTCACAAGAATTAAATAAGAAAAATGATTGACAAATGGGCCTTGTTAGGGTTGAATTGGGTTTCAAGAACCATTACCGGCTGGACTTTAAGGCAACCCGATTAATAGAATAAAATACCCATAAACCTGAATTGGACGGAGTGTGGTGTTTAGCTGCAGAGAAAATGTTCAATCGAAGAAGATTTCTGTCGCTTCCCATGGTTATTGGTGCTGTCGTGTAAGTTGTTCACCTTATCTGCATATTTATTTATATTGCTGCTTAATTGATTTCACCCAGATACAATATTGAAAATAGTTATTATTAAACCTACAATATGTTGATTTTGAATCCCCAAGGATTCAGGGCGATAAACAATTAATACCTGAATCGAATATTATTAGAGTTTTACTAATGCTCTGAATTGGGTTTATCTGTGAAATACTTGAATTGATCTTTTTTTAGAATCGGCATCGTGTCTGGAAAAGCGATATTTGGACCACCGGTGGATGAGTACTGGAAGAAAAAGCTCCAGGAAGAAGCAGCAGCAGCAGCTGCAAAAGGGACTGACACCAATTCATCACCTTAAACAGATTGCTTCCAACAAGCAATTCAAATTATTTCATCACTCATAAGACATACATAAAGTTGCAAGTTTTGTTTCCAGATTAATGAGCTTCATTACTATCATATGTTCATTCAGATTCAGGGCTGTAATGTAGAACCACCTAATAGTTGGTTATTTCGTGCTATGGTTAAGCACCTTCGACTAGCTTGTAGCCTGCTGCTCACTCTGGAAAAAACTTTAGCTATAAGCAAATTTGGATCATTATTAACTGTTTTGGCTTGTGTAACTTGCTTGTTAGTGTCATATAAATTGGAGTTTGGGTTGATAGTTTTGCATTGTGTTATTCTGAAACTTGTATAATTTAACTAGGAGAAACGAATCAACTCATTGAGCCACCCACGACCAGATTAAACTAGGGGTGACCAAATCTTGGTCTTACACAAGAAAACCGAATAAATCCAAACCTGGACCAAGCCTTATGTATCCTGCTTCCATAATTTCACAGGAGTTGGATTGTAGTTTAGTGATGACCAAACCAATTAAAACACATCAACGGTCAGCCCATTCAGGGAAGACGGTTATGTGATTGTGGTTTTGAGTCAAAACCACAAAGATGCTGCACAGCTCCTGATACTTGCACGTAGCACATCGGGAATAAACTAATCTCAGCAGGCAGCACATATAGAAGTATTAGCACACAGCCTTATATCCTCTTGTGCAACACCAGAGCTAATGTGGATCTCACTTACTACTGACAGTTCAAAAGCAGTTGTACACATTATCCGAAATGCACATGGACTCTACAACATGACAGCAAGCATATCAAAGAATTCAGCAGGATGTTTACTGCTAGTTGGAATTGTGTACATCAAGAAGCTTAGTTTAAAATCGGTCTTGAGCTACTGCTGGAAAACCGAATACCCGAACATGTGGGAGACTGATACCCGGCGACGTATCCTATCCCATTAGGTCCAGTCCTCGGTCTAAGTTTATGTCATTACTTGGATTTCAATTTAAGTCAGGCTTCATCGGGTCGGGTCCAGTCTGATCTGACCCATCTGCACAGCCCTAGATTAAGTTGAAAGCAAGCTGAATATGAGCTTAGTTTCTTGCTCAGACCGAAATATTATGAACCTAGCTCGATTCGTATTATTAATAGTTCAAGCCTCAGTTGATACTGGCTCGGCTTAAATGACTCAATGAACCGCTCTAGTAGCGCTTTGGTTGTGGTTTCAAAAGGTTTTAAATCTATCTGTTTGGTTTGCAGAATGTGATGTCGAACCAATCCTTATGTTTTATGACAAATCGAACTGTTTACGCATTGCTTGGTAGGTTAGTTTAGATTACAAATGTATGGCCTTATGTTTTCATGAAAAATGCAATAATTTTGGCTAGATATCAAGATTCAGTTATTTTAAAACACAAATTAGAAATCCAACTATAACACTATTACATTTGCATGCTACAACAACATATCAAAATTAAATCTTTAAACTTCACTCATGTTTCACTCTTTTCAAGTTCTTCCCTGTACTCTTTCTACTGTTTCTCGATTCGTCATCAAGACCAAAACTTTGCAGCGGATGATATTTAACCTTCGACAACCGCTCCTTTGCTGCTTCAAGCCTATCATTCTCATCTTTCCGGGCTCTAAGAAACCCCGAAATGTGCTGCTTACAAAGCTTAATCTCCATCTCCAACGCGTTAATCCTGAAACCAACCGGCACACTACAGTTCTCCACAATCTGCTTTTGTCTACTATGAATAATCTCCGGCTGCCACACCTTCAACGCAGTTGAAGCTTCCTTCACTCTTCTCAACCCTTTTAATTCATCAATCGCCGCTTTTAACTTCTCGTTTTCATCTACCAATCGTCCTTCAATCTCATGCAACTTTCTTGAGTGTTCATGTATCCGAGACTCTATTCTAAGCACGGCTCTGCGTTCTGCCAACAGCTTCTTAACTTTATCCTTCTCGAATCTGATTTGGTAGATTGATTTAGGAGACTGGCGGTCGGTGGAAGAAGACACGTGTGCAGGGAAGTCAAAGGATAGTAACTTTGACCATAAAACGCCTTCTTTCGATAGACGATTGAGGCGTCTGCAACTCATGGAAATGCAGCATAGATCTTTGTAGGTCAAACATGAGGTGTTGACTCCTAACTCCAATATCCACCTCCATAATTCATCTGGTAATGACATCTCTAAACCCTCTAGATCATAAAAATGTTAAAAACACAAGCACATCATATGATATATGTAAATCGACAAATAGTGAAGAATTACAAGTATAACCACCTGATTCATATATTCTAGCCTAGAAAACCGAAGAAACTGCAAGAATTCATTAATTTTTATAACAATTTAAAATTAGGTCAAAATGTTACAAATGCTCTAAAATTACCCTTATTGCATCACCAGATTAACATAATAATTGAGCGCACTCTCCATATGCTTGAAACTACAAATGAATCACTTTTTAACAGCTAGAATTCAATACAACAAATAATAATTCTAATAAAGTAGACAAAAATAGGGGTTTTGTATGATAACCAATTATACAACAAATGAATGACTTTAATCTAGGGTTTGCAGTTACAATAAACAATTATAGAGCATCGAAATTCGAAAGTATGTAAGTGCGATTGACGAACCTCGGGGGGAAAAGAGCGTTGCGTCTAGCCGTCAATCGACACCGGAACTTTCCGATGAAGATATATATAATATCGGTGTTGAGTTTCAGCCGAAATTCTTACGAAAATGTTCTTTTTCTGCCCTGTTCTTTATCAAATTGATATTTACCCCATTTAGACCAGACGGTATGGGGCCGGCTGAGGCCGGGCGCCGGTCCCCCACACCGCCCCCCTCGGTCTAAATAATAAATGTAATTTTGTATACTAAATAATAAAAATGTAATATCTTTAAAAAACTCGTGTATTGTAAAAAAAGTAATATATTTAAAAAACTCGTGTATTGTACCCGTGTAATACACATATTCAACTCGTACAATACACGAGGTTTTTAAAGTTATATTTTTATTATTTAGTATAAAAATTACATTTATTTAATCCGTGTAATACACATGGTTCTAATCTAGCAATTTTTTATTTTCAAGTTAAAACTTCAGTTTTTTTTAATTGAGATTTTCATGTTCTCACACTTAATTGAGATTTTTTTTGAATTATTCGTTTATATTTAAACTATGTTGAAGGATCTCAAGGCGTGTTGAAAGTTCTCAAGCCAAGCCAAGCCGTGTTGATAGTTTTCAAGCCGTGTTGAAAGTTCTCAAGCCGCTACACTGAAAAGGCTTAAGCCATGTTAAAAAAAGGCCCGGCTAAGAAAACAATAAAAATATCTCAACTGGACACGTGGTAATCATGGGTTGGTTGACTTTAAAGGATTTTTTAAGCCGTTTCAGCTGCTTGAAACAGCTCGTTGAGACGTTTCCAATGGCTATTTTTAAAAAAGTTAACCATTCTTTGGCTAATCTTGCTATTTCCCCAATATTTAACTACTACTTGGTATGTAGTAACTCGAGTTGGAACAAAATGAAGTAGCTACAAGACATTCTCATCAGGGCAACTCATTTTGTTAATTGTCATAGACTATACTTATGATAGGAGACATTATTCTAGTCATTTGCTTGAAGTAGCCGAACACATGTAGCATCAACCTATTTTGGAAATTGTCCCTCTTTACATGTACTTCCATTTTCTTACTTGTTATCTAAATTTGTTGAAGATTTGAAATTCGATTCAAAATCAAAAGTACCAATAAGTAACGACGACGATAAGCTTTAACTTAAAACTAAACTAAAGCATATCTTAAACAACGATGTTATCTTTATCACCATTACCGTCCAATTGGGATTCATAATGTTGGGCAGTGAAAGTAGCAATAGAGACTGTTGATGGTGACAGCGGTAGAGGGTTGGTGGTGACAAAGGCAATAGAGGTGGCTTTGGTATTCGTCATACAATGAGTGTTTTAGTTGTTGAACCTATGTATATACATGTGTAAAAAACAAAACATATTATTGTGGGACATTAATAACCAGACTTATGTACAAGGTTCCAGAAGCCATAACCGAAATTTGCAGAAACTGTAAACAATATATTCACAAAAGCAACATACACTGATTATCCAAGAACAATGAGCGGGAATAAAAACTATTAAACATCATGCCACATCAATGTCATCAACATCGAGCCAATCATTAGATTCCTTCGTCTTATGCGCACCACTTACCTGTCCAGCACGGTCAGTAGTCGAAGAATCACTTCCCAGCTGAACCCAATCTCTAGAGTCTTTTGTTGATGAATCAGAACCAGACGCTGTTTTTTTGTAATTTGTCGAAGCATCTTCATCGTCATCCTCCTCAAGATCACTAAACGAAACATCCTCATCATGGTCAATGGGAATTGTAGTTGTAGTTGTACCAGTGACAATGTTTTCTGAGCTGTCTTCTTTCAGCCAATCATCTTCATCTTTATCTTCAACTACATTAGAAGTAGCACTGGAAAGCGTGTTTTGATCTTCGACTTTGGTCTTATTTCTTGGTTCCTCTTGAATGACAGACTTGTCTACAACTTGAACTTCTTCTTCACTTTGGATATAATGTTTTTCAGTCTCTGGATTAGTTGATACGACAGATGTGGTTGATTGAGTGTTAGATGTCTCAAGTGGGACGGAAGAATTCTCTTCTTGAGAAGATTCAGGTTTGTGTTCAGAATAAGGAAAATTGTTTGTTGACCCGTCATCCACTTTTGTCTGAGAGGTAGAATGAGACTTCAGCTCATGTGTCAATGATGCTCTGGCTTTCACAATCTGCATGAGTAATTTAAATTGTTGCAGATCAACTAGTGTTGTGATGAGAATAGCATGATCAAATTCTATTCTCGGCATGTATAATTCATGATCCAATTGATTGACGAAATAAGATCAATACTTGGGTCCATCCAGTTGAATAACAAGGATAAAGCGTTTAACTTCAAATTTTGTAACATTAGACTACTAGTTCACCGTTCTTTTGACAACTTAAATCATGAAGGATAAAATCTATTGTCTTGATTCTTGAAAGTTTAACTGATTGTATGAAGCAAACTTTCTAAAAGTAAGTGACCTTAGGGCAACTAAACTCGAAATGATGTTTTCATAATGAATGTTAAAAACACATACTATTTAAAATATGACTTGTTTCATGACAGAAAATATAAAACTTCAAAGGGTTAAAAAGTTCACAAAAATCATATTAATATCTTGTAATGCATAAAAAATTAAAATCATGCATGTGTTGGTGCAAGAGGAGAGGGATTCATCTACTTAAGATGAGCCTTAGATAAGTTGGGTTATGGCCTCATGACATAGTTGTTAATAGCGAGTAGCGGACGATATCAACAAGCTACCTATATGCTACGCAGCGATAGCGATAAAAAAGTGCCCACTATTTCATGTTTAGCAACAAAGGGATATAAATTTAATAAATATCTTACATGTATTCTTTTAATCAAATTACGCTATTTATACATGTATATTTCATCTGAATACGCTTCTTTTTTCAATCGTGAAACAAAAAAAAAACCCTAATAGCTATTGCTATTCAAAGTTATAAAAAAAATAAAATTAAAAGATAAATAATTGTCACTATAAAGCCAATGGCGCCATGAGCGAAACGCTACATCGCGCGCTATAGCTGCTATTGACAACTATGCCTCGTGAGTCAAATCACAGGTCTGCACAGAATCCAAGCTATTGACACGACCATTCTCCCATAAAGGTAAAAGAGGGAGAGGGCTAAGCATAAACTATTATTAAGTTCACCCCTTCTTTTCTCTTTGATTCAAATAGTTTCTTCAATATTAGGTGGACTAAACCCTACAAAAAGCACTAGTTTTGACCAACTACAGGGCTTGTTTCTAACTATTTTGCACTTAAGCAAAAATGTTTGTCAGTGTGCAGCATATAGCCAAATAGGGAATACTGGAATAGAAATGTTAATCACCGTGGTTATCTTTGGTAATGACAGCATCACACATTCACACCATAAGGTGTGCTAGTCTTTTTTGTAAAAGAAATATGGAAGACAAATCCCACAAAAATGCCCAGAAAAGAAATGAACCTCTATAAAGGACCTTGTAAGCCGATAATCTGATGTTTCCCAAGATCATCTTATGTTAAGTTGACTTAAATCCTTCTTGTTTTCTTTATATGAAATTAAAAATAAGAATAGAGAAAAACAACAACATGGCAAGCAACTAAACAAGTATCATAAGCAGCAAATGGATACTAATTGCAGCTGACTAATACACACTCTGCACACAACCGAAATTTGTTTATCTTTATTATCAAGTCTAATATCATCAACAATCATTTTAATTTGGTAACGTCTGTGTTCAGAACATTGTGAATTGCAAATAAACTAGGTCTGTTCATGACTTGAGAATTGGGAAAACTATTTTGGAGCCTCCCAAAACTTGAAAGTAAAATATTAACAAACTGAAATAGGATAAACACAAAAACGTTTCCAACATAGCTTACCTCAGGTGTCGAAAGAAGTGCAGCAGCATGAGGTTCAAGTCTCGGATGCAAAAGCACAAAATATATCTTCCAAAAGGAACATTCACTCATATAACCCGGGCAGAGTTCAATCCTAAGAGCAGCCAATCTTGGCGCCAAACTTTCGACCGTCAGAGCATGCTCTTGTTGTGCATCAGATAGTTCAAAATCTGAAAAATAAAAATACAATAAAACATACATCAAGTAACAGATCATATTTACACAACCTCAGTAATCAAGACTAGCAAGTATTAGCGTCTGTACATAACAGATACATGTGAATGATGTTCCACGAAGAAATCATCATCATCATCATCATACTCAGTAAATCCCACCAATAGCAAAGCCAAGGTAAGGTCTGAGGAGGGTAGATGTAGACAGCCTTACCTCTACCCCGTAGGAATAGAGAGGCTGCTTCCGGTGAGACCCCGGCTCGATTGTAGTTTTGTATCAAGCCTTGGACCTAAGACACATAACACTCAAACAATCGGGACAAAGACTGATTGGTGCATGTACCCCCGTGTCTTTCAGCTCATAGTTATCAAAGGCGCGAAGCGCACTCTAGGCGCATAGGCACTGATTAGGGCCTAGGCGATAGGCGCAAATAAAGCGTGCGCCCGAGAAAAAAAAAGCGATAAGGTAGTAGATAATTCAAAAAATAAAAAACAGATATTTATAATTTATATATGTATTTATAATGTTAATTTTATACTTTTTATGTATAAATTAAAAAGTTTAAGGACCAAATGTAAACTACTGAAGGTACTGGGGGTTAAATGTTTAAACACACAAACAAGTTTTACACTTTTTAAGTAAAAAAATACAAGTTTTAGGGACTGAATATAAACTAGGGAAAGATAGAGGGGTTAAATGTTTAAATACCTAAACTTATTTAAAACCCTAAAAGCCTAACACACTCATGAACGCAGCCGCTCTCTTCTTCTTCTTCCCCCTTCTTCCTGGTTTCCGGCTACTGTCGCCGGAATTAAATACGTATGAGATGAAATAAGTTGCGCTATTATTACCTAGGAACTATAAGCGCAGTAAATGCGAGTCGCCCAGAAAAAGCGCCTAGGCGGCAAAAGCGCTCGCTTTTGATAACTATGTTTCAGCTATCAACGTCACAACATGATGCATGATTAACCATCTGCCGCTTTTAACGTTATGTTCCCCGAATAAAGCGACAATTAATTTGATGCCCCCAAAGAGCAAAATAAACAGATCTTTTACCTTTACAACCCAACCCTAACAACATTTCCAATTGTTTCAAAGTTCATAAGTTAGAAACTATTTCTATCGCAACGCTTTCTTCAACTAACATAAAAATAAATACATGTAAATTTTCACTTAATAACACTTAACCAAATAATGAATGAAAGAATATCTACCTTCATCAACCTCATCATCATCAGGAAGAGGAAAATCCAACCAAGTTTCAGGATGCATAACAACATCCCTAACAAAACTCAAAACCTCCTCCGTCACACCAATCGCCTGAGCATCCTCAGACAAAACATAATCCTCACCATCCGCTGAAACTTGCAGAAATCTCGAAGCCAGTTTCGTAATCTCCGACACATCAATATTATTCGACAACTTCGATATTCCACTCCGAAATCTCCCTCCAATCTCTGCAAAGTCTCTCCGTATGCCTAATATTCCCTCCGGGGCAGCATCTTCCGGATCCGATGGATCCGATTGGGGATTGTTCGGGTCAGAGGGAGGTGGAGGAGCGAGAAAGGAAGCGACGCCCCATAGTTGACGAGTTAGGGTTTTTGTGATCTCTGATAAGTCTTCTTTTACGCCGCGGGTTGGTGATGAAGGTGAAGATGAAGATGAATCGTCTTCTTCTTCTTGTTGTTGTTCGAGTTGTTGTTGAGGTTTTTGATTTGTGGGGATGTTATTATTTGGGGAGTGGTGTTGGGGGTCGTTATCGTCGTCGTCGTCGTTGAGATCGAGTTGGAAGGTGTTGGCGATGGATCGGGCGAACCATGACATTGTGGAGTGAGATCGCCGGCGGTGGTGGACGGTGGTGATGGGTTGATTGGGATAGGTCAGGATGTGTGTTAACGAAGCAGCTTGACCGTCATACGGTCTGCTTAATCATGGTCTTCTTGATTAACCATTCTAATCATATTGGAAATTTGGGTTGGGTTGGGTTGGGTTGGGTACCGTATGTGGGTTAGGGTGTTCAATGGTTTTGGTAATGCTTAGTTCGGTTCAGTTAATTTGATTGTTATATTTTTTCGTAACCGAAAACAAAACCAAACCAAACCAAATTGAAGCATTATTTGGTTAAAATCCGAATTTAACCAGACTAACTAAATTTAGCTAAATTGGCTTTTTTTTTCTTGTGCAAACACTTATCAGTTAACACAATACTAAAACCAAGAGTTTAAAGCCACACTAAAATGCACACAACACGAAGTAGTCTAAAACAAAAGTATAAATTTCAGACGGGTCTAAAACAAAGATATAATAAACTTTAAACAAGTCATAACATAACACAAACAGTTTTACCCATATGGTGAAAAGTTTTAACGTAGATGTCTAAGGGTGTTTTGGGTTGAGTTTTGAATGAGATTTTTAGATCACTGAGTTTTGAAATCGTAAATAATCAGTTTTAAGTGTTTGGGTAAAAAAAATTAAAAAATTGATTATTTGCGTTTAAAAAGTTACAAAACGCAGATTTCCAAAAGCAGCTCCATCCCTACTGCAACAAAACGCAGTTTTCCAAAAATTGATTATTTGCGTTTAGAAAAAGATTTTCACGTTTATTTTTTTAAATATATTTTGCCAAACACTCAAATATTTGATTATCTGATTATTGTGATATCAAGCAACATAATCAAATCCAAACACTATCTTTCAACATCACGTTTTGTTACAGTTAATTATCTGATTCTGATTATTCAAAACGCGTAATCTATTTTCAAAACTCAACCCCAAACACCCTCTTAAGCAACTTGATTATTAAATTATTTTCATTGTTATTTTCTAACTTCAAGTCTAGTGGTCCACAAGGTTCCAATCCAATGGCCGACACAACTCAAAAATTGGACTAAAGTCATAGAACATGCATATAGTTATATAAAATTTTATTAGAATTTAAAAATTAGAGTAAACTTTCGTTTTGCTTTATGTGGTTTGGTCAGTTTAACGTTTTTGTCCCAAACCTTTAAAAATAGCCATTTTCCTCTAATAGTTTGCTATGGTTTTTCCATTTTGCTCCCCGCCTCTAACTCCATCCAAATTGTCAGCAAACTATTGGAGGAAAATGATTTTTTTTTAAAGGTTTGGGGCAAAACCATTAAAGTGACCAAACCACATGGAGCAAAACAGAAGTTTACTCTGAAAATTATAAAAGGTAGACCTTTGATTGGAAGTATGAGAGGGAAAGCGGAGAAAAAAAGGGAAGAAGCTAGGATCGAGTAGGTGTTTCGATAATCTAACCTTTGATTAGGTTTTTGTTGATTAATGATCTAGGTGTTTGTAGGATAATCTAACTTTTGTTGTAATCATAACTTATGATTAATGCATTATATATATATATATATATATATATATATGTATGTATATATGGTGGTGTTATTGTAGCAAGTGTGTGTTTTGTGAGAAGTGTATGAATGAATCTACATTGTTGGATCTAGAATCTAATGGTTAAGATTTTAATGGTAAAACTGTAAATAGTGTTTACCATTAAATTAACTAATTTTCTAGGTTAAGAGTATAAAGGTAAATCTAGAATGTTTTAAATTCAGAAACTCACATGCAATGCACATGGAAGTTCCCCCCGTCTTTTTTAAACATCAATAACTTTTTATATGCAACTTTAAAAAAATTACTCCATAATAACAAGTGTTTTTTATCTTCAATATAAGTATCATATTGCTATACTTGAGAAACAAAAATTACGTTTCGATTGGATGTTTTAGTCCATGGTGTTTTGTCTATGTTCATATAATAGTGTTTTAATTGTATTGTTCAAGGCGTGGTGTTTTAAATATTTGAAAATATTGTATTGTGATTCAAGTCATTGTGTTTTAACATCTGGAATGATTGTATTACTATTCAAGTCATAGTGTTTTAAGATCTGGAATAGCAATACAATCTTCCCCAGATGGTGTTAAAACACCATCACTATATTACGATTCAAGTCGTGATGTTTTTGGAATTTATATGTTGTTTCATACATGCAAAATAATTCCTAAAGCGGTTACAGTCATTCTAGAAAATTTATATCATAAAATAACTCTTATAATAGTTACAATTTATTTTATAATTAAATTAGTTTTATGAAGTTAATTACCTTATTACCCTTAATCCATAAAATTAAATAATGCAACGTGTCATCTTCATAATATTTCCCACACTTCTCACAAACTTCACTCCTTTTACAAAACCTGAACATATACATAAATGTCAATGTTATGGTAACTTACATAATGGGTATGTTTGGCACTTAGCTTTTTAGTAGCTTTTAGGAGCTTCTAGCTTGAAGCTTTTAAGAAAAAACTTCTACTCAATAAAAAGTCTTGTTTGGTTGAAACAGCTTTAAGCTTTTAGGTTAGGAGGTTGAAGCTTTTGGTTAAACGCTACTACTAGGGTATGTTTGGCAAAAGTAGCTGGTGGCTAGTAGCTGGAAGTTGGTAGCTGGTGGCTGGTGGCTGGAAGCTGTAGCTTTTTAGATATATTTGGTGTTTGGTAGAGTAGCTGGAGCTTTTAATAAAATGTATAAAATGACCAAAATGGACATAACTAAAAATTTAGAAAGTTGGTGCATTAAAAAGTTCCTTATTTTTAGAGGTTAAAATAGTCATTTTTTCCCTAAAAGCTTGTAGCTCCTTCTAAACGCTACTAGTAGTAGCTTTCAACCAAAAGCTTCAAACTCCTAACCTAAAAGCTTAAAGCTCCTTCAACCAAACAAGATTTTTTATTGAGTAGGAGTTTTTTCTTAAAAGCTTAAAGCTAGAAGCTCCTAAAAGCTCCTAAAAGCTTCATGCCAAACATACCCTAGTAGCGTTTAGAATGAGCTACAAGCTTTTAGGGAAAAATGACCATTTTAACCTCTAAAAATAAGGAACTTTTTAATGCACAAACTTTCTAAATTTTTAGTGATGTCCATTTTGGTCATTTTATACATTTTATTAAAAGCTACAGCTACTCTACCAAACACCAAATACATCTAAAAAGCTATAGCTACCAGCTTCCCACCAGCTATCAGCTACCAGTCACCAGCTATTTTTGCCAAACATACCCAATATGCAAATGCTTAACTTAATACGCACTTTAAATAGGATTTTTAAACTTTATAATTAAAACCATAAAGACGGATTTTGTTACATATTAAAGCCACCTCTATTGCCTTCGTCACCACCAACCCTCTACCGCTATCACCATCAATGGTCTCTATTGCTACTGTCACCATGAACTCGTATGTAGTTTATAACTTTGTGCTGATAGTCTATAGTTTTGGAATAAACAAACAAACTTCACATTTTTATTTTAGTGACACCTCACAAAAATTCCTACAAGATAAAGAATCGAGTTGTTTGATAAAGAGTAAATTACAAAGTTCGTCCTTTATGTATGTCATTTATTACAAAGTATGTCATTTATCTTTAATAAGCTCAGAAAACATACTTAATGTTTGCAAACCCTTGCGTGTTATGTCCTTTAGCCCTAACTGAGTTAGTTTTTATAGTGAAATCTGACCAGGTAGATCCTACATGAGGGTATTTTAGACATTTTACTCTAATTACTAAAATAAACAATCATTTCGCCCCATTTCGTAAGCCCCTGTTTGTTCTCATCCTAACACCACCACAATCCACCTGCTGCCGCCGCCACCACCACCGCCACCCTCTTGCCACCACCACCACTTCACTGCAACACCCATTTCGCCCCATTTCGTAAGCCCCTGTTTGTTCTCATCCATCGTTGAACACTATATTGAACCAATTTTGAAGTGGGTGAGTGAAATTGATCAACGGGGACAAGACCGACGGGGCTGTAGCGGTGGTCACGGGTGGTGGAATTACCCAATCTAGATTCAACCCCACAAATTTACTCACATATATATATATATAAAATGGAGGAATTACCCATCGAAAGTGTTCTTCAACTCCCTCTTCCAGCATCCTCTTCCTGTTTGGCAAAGTGTAAAACACTATTTAACACAACAAGTATATAAATCCCTGAATCAGAAACTTCTACTCTGAAACACAATTAGTTCACTAAATAAAGATGCTACCAGATCTACATCTTCCAGCATAATCATCCTCTTCCTTGTGAATGGAGACGAAGAGACTTCTACCAGATCTACGTCTTCAATTGTTCTCATGAGATGCTCATTGATCCTTTCCCTTTTCTCGATTCTTTCTTCATCTTTGTATGTTATAATACCTTTTTGGTGAAGTGTATGACAGAGATAATCAACAAAATTTTTGAGGTGTCTTCGGCCATGAAACTCAAATACACATCAAACTTGAAGTTCTTGTGAGTGGATAACGCTAAAGTAGATGCCACTGATCAATGTTTCTTCAGGGATCGAATAAAATGAAGTCCATATGGGGGTGGGGGGATTTGTGAACTGATTGGAAACAAAATTGGAAGCGATGATCGAATAAAAGTGTTTATGGAAAAACAGGGGTAAAGAGTAAAGGTTAATAATGGTCAACAAAGGCGGAAATTATTCCTTTATTTATTATTTGTTATAATTGTTTGTTTTAGTAATCAAAGTAACATGACCAAAATACCCTTATGTAAACTGCCAAAATAACTGAGTTATGGCTAAAGGACATAACTTGTAAAGGTTTGTAAACATCGAGTACGTTTCTTGTATATATTGAAGATAAAGGACACCGTTTGTAATAAGTAGCATACATAAAGGACAATTTTTGTAATTTACTCTTTGATAAGTAAAGTCACAAAAATGTATGTTTTACGCATGATAAGTCATAAGGATATACTCAGAATCGGGCTTAACTTAGGTGGGTTTTCCTCTAATTGGGCCATAGTAAACTTGTATCATTGACCCAAGATCAATAATTAAACATGTATGTAAAGGTGCAAAAAAAAAAAACTGTACCCGAAACCGGCTTTTTAACACCCGGGTATTCTATACCCGAAACCGGAACCAACCCTACCCGTAGGGTACATATAGGATATGCATTTTGATCTTAATACCTAGAACCGAATCAGAACTGATCATACCCAATTAATATCTGAAACCGGACATGAACCGGAACCGATTATACCCAACTATACCGGATACATGATTCTAATATCTTTCTTTTAAATTTATGTTAGTGTATTTATTTTAATTTTCTTAAATTATATAATGCATATTTAATAATAATAATAATAATAATAATAATAAACAAAAAAAAAGAGAAAATACGGTAATAAAAGAGCAATAGAGTATTAAAAAATATGAAAATACAGAACTAAAAAAACCTGAAAATAGGGTATAAAAACCCGAAAATAAGGTATTTTAGTGTCACACCCCAACCGATGGCGGAATCATCGGGGCATGACACTGAGCGAAACAGATTGTCCAGAAGTTTCCATAACAATTATCATTACCATTTAATTTAAAATAACATGTCCCATACCATGTCTCAAACAGTAAACAAATTATTACAGATAAAATCTAGGCAAGTAATTCTGTTCCGACAACTCAGATTTATACAGAGATAGTTTATTTATTGGTTTCTAGGACCTCTTTTCCTAGCTTCGATTTCATCACTGCGCAGAGAGCATCCTAGACCTTTCCTAGCCTCGATTTCACAGTGAGCTAGGCATACAAACAACTTAAGCACCTGTCACATACGTTAAAATAAAGTCAATACATAAAATGTAAAGGTGAGCATACAAGTTTGATAATAGCATATAAAGTTCGAATTCGTTTACGCATAACCAGCACGTACACATAGGGAAATGAAGCACGTTAGTTATCGACATAGACCCATCGATACCAATGACTGCGGGTTGACTGCCCGAGGCAGTTTGCAATACATGATTACCACCGTAATCCATGCAAGTAATCGTCCTTAACAACCCCCGTGTGAACGGGTGCTGAGTCCAAACTATAGTACTATCGTTGCTAAGGCAGGTAGACAACATTCCATATGTAAACATAACAAACAAGCATTCATAAGCCACGTATACCATGCATTAACGGTTAGCGTTCAAATAGTATTGAGTAGTGTGTTTGATGTGATTTGAATAGTTGTAACGTATGTAACACCCAAAAGTGCATAAAGCAAAAAAGGATCGAGTATACTCACAGCGGTTGTTGGTTTGAAGGGAGCGCTTAGCGAGTAAAGTTAACCTGAATGGATTGATAGCATAATAATAAGCGACGCGTAAAACGGAAAACAAGTGTTGGAGAGTCGGACAGCTGGTCGATCGGACGGTAGTTCGATCGGACGGCTGACCGTTCGGTTGTCAGTCCGCTCGGACCGCTGTCCGGTCGGTCGGTATGCCGATCGGATGGCTGTTCGAGTGGATTGTTTCTTCCTTTGAGAAGGATGTGTTTGTGTATGATGGTTTGACTTTTGAAGTTTTCGTTGTAGCATTTGAAAATTTTGAAGTATCTTTACCCTTCAGGTCAGTCGATCGGACGGCTGTTCGATCGGCCGGCAGCCCGATCGGTTAGGTAGTTTTAGCAAGACAAGTTCTCAGCAGGGTGTCACCTGATCGGACGACTGTTCGATCGGGTGGCACTCCTAGTGCATCGAACATGTTGAAAAATCGATTAAGTGTTGAAGTATAGTATCTCATGATCCGAAGAGTAATCCGATCGGACAGTAGTCCGATCGAACAGCAGTTCGTTCAATACTAGTCTTCAAAATAAATTGATTAAGTGTGGGACCATGATGTGGGGTAAAATACACATGTTTGTCCCTTGTAAAGTGTATAGTTTTTGTAAAGGTTTTATTATTTTTATTTAGTTTTAGTGTTTTATTATATTATTGTGTGTTGGTACAGGTCCTGGTGCAAATTAAGGAAAAATGAGTAATATGGAAATAAACAGCCAGTTGAGTAGAGTAGGGCGCCAGGGACTGAATTAAAATTGCCGCATAAAGTTTTTGTCTTCTAAGATACATGAAAGAAGCTGTCATATTATTATTATTATTATTATTATTATTATTATTATTATTATTATTATTATTATTATTTTTTGGACAGACATATGAAAAAAGAAAAAATACATAATCTAATTGGAGGGAACTAATTGGCTGGGGATTCTACATCAGACGAATAAAAAGGGCTGCCATTTATTATTATTGTTGGAGTCGAAAGAAAAAAAAACAAAGAAATTTAGTGGGCCGTAAATAAGCACTTTTGTCCAGCAATTTTTTGTTTAGTGGGGATTTGGGCCTTCTAGATAATTAATCGTATATTTGTTGATATATACAAATCCCTAATGGATCCTAGTATCCTACAGAAGAGAGGAAATCTTATTTTATGCTTGGACGTGACCTAGTCAAATATATACGAAGGAGATTATTTTGAGTTGGTGAGATACGAAGGAGATCAGTTGGACGCACGGGAAGACAGTGGGAGACGAAGTTGGGTGCACTCAAGAAGAAAAGACAGAAGATTGGTTCAAGGGTTCAAGCCGCGATCAAGATTCACGTCCGGGTTTGCGATTTATTAGTGTTCAGTTTTCAATAACTTTGTGTTTTTAAACTTGATTACTATGGATTGCTTATTATTCAAGACTTGTTTCTTTTTTGTGGTTATGATTCTTGGCTAAACGTTTAAACCACCTAGACTTAGTTGAATGGATTGAATAAAGTTTTTACCGTTTTCATTATTTGCATGAATATTATGGATTAATTGTGTTTAGTAAAGAGTTTGTCTTATTGAGTTGATGCACATGCGTACTTTAATTTGGTTTATTATTGTCATTTGCTTCGTATGATTCTTAGTGACGGTCTATATCACAATATAGAGTCATGCTAGGGTTTAGATCTTGGAGAGTGTCTATATCACGTAATAGATCTTAATTCTTTAGGGAGAATTGGCCAATAACCCCTAGAAGTAATTGTTAGTAATTTTCTAGGTTTTAGTGTTCTGCTAGTTGTCACACCCCGATATTTCCACATATTACTGGTGGGCCTGGTGGGGAGTATCGTGACGTAGTTGAGATCATCATAGTCAAACAACACAATATGTATATAAATGCACAGCGGAAGCAAACGATAAATATATTACAATCCGAATATAAAATAATATCAAAGTATTACAACGGAAAGTAAAGGATCCACAGGCGGATCTTAAAACATAAACATTGTTCAACAGACTTTAGACGCCTAGAACTTGCAAGATTCCTTATTAACGCCCTGAGCTTCCAGCCAATTACGTTCAGTACCTGTCACTTAACCTTTTTGGAAAATACGTCAGTTTACACTGGTAAATACAATTAACTGACTCATTTTGGAAAAGAATTTGAAAATTGATTTGAATGCACGAGGCACAAAATATCTTTTATAACTTGGGACAATTTTATTAATAAAAATCTTGTATCCGATTTACATGTTTGTCCAACATTTAGGGCCGGTGATTAAACAATACAAGCCGGTCAAGATTAATCGACACACCATAAATATAACTCACAAGAAGACAGCCTTACGAGTGAGTATGTCTTTTACATACGCAACAGGAGGTGTTATGCCTACATCTTGTGCTTAAGTTATGGCCATTCACTTTTTAAATGAGCCAAGGATATCCAGGACACGGTCATTAACCCCTAATGTTATTTGTTATCAATCAATACAGATTAAAACGGGATTATGCAATTTAATCATCTCCGATTAAAAGGTTTCTACACCCGACCAAGCGGTATTTTTATAATACTGTATCCCAAGCCCGTATAAGGGAAAATAAGTTAAAAGTATTTACCTGAGCTAGCAATGCAATTTATACTCAGCCGTATATTCTAATCAGCAAGCACAAGTACTTCTACTGGGGCTCTTAATCTGGAACGAAGGTTTATAATAACTTATTGGAATCCTAACGGGTCTTTAATTAAGCCTAAACTTAGACCGGTTAGTTTTAAGGAAAGATACGGTTCAAACGCACGAATAAGCGAAGACCGGAATAGAATGTGATTTAGACCTGACAAGTTTGAAGACTTGTATAATATGGGTAATCTAAACACATTCTGGATTTTGAGATAAAAACGATAAGGTTTGACCCGTTTCGGCTAATTTATGCAAACTAGTTACATAAACCGAACCGAACGCGCAAGAGGCGTAACGGTAACCATGAGAGTCATTTACAGGTTTCCTAAGTTAATATGCCTTAAATAGGTTGTGATATCAGTAGGATACCTTCCATTATGCCCAAAACGAGTTTAACCTTAATTTAAGCCCCGAAGGGGTATTTTGGTCATTTTAAAGATTATAAAAGAGATTAAATGAAATTCTGAGATTCAGGTCTGAATAAATTTGTAAAATAACTTAATTTATCAGGTTATATCAGTTGGCGATAAGTCTTATATGACAAAATGGTTTTAAACCCATACTAGGTGTTTAATACGCGTAAAAAGCCATTTTAAGCGATTTCCGGGTTATACAGAAAACCTGAGTTTTCTGATCAGGTTATAAAGTTCAAATTACTATATTTATTATATAAAATCAGTAGTAATTGGATTGGTGTCAAAATACTATGTAAAACTCATTTTATACAAAAAAGGGTATAATCGGTATTTACCGAATCAACGCCATAACCTTAGGTTATGAGCAGGTTAAAAATAATTAAAAATCTTCAAAAATCCCCAAATATTATATTACATCAAGGGGTAAAAGGTTTGGTGTCAAAAATTGGGTTTAGATAGGCTTTATGCTAATGACGCCGTTAAATTACCAAAAAGCGTTCTAATTACGTCATTGAGCATAACTCCTAATCTAAACCTCAAACTGATGTGAAAATTTAGGGACATGTTTACAAATCAGTAATAAATATTATTGTTCTCTCACATATCCAAAATTCTCGTTTTATGGTAAAAAGGGCATATTGGTCAACATTAGGCAATTAACGGAAATATGTAAACAAATGGGGCAAACAACGAACCAATCACAGAGGGTTATACCAACATGTAACCTGGTCCTAAGGAAACCCTAAGGTATTTCTAAACCCATCTAAATTGGGCCAGAACTGAAGTCAAAGCAAAGTCAAAGTTTTGCGACTTTCGGTTCCGAACCGGGTCTAAATAGAAAATTGCCGGATCAACAAGCTTAGACCAGTTCTTATACTTATTACCAAGTTATATGAGTGATAAAATAGGTTGCACACCTTCTACATTGCTAATTATGAGTCAATTCGCAAATTAAGTTTCTGTTGACTTTTTATAACAAACTTTGACCCGACAAATTATCTAGTTAGAGCGGGAATCAGAGGGTGTCCTTTTAAGGGTTTATTACCCACATAAATACCAACTTATAACTACCTTCAATTTGACTAAACACTGGACCATTAATGTTTAATCGATAAGTCAAATCTTAATTACGACGGTTTGACTTTTAAGATAATAACTAAGCAAAACTCAACTAAGGAAGGTCAAGGGTACTTACCAAGGTCTAATGCACAACCAGGGATGCTTAGAGAAGGCTCTTGAGCTCCAGAAATGATCAGATGTTGAGTTGAGAATGAATGATCAAAAATGGCAAACAATGGGGCTTTATATAGTGTTCTTGATCCATCAAGATCATGACAAACAATGCTATACATGTTCCCTGATGATTAACAAGTGTCCCTAAGGCCTAAGAATCAGTTTAGGCAACCCATGGAGGTGTTAAAGGGCAATATAAGTCGTTTAGATGGTTGAACAGGCACTTTTCCGAGTTTCTGCATCTGGGCATGGCTTACGGACCGTAAGGGTCCAGCCATACGGTCCGTAAGTGTGACAACCCTCAAAATTACAGGTATCCATACAATTAATTAATATTAAATTATGTGCTTAATGACTGTGCTTGACTACGACTGTTGAATTAAACTGCTTTATGAGTTCTGCATCATACATACATATGCACCACATTCATACTGTCACTCCATTTATTACACACAAGCTTTAGTGATAAACTTGATGCACAAAACACAAAGCACAGTTAGCGGATAACTCGGAAATATAATGACAATGGCATTACCCGGAATACCAAATTTTTACTAGAAACTATATTTAATTTGATCCTAGCTTATTTATGTTGACAAACTATATTTAATTTGATCGTAGCTTATTTATGTTGACAAACTATATTTAATTTGATTTTAGCTTGTTTATGTTAACGAACTATATTAGAAAGGAAATAAATATGGTTTATTTTGTTTTAAAAGTTCGAGGTTCATTTGGTCATTTTTGAAACATAAACTTCAGGGATTTATTCTGCCATTTAAAAACCTATTTTTCCTAACCAAGTTAAACTTTGTATAGAAATTCTTTCTTTGAGAACTAACCCAGTTAGTATATCTAACTGAATAAACCAGGGACCATTTGTGACATTTTCCAAAAACAAAAGGACGAATGTTATTTCCCATATGTTTCAGGGGCCAGAAGCGTAACTTGCAATTCAATCGTAATTCTGAATTGCATATTGAAAGGGACATTAAATATTAAATATGACATTAAATATTAAAAACGTTTGTTTTCTTTAGAATATAATATTATTATTAATTAAATATTTGTTTTCTTTAGAATATAATATAATATATTAATAACTAAAAGGTTTGTTTTTTTTTTCGTCCAACTTTCTTTGTCGACACAACAAGTCAAAAACCAAAACGAATTAATTTCAGTAGGTGATCAATTTCAAAGAAAAGGCTCGATATTTTTGACTTTAACGCACGGAATGTTTTTTTTTTATTTAAAGTGGATCGATAATTCGCCAATTTTTGTTGAAATTATGTCAAATTGATGGGTTATTTAAACCCCCTAAATTCTTACAAACTTTCATATACCATTTACAAACACTTAAACACCCGAAATCGTCGGATTAAAAACCTGCAACTCGCCGGAAGTTTCAAAGTCGCCAGAATTCTAGTTGGTTCTTCGTTTTAATCAATACCGGTTAGTTTTTATTTGTCCAATTAGTTCAATTATACTTATTTATATAGTTTAATTTAATGTAATTAAATTATATAACTATATAATTTTGATCCAAAATTATTCTTATGACAAAAGATGCATTATTTTGAATTTATATAAATTTAGAATCTGAGTTTTTATTATGTTTAATTATTTAGATAATTAAACTTATATAAATTTATTTATTGTTATCTTATCATTTTAATTCATTTTATTTATTTAAAATGATTCCAAGGCCATAATAATTATTTTAATTCAGTAATATTCAAGTTCGAATAATTAAAAATGTTATTTTAATTATTCTGGTTTAAATTAATTATTTTTGATAATTAGTTATATAATTATCACATTATTTTTTTAGACAAAACACTACCGATCCTAGAGATTTAGAATCTCCGATCATTCGATTAGACATTATTATTGATACATATTCCATATTATTGCATGTTCAAACAATTAGAGTGACGTGGAATATTATTCCCAAGAACTCTCACATTAGCATATTTATTTGGACTTACTCAAAATCAAGGTGAGTTCATGTTTCCCCTTTTCTTTCAACTGCTTTCAGTTTTATACTTCGGGGTGAAATACATGTTACAAATATTACAATGTTTACAAATGATATAATTACAAGAAACACTCTTGGTGAGAACGAGTACCAAGTATGATGAAATTTGAGAATACAAAAAGCATTCTTGGTGAGAACGAGTACCAAGTATGATGAAATTTGAGAATACAAAAAGCACTCTTGGTGAGAACGAGTACCAAGTATGTTACAACTATTACAGACATTTTTATACATGGTATGGTTAGCTTAAGGAGGGTTTTACTACTAGACTGTGAAAGGTGGGCACCATACTTAAGGCCATTAATCCTCGTCGTAGGACCGAGGGACATGAGTGATAGATCTATTTGGGTGTAGCGAGCCCACACCCATGAGGTCGGGGCGACCCATAGAGGTGACTATGTCTTCCAGCCGGAAGCCCGGTACAAATATGCTAGGTTTGAGTTTTCCGCACCTTATCACACTTACCTTTGGCTTTGCAACCCATTGGTGACTTATTTTTCCTTAATTGCTACATACCAGGGACTTTCTATACATGCAAGACATATTACAAAGGTTTATATACACAGAATTACACATGAACTCGCTCAACCTTTTTGTTGATTTTTCAAACTACATGTATTTCAGGGAACTAGCAGGATCTGGCAGGGTATGCTTATGTCTAGCTGCGTTGGTTATTAGATGTCATCCAAGAGTTGTGAAGTTTAAGAGGTGTAACCTACTCCTGGACGGGTTATATGTCTCTAAACCTCGTCTTATCCAAAGTCTTTTATGTGTCTTATGAACACGTTTTAAATAATTTGTGGTTTGTAACTTATTTCAAATGTCGATGTTTCGAAACAATATTATGGTGGTATTTTCTCAGTTTTATTAATGGATGAACATCTTGTATTTTATCATATAGCATTGTTGTGATTGTTGCTATGGTATTAAGAAGTCACACCAAATAAACCCACGCTTCCGCAAAAGCCAGGGTGTGACAACTTGGTATCAGAGCCTCGATCATAGCGAACTAGGATTCCTTCTCGAGTCTAGACTATGATCATCAGGGCTCTCACAAAAACATTTTTACATTGCATACGCAAGTTTTCAGATCCAGGGTATAAACGTTTCTTTACAAACATGTGTTTTTTTTTTGTTGTGTCGGACATATAGTAACTGGAAGGGTTAAGTATCGTTAACTGAGAACTCATGTCTAGGCTGGCATTCGTACAAATCCAAATAAAAGGACCCGTTGCCTACCTGGGGACCTATCGGCGAGAGTACCGATACCTATTAGGCCAAAGCATGTCCAAAAAGTTTAGTTTTTGAATCGGTCTTTATTTAACCATTTTTACAAGTTTTTAACATACCGCTTCCTACACATCAAGTTTTAGAGGCTGGGGAGATTCAGTCTTAGAGACTGAGGGGTTCAATCTTAGAGATTGGAAAGGTTTAGTCTTAGAGGCCAGGGAGTTAGTCTTAGAGACTGGGAAGGTTTGGTCTTAGAGGCCAGGGAGTTAGTTTGAGAAACTAAGGAGTTCAGTCTAGGAGACTGGGTGGGATAGTCTGGGGAGGACTAGTATGATTACTTGCTTACATTGATTGTGACTTACATGCGTTGTTGAACTATTTATTTTGTTATGACATGGGATGTTATGAGTTAGTATATTATTACATACGCATATTACTTACTTACAATACTTATTATGAACGGACCAATATTATCTTTCTTTTAGAAGATGCCTCCGCGACGCGACCCAGGCATGCCTACGACTCAGGCAGAACTCCAAGGGATAATTACCGCAGCCATAGCACAATGTGCGGCCTCCCAAGGAGGAACTAGCGGGAACAATTCGAACAACAATGGCAACAACAATCCACCCCAGGGGTGTACCTACAAACAATTCCTTGACTGCAAGCCAGTAAATTTCAATGGCACTGGAGGTGCTGTTGCGTTTGTTAGGTGGGCTGAAAAGACAGATTCGGTTCTGAGAATGAGCAAATGCGCTCCCGATCAACAAGTCACTTACATTTCAGGGCTGTTTCTGGATGGTGCCCTATCGTGGTGGAATCTGCAAGTGCAAACTTTAGGAGAAGCCGCTGCTTATGCATTAACCTGGGCTGAGTTAAAAGAGTTAATGAGGAAAAAGTACTGCTCGTGTGCTGAAATACAGAAGCTAGAAACTGAGTTCTGGCACCTAAAAATGGAAGGTCCTAAGATTGCAGAATATGTTCAAAGGTTTCATGATTTGTCCCATGTAGTGCCATACATGGTCACGCCTGAATTTAAACGCATTGAGCGTTTCATCTGGGGATTGGCACCCCAAATTATGAGCATGGTGACGGCGTCCAAGCCTGCAACCATTACTGAAGCCATCGACCTGAGCGTGTCACTTACTGAAGAAGCTATCCGGCTAAACAAGTTTCCAAACTCTGACCCCAAGAAGAAAGAAACTCACGAGGAGTCCTCAGGAGAAAACAAAAGGAAATTCTCAAATTTTAAGAAGAGTACAGACAGCGCAAGGAAAAAGAACGGTAACCCACCAGAGGAAGCTAAAACTGGTGCTGAAGCAAGAGGGAAGGGATACATGGGCACTTTTCCCAAGTGTGATGTATGCCAATATCATCACCCCGGACCATGCCGACTCAGAAAATGTGAGTCATGTGGGAAGAATGGCCACACAAAAGAAACCTGCTGGGCTAGTAATGGTGCTGGTAGTGGTGGTCAGCAAGGATATAGATATGGGAATGGAAACCGCCAACATGGAGGAAATGGCGGAAATGGAAATCGAGGAAACCGTGGGAATCAAGTTGGTAACCAGGGAACAGGCAATAATCGAGCTGGTAATGGTAATGGGAACGGAAATGGTCGAGGACCGGGATGCTTTAACTGTGGGGACGTCGGGCACTTCAGGCGAGAATGCCCAAAGCTTAACCAGGCACCAGGAAGAGTTTTCCATATTGGAGCAAGGGAAGCTCGCCAAGATCCTAATGTTGTTACTGGTACGTTCCCTATAAATCAACGCTTTGCATCTGTACTATTTGACACTGGTGCCGACTATAGTTTTGTATCGCTAGAGTTTAAGAAAATGCTTAGATTAACTGCTAATAAGTTAGACATCCCGTACTCAATTGAACTGGCTAATGGAAAGCTAGTAGAAACGAATGAAGTCATCAGAGGATGCGTGATAGAGCTGGGAGAGCACGAGTTTACATTAGACCTACTGCCAGTCGAGTTGGGAAGCTTCGATGTGGTAGTAGGGATGGATTGGTTGTCAAGCAACAGAGCCGAGATTGTATGTCACGAGAAGACCATTCGCATCCCAATGGCGGATGGAGAAACCATCGTAGTACATGGAGAGAAGCGCGATACGCCCCTAAGGATCATTAGTTGTTTGAAGGCTCGAAAATGTTTGAAGAAGGGATGTGTTGCCTTCCTGGCACACATCGTAGATAAGGAAGCCGCTGAGCCAAAACTTGAAGACATCCCAGTCGTTAAAGAGTATCCTGAAGTCTTTCCAGAAGACTTGCCAGGATTGCCACCACAAAGACAAGTCGAGTTTCATATTGACTTAGTTCCAGGCGCCGCGCCTGTAGCTAAGGCACCTTATCGACTTGCACCTTCGGAGATGCAGGAGCTGTCAACGCAGCTCCAGGAGTTGTTAGACAAGGGATTTATCAGACCAAGTTTCTCGCCTTGGGGAGCTCCAATTTTGTTCGTAAAGAAGAAGGACGGTAGTTTTCGCATGTGTATAGATTACCGGGAGCTGAATAAGTTGACAATCAAGAACAGATATCCTTTGTCAAGGATCGATGACCTGTTCGATCAATTACAAGGTTCAAGCTTTTACTCCAAGATCGATCTACGATCAGGCTATCACCAGTTAAGGATACAAGAAGAAAGTATACCAAAGACGGCTTTTAGAACTCGATATGGACATTACGAGTTCCTGGTTATGCCGTTTGGTTTAACGAACGCGCCAGCAGTATTCATGGATTTAATGAACAGAGTCTGCAAACCGTACCTCGATAAGTTTGTGATTGTGTTCATTGACGACATTTTAATCTACTCGAAGACGAAAGGAGAGCATGAGCAACATTTAAGAGCTATTCTAGAGTTGCTTAAAAAGGAGAAGTTGTATGCGAAGTTCTCGAAGTGCGAGTTCTGGTTACGCGAAGTCCAGTTTCTTGGTCATGTAGTCAACGGAAATGGAATTCATGTGGATCCGACAAAGATTGAAGCAATCAAGAATTGGGAAACTCCGAAGACGCCAACTGAAATTCGACAATTCCTAGGTTTGGCTGGTTATTATCGTAGGTTCATTGAGGATTTCTCGAAAATCGCTCAACCTTTGACCTCTCTCACTCAGAAAGACAAGAAGTTTGATTGGGGAGATAAGCAAGAAGAGGCCTTTCAGTTGTTGAAAAACAAGCTTTGTGACGCGCCGATCTTATCCCTACCCGAAGGCACGGAAGACTTCGTGGTATACTGTGACGCCTCGCGTCAAGGTTTGGGTTGCGTGTTGATGCAACGCCAGAAAGTTATAGCCTATGCTTCACGCCAACTGAAGATACACGAGAAAAATTACACCACCCATGATTTGGAATTGGGCGCGGTGGTGTTCGCATTAAAGATCTGGCGACATTATTTATATGGTACGCGATGTACAATCTTCACTGATCATAAGAGTCTGCAGCACATATTCAATCAGAAGGAGCTTAACATGAGGCAAAGACGCTGGGTTGAACTGTTGAATGACTACGATTGTGAGATCAAGTATCATCCAGGGAAGGCGAATGTGGTCGCCGATGCCCTAAGTCGGAAGGAAAGGATCAAGCCCATAAGGGTTAGGGCTTTGGAAATGATCATACAAACGGACCTCTCATTACGCATTCGTGCCGCGCAGAGAGAAGCACTCAAGGAAAAGTATATTGAGAATGAGTATCTCCGTGGGATGGAGAAACAATTGGTACCAAACGGGGAAGGGACTTTGTGCTTCATGAAACGAATTTGGGTTCCCTTGTTTGGTGGCCTAAGAAATGTTATCTTTGACGAAGCTCACAAATCTCGGTACTCGATTCATCCGGGATCGGATAAGATGTACCAAGATCTTAAGAATTTCTATTGGTGGCCAAGAATGAAAGGCGATGTTGCGGTATATGTTGGCAAATGTTTAACTTGCGCCAAGGTGAAGGCCGAATACCAGAAACCTTCAGGTCTCTTGCAACAACCTGATATACCACAGTGGAAGTGGGAACAGATCTCCATGGATTTTATAACAAAGTTGCCAAGGACGCCCAGAGGTCACGATACGATTTGGGTGATCGTAGACCGTCTGACAAAATCTGCACACTTTCTGCCAATCAAGGAAAAAGACAACACGAGTAAACTTGCTGAGACATACCTGAGAGAGATTGTTGCACGACATGGAGTGCCTCTCTCAATCATCTCTGATAGGGATGGAAGATTCGTGTCAAGGATTTGGCAATCTTTCCAAGAAGCATTTGGTTCACAGTTAAATCTGAGTACCGCTTTCACCCACAAACTGATGGCCAAAGTGAGAGAACTATTCAGACATTGGAAGATATGCTGAGAGCATGTGTAATGGACCTAGGTGGTAGCTGGGATAATCATTTACCTCTGGTCGAGTTTTCGTACAACAACAGCTACCACACAAGTATTGGAGCCGCGCCATTTGAAGCTCTTTACGGACGCAAGTGTCGATCACCACTATGCTGGGCTGATGCAGGTGATAGACAACTCGTTGGTCCTGAAATCGTCCAAGAGACGACAGACAAGATTGCACAGATTCGAAAACGTATCGAAGCGGCTCGCGAAAGACAGAAAGCCTATGCAGATCCAAACCGGAAACATTTGGAATTTCAAGTTGGGGATATGGTTTTGTTAAAGGTTTCACCCTGGAAGGGTGTAGCACGCTTTGGGAAGCGTGGTAAGTTGAACCCCAGATACATCGGGCCATTTAGAGTCCTGAAAAGGGTTGGTCTCGTAGCTTACAAGTTGGAATTACCTGCGGGATTAAATGGCGTTCATGATACATTTCATGTATCTAATCTGAAAAAGAGTCCAACTCAGGAAACAGTGATCATTCCTGCCGACGAAGTTCATATTGACGACACACTCCACTTTACTGAAGAACCCGTTGAGGTTACTGATTGGAAGATTAACAAGACACGCAGGAGTAGTGTCAAACTCGTTAAAGTTCGATGGAATGCACGACACGGCCCGGAATTCACGTGGGAGAGTGAGGACCGTATGAAGGAAAGGTACCCACATTTATTCCCCAAGACCCCTACATCTAGTAGAAGAACTAAAATTTCGGGACGAAATTTCTATAACAGGGGGAGAATGTGACAACCCTCAAAATTACAGGTATCCATACAATTAATTAATATTAAATTATGTGCTTAATGACTGTGCTTGACTACGACTGTTGAATTAAACTGCTTTATGAGTTCTGCATCATACATACATATGCACCACATTCATACTGTCACTCCATTTATTACACACAAGCTTTAGTGATAAACTTGATGCACAAAACACAAAGCACAGTTAGCGGATAACTCGGAAATATAATGACAATGGCATTACCCGGAATACCAAATTTTTACTAGAAACTATATTTAATTTGATCCTAGCTTATTTATGTTGACAAACTATATTTAATTTGATCGTAGCTTATTTATGTTGACAAACTATATTTAATTTGATTTTAGCTTGTTTATGTTAACGAACTATATTAGAAAGGAAATAAATATGGTTTATTTTGTTTTAAAAGTTCGAGGTTCATTTGGTCATTTTTGAAACATAAACTTCAGGGATTTATTCTGCCATTTAAAAACCTATTTTTCCTAACCAAGTTAAACTTTGTATAGAAATTCTTTCTTTGAGAACTAACCCAGTTAGTATATCTAACTGAATAAACCAGGGACCATTTGTGACATTTTCCAAAAACAAAAGGACGAATGTTATTTCCCATATGTTTCAGGGGCCAGAAGCGTAACTTGCAATTCAATCGTAATTCTGAATTGCATATTGAAAGGGACATTAAATATTAAATATGACATTAAATATCAAAAACGTTTGTTTTCTTTAGAATATAATATTATTATTAATTAAATATTTGTTTTCTTTAGAATATAATATAATATATTAATAACTAAAAGGTTTGTTTTTTTTTCGTCCAACTTTCTTTGTCGACACAATAAGTCAAAAACCAAAACGAATTAATTTCAGTAGGTGATCAATTTCAAAGAAAAGGCTCGATATTTTTGACTTTAACGCACGGAATGTTTTTTTTTTATTTAAAGTGGATCGATAATTCGCCAAATTTTGTTGAAATTATGTCAAATTGATGGGTTATTTAAACCCCCTAAATTCTTACAAACTTTCATATACCATTTACAAACACTTAAACACCCGAAATCGTCGGATTAAAAACCTGCAACTCGCCGGAAGTTTCAAAGTCGCCAGAATTCTAGTTGGTTCTTCGTTTTAATCAATACCGGTTAGTTTTTATTTGTCCAATTAGTTCAATTATACTTATTTATATAGTTTAATTTAATGTAATTAAATTATATAACTATATAATTTTGATCCAAAATTATTCTTATGACAAAAGATGCATTATTTTGAATTTATATAAATTTAGAATCTGAGTTTTTATTATGTTTAATTATTTAGATAATTAAACTTATATAAATTTATTTATTGTTATCTTATCATTTTAATTCATTTTATTTATTTAAAATGATTCCAAGGCCATAATAATTATTTTAATTCAGTAATATTCAAGTTCGAATAATTAAAAATGTTATTTTAATTATTCTGGTTTAAATTAATTATTTTTGATAATTAGTTATATAATTATCACATTATTTTTTTTAGACAAAACACTACCGATCCTAGAGATTTAGAATCTCCGATCATTCGATTAGACATTATTATTGATACATATTCCATATTATTGCATGTTCAAACAATTAGAGTGACGTGGAATATTATTCCCAAGAACTCTCACATTAGCATATTTATTTGGACTTACTCAAAATCAAGGTGAGTTCATGTTTCCCCTTTTCTTTCAACTGCTTTCAGTTTTATACTTCGAGGTGAAATACATGTTACAAATATTACAATGTTTACAAATGATATAATTACAAGAAACACTCTTGGTGAGAACGAGTACCAAGTATGATGAAATTTGAGAATACAAAAAGCATTCTTGGTGAGAACGAGTACCAAGTATGATGAAATTTGAGAATACAAAAAGCACTCTTGGTGAGAACGAGTACCAAGTATGTTACAACTATTACAGACATTTTTATACATGGTATGGTTAGCTTAAGGAGGGTTTTACTACTAGACTGTGAAAGGTGGGCACCATACTTAAGGCCATTAATCCTCGTCGTAGGACCGAGGGACATGAGTGATAGATCTATTTGGGTGTAGCGAGCCCACACCCATGAGGTCGGGGCGACCCATAGAGGTGACTATGTCTTCCAGCCGGAAGCCCGGTACAAATATGCTAGGTTTGAGTTTTCCGCACCTTATCACACTTACCTTTGGCTTTGCAACCCATTGGTGACTTATTTTTCCTTAATTGCTACATACCAGGGACTTTCTATACATGCAAGACATATTACAAAGGTTTATATACACAGACTTACACATGAACTCGCTCAACCTTTTTGTTGATTTTTCAAACTACATGTATTTCAGGGAACTAGCAGGATCTGGCAGGGTATGCTTATGTCTAGCTGCGTTGGTTATTAGATGTCATCCAAGAGTTGTGAAGTTTAAGAGGTGTAACCTACTCCTGGACGGGTTATATGTCTCTAAACCTCGTCTTATCCAAAGTCTTTTATGTGTCTTATGAACACGTTTTAAATAATTTGTGGTTTGTAACTTATTTCAAATGTCGATGTTTCGAAACAATATTATGGTGGTATTTTCTCAGTTTTATTAATGGATGAACATCTTGTATTTTATCATATAGCATTGTTGTGATTGTTGCTATGGTATTAAGAAGTCACACCAAATAAACCCACGCTTCCGCAAAAGCCAGGGTGTGACAGTAAGGACCTGGTCAGCAATCAGAAACTTTCACTTGTTGACAGATTTAGCCCCTGTGCTTCCAAATGTCAATTCCGACACATCTAGGGCCCGTTAAACCATTTTTAAGGCTCTATAATGATGCCTAAGCATAGAGAACATGGAACATGCTCAAAAACATGCCGGATGTCGGTTCGTTTAGTCGTACGGTCACGTTGTTCGGCTAATTACGACGAAACACGGACGGACGCGAAACACGTTTCAAACGACGCGACGAATGGAATTTTATCAAGCCAAACACTAAAATAAAATATTTTAGTGCTTACATAAATTCTTGGGTGCCCGGGGATATTCAGAATGTAAGATATGCTTGTAAACGCAAACTTGTGCGTTTTTTGACACTTTTAGTCCCTGCATGACTTAAAAGTTTATTTTTGCGCACAAAACACCTCTAAGCCTATATCTAAGCTACGAAAACGATAAATAGGGTATGTTTATCTCATGGTCATATTCCGGAAGGTCCGATATCTTACGAATCGGTATACTTTAGCAGTTTGACGCTTTAGGTCCCTCTAATGCGCAAACTTGCGTAAATCATCATCTAATAGCACTGAAGCCACATCTAATCCATATTAGGCATTCTTGAAAGTATTATTAAACATCATAATGCTTCGGGTTCGATAAAAGGTCATTCAGAGGTATAATTAAATATATTGACACTTTTAGTCCCTTATACTTGTAAGGTTGCGCGTAGCTTCACTTTTAGGCATAAAAGCCTTGGATGGCCAATGATTGGCATTCCCTAGAGTATAATTAAATATCATGAGATTCTCGGTTTGTTAAAAGGCCACTCAGAGGTAAGAATTAACATGTTGACGCTTTTAACCCTTTATTGCGCAAACTTTCAATTAATTACGCACACGGCTACACTTGATCAACAAGTGGCTCATTTGTGAATATAAAACCGTAGAAGGTTATTTAGAAACTTATTTTTGGTATGATAACACTTCCAGTCCTTTCATAAACAAAGTTTTCGATTTTTCGAAAAATTAGTCCCTTAAATTCAACGTTTGACTTCATTAGGGTTTATTGCACGTGTCAATACTTTATTGGACGTGATTTTATGTTGGTGCATACATCTGTCGTCTTCGTCTTATATCGAGTCTCGGCCTGAAAGTTTGAAGATGGCGTGAAAGTTTGAAGATGGCGTGAAAGTTTGAAAGTGTCCTGTCCGTTTGAAAGTGTCGTGACCGTTTGAAAGGTGACATGCCACCTTCAAACGGTTAGGGGTCTCTCCTATAAATACCCTTCAAACTTTCATCATTTGTAACTTTCCGGCTTGTGCAACGAAGTGCTGCCGAAGTGTTGTCAGGTTGTAAAACGTTACGAAATCAATCATACAACAGTTTTAAGCGTGAATCTTACTGAATTGCACTCTACACGTCTGTTTCTGCCTTTCGTTTAGAGATAAACTCTTCTGGTCGGCTCGTTCGGGTCAGAAAACGATCCTACAAGTGGTATCAGAGCTCAGGAGGAAGAGTTCATCCCAATTCAGCCACAAATTCTGATTTTCTACACCTTCTTTCAAAATTTAAGAATTTTTCACGGTTAAAATTGGATAAATTTTTCACAGAATGTGTAAAAGTGCATTTTAACAAAACCTTGAAAGTTTCAATTCAAAATTCGAAGTAAAAGTGGTTAAAATGGCTTGAAAACTGGTGACCGTTTGAACGAGCCCATTGCCTGACCGTTTGAAATTGACACTGACCGTTTGAAACTGCACCTGACCGTTTGAAACAACACCATACCGTTTGAAAAGGGGGTCCTGTTTAAACCTCTAGTTTGAAGTGGTCCTCTAGTTTGAAGGTGTCACCAGTTTGAAGGTGTCACCCGTTTGAAAGTTGCCATCGTGACTGTTTGAAACTGTGCATCCCATTTGAAACACGGTTCCAGTTTGAAAGTGTGTACATCGAGTTTTGTGAAACGTTAAACGAGGTGTTAGTAAGTTGAAAAAGAAATCTTATTTGTGTCAGCTTGCATGTGACTCTTGAAAATTGTTCTCACATGTTTGTCGGGTTGCATGTGAAAGTTGGTAAAGGTGTGTAAGTCAGTTTGCATGTGTATCAGATTTAAAGTGTATGTCGGTATTATCATGCTTGAAGAATTTTGAAACATTGAAATTGATAATCCAAGAGTTGCATGTGAAACATATTCAGCGGTCCAAACAATCTTGAGAATAAAGTCTCGGCCCAATCATTTTCAGTTGATAATTGTGTTGTCAGTTTATTAAAGTCAGTGGAAATATTCAGTGAAAAGTATATTGTGTTGCTTAAAAATATTCGACTATTATAAAAAAAAAATTGGTCCAAGAAAGACATTGTTGTTAGAGCACATGTTGTGTTTGAAGTACATGTTATTTGCGGCCCAATGAGATTCATATTGAAGCAGACGTAATTGAATATCCGACCCATGTCCTTTTGACTAAAAACAATTCAGTTGAGTCAAGAAAATTATTGTTTATTTCAACCTGAGTGGTCAAATGGGAATTAAGTAGTTATCAATATTGTCGGATACTTGATATACTCCAAGATTAAATAAGTATGCGGCCCAATCAGATTTGAAGTAAAAGTCACGTCTGTCGTGTTAGTGAAATTTGAGGTGAAATTGAAGTTTCTATTCACACAGTTTGAATTTGATCCCAGTTCACAAGGGTGGTTCAGTCAGTTTGAATTTGATTTCAGTTCAGGTCGTGTCGTGTCGTTGTGAACCAGGTCATTGGAAAAAGGTCGTTCGAATTTGATCCGGGTCATAGTTGTTCGCAAGTTTTGACATCAAACTCAATTCACATCAAAATCAGTCAGCACAAAATATTCACCAGTCCGAGTATCAGTTTGTTTCAGTTAAATTGATAAGTGTTTAAACTGATCATTTGTTTTTGTATTGTCAGGTATTTTACAAGGTGATACAGTTCATTTGAAAATTCGAAACATGGAGAACGAGTTCTACAATGCTTTTGCTAGTCCAATTACAATCACTCAGAATGCTTTGCATGAAAATGAAACCGGGACGTCTCAGAAACCACCCAAACTCATGGATATTGATGATTACAATGGATGGTCCGAACGGTTTGGAAATTGGGTTGAGGCGTATCATTTGGATGCGTGGGAACACACTGAGGAACCATATGTTAGACCCACAACGAATAATATTCAGTTAACAATTCGAGAAATGAGTACGGAAGATAAAAAGAAATATCGAGATGAGAAATTGATGGTGAGTCTGCTTCAGCAAGCAATAAAAGAAGACATCTTGATACTACTTCAACATGATGGAACTGCTTACTCAATCTGGTCAGAATTGGAAGCAAAATTTGTTGGAAGTGATGATATGCTCAAAAACAAGATGTCTCTCATGAAGAAAGAGTTTGATTTATTCCGTGGTTTAAAATCTGAAAACACCAAGCAAATAATTGATAGATATTGTAACTTGGTGAGAAATATGACAAAACTTGGTATTAAAAAGGATACTGATGAATTGATTGAAAAACTTGCAGATGCACTACCTCATGAAACTTGGGGAACGTTTCTGATGATGCTGAGATCCAACAGAAAAGATTATAAAAACATGACACTAGGAGACTTTATCAAACATCTGGAAGCAGAAGAGATGGAGCAGAGAAAAATTGCCAGGATGAAAAACTACGATGGAGAACAGGATATCAGCTTGTATTACAAAGGTGGTGTCAACGAAAAGTCAAATTTTTCTCCAAAAGTCGAAACTGCTTACAGTGCAAAAGATTCTTCAGAAAAGAAATCATCCCAGGGATCAAGCAGCACAAGATTTTCATCATTCGATCCAAACAGTTCTGCAACAAAGAATGGTAGAAAACTTCAGTGTAACATTGTATTAAATCTTGAAAGTGACCAAGATTATTCTGAAGAAGTTGCCAAAAATCAAATGTCTTTGTTGGGAATGGTTCTAGAGTCTTATAGTAGTTTTGTGGCCGGAAAGATCGGTAATCCAATGCTCACGAAAGAAGATTACGATCAAATCGATGCTGAAGAAATGGAATTGATGGATATTAAATGGTGCATGGCCAGTGTAATGAGAAGAGCTGAGAAGTTTAAACAAATTATGGGAAGAGATGATTTTCTTGATGCAAGTGTTTCAAATTTAGGCTTTGATAAATCTAAAGTTACATGTTTTCGTTGCAGGGAAAAGGGGCATTTCAAGAGAGAGTGCAAAAATCGTGAAGATACTGGAGCCCATAATCCTTTTGGAAACAACGATTATCACAAAAAGGCGATTTATCATCAAATCACACTATCGCATCAAGCACAAACTGCTCACGGAAGAGATATAACTGAAGGTTCAAAAAGAGCATGTTTAGTTAATCAGAGCAAATATGATAATTTTACCTGGGATAAATATCTTCCAACAAACAACAAAGTGTGTTTGGCAGAACAAGATGATGAAAAGTTGGCTGAAGGTTTCAGTTGGAATGATTTTTGCCCAGATCAAGACACTTTAAAAGTTAAAGCTTTCATTGCAAATGCTTATGATTTGAAATGTGCTGAAAAGTGCAGAAAAGTCATGGAAGCTGCTGAAGCAAGAAGGAGAAAGCTTGAAGAAGAGGAAGAAGAGGAAGAGAGATTAAAAGCTGAAGCTAAAGCTGAGAAAAAGAGAAGAGCTGAATTTTTACAATCGAATCGAACAGTCAAAGAGGTTCCTGAATTTGAAGTCAAAGTTGATGCAGAACCTGTCAAAGTTCCTGAAAAGTGCATGAACTATGATTCTTTAATGTCACGGCCCCCGACCCGGTTTGACCCGTTTCAGGAGCCGTGGGACAGAAATCCCGTGGTATTTAATTAACAGCGGAAGTTTCTTCAGGATCTTTTTAAAACTAAAATATTTCCCGATTATTTTTATTTCACAACTCGGGATAAACCCCGATAATTTACAATCTTGAGATTTCACAAGGAAATCTTTTATTTTACAAAACATGTTTCTTTATTTTATACTGAGCCACTTCCTTAAGCTGATAGTGCTTCGCGGCACTTTTCCTGGATCACAACAAATCACCTGAAACATGTTTGAAAAAAGGTTTTGTCAGCGGGAAATACTGAGTGAATCATTCTATTTTCTAAAACGACTCGTTTGTTATAATTTACAGTATTAAGAGCGATTACAATGTTTCTGATATCAAACCAACTACCCACGGTATTTGTCACTCGACCGGATCTGTGACTATGGTCATATCCCCCATTGGCTGCCCCAATGGTGACGATTATCAAGTAATGTATACAAAACCCCACATACCGGCTGTAATTTGGTGATTACAAAGACTTAATCCCCGTAATTATAACTTTGAAATAAACATGCTTTTGTAAATAGATTTGATAAAAAGAGAATGACTCACATTGCAGATTTAACTATGAACAGAGCTTAGCCTACTGATTAGCCTTGATAACCTAGTTTAAATAATCAAGCACACAAACTAGGTTAGTAACTTAATACAACATTTACGATAACTCACGAGATTAAAACCTTCACAACGAATGACAAAGTGCGATACTTAAACATCCATCGATTTAACGACGAATGACAAAGCATAAACCCTAATGTGGGCAGCACTTAAACATCCATTGGATAGTTTAATCAATCGGACATTGAATCGTAGCAGCGATCGAGTTATTACCCTGAATTGTGGCAGCACTTCGTGATCAGTGTGTGTTTTTGTAGTAAATAGTGTCTAACTTTGTGTACGTAAAGAGTTTTAACGTCGAACTGAAGCCAGAAATCAAGTCCCAAGCCCCTGTATTTATACCTGAAATTGACATCTCCCGCGTGTCGCGGAAGATGTCCCGGTTTCTGTCGCGAGTCGCCTGGGGTACCCATCTACCCTAGGGTAGCCTTGTCACTAGTATAGGCCTGCTGAGTCGATATTTTGAGAATTTTCAGTTTAGACAACGCTTTTTAGAGATAATCGTCAATTAGGGTTTACCCTTCCTTAGTTTTAGGGGCCCTAATCCTGATTCCAAATGTTCTGAAAATTTTAGGAATTGTTCAGAATTACTTGGGTTTCTCAATTAGGGTTTGCTATTGGAAAATTTAATTAAATAAATATAACTTTTGATGAGAGTTGTTACATTCTCCCTACCTTAATAAAAATCTTGTCCTCGAGATTTACTGGAATAAGTGAGGATACTTTCGCTTCATTTCTGATTCCAGCTCCCAAGTATATTCAGCTCCTCTCTTTGAATCCCATCTGACTTTGACTAAAACTAATCGTTTGTGTTTGAGAAACTTGATCTTTCGATCCTCAATTTGAAGAGGTTTCTCAACAAATTTCAACTTTTCGTTTACCTTTATATCTCGAAGAGGTACTACCAGTGATTCATCTGATAAGCATTTCTTGAGATTGGATACATGAAATACATCATGTACTCCTGCTAATTCTTCTGGTAGTTGTAAACGATAAGCAACTGGTCCTATACGTTGGATCACTGAAAATGGTCCTACCTACCTTGGACTTAGCTTTCCTTTCTTTCCAAATCTAACTACTCCTTTCCAAGGAGAAACTTTCAATAGTACTTTGTCTCCAACTTGGAATTCTAACGGCTTGCATCTATTGTCTGCATAACTCTTCTGGCGATCTCGAGCCGTCTTTAGTCTTTCCTTGATTTGAGTAATCTTATCAGTCACCTCTTGCACTATTTCAGGACCTGATAATTGACTTTCTCCTATTTCTGCCCAACAGACTGGAGTTCTGCACTTTCTTCCAAACAGTGCTTCAAATGGGGCGGTTTCAATACTTGAATGATAGCTATTGTTATAGGAGAATTCAATTAATGGTAAATGATCATCCCAATTTCCACCAAAATCTATTACACATGCTCGGAGCAAGTCTTCTAGAGTTTGGATCGTCCTTTCACTTTGTCCGTCTGTTTGGGGATGATATGCAGTGCTCAGATTTAATCGAGTTCCCATAGCTTGCTGGAAACTTTTCCATAAATGAGAAGTAAAACGACTATCCCTATCCGAAACAATGGAGAGTGGAACTCCATGTAAGGATACAACTTCATCTACATACAATTTTGCCAATCTTTCCATACTAAAGGTTTCTTTCATTGGTAAAAAGTGAGCTGATTTGGTTAATCGATCCACAATTACCCAAATCGCATCATTACCTTTTCTGGTTTTGGGTAACTTAGTAACAAAATCCATTGTTATAAGTTCCCATTTCCATACACGCATTTCTAATTGTTGTAGTAGACCTGAGGGTTTCTGATGTTCTGACTTAACTTGTGAACAAGTGAGACATTTAGAAACATATCGTGCTATATCCTTTTTCATTCCTATCCACCAGAAGTTCTTTCTTAAATCTTGGTACATCTTATTGTTTCCTGGGTGCATAGTATACCTAGATTTATGGGCTTCTTCTAAAATTTTAGGTCTTAAGTCTCCCTGCTTAGGTACCCAAATTCTACTTTTATGGAATCTCCAAACTCTATCTACTCCTTGTTCTAATTCCTTGATTCGTCCTTTCATTCCTTTAGCATCATCCTTGATTGCTGTAGTTTGAACATTCTTCAATTGTTCCATTAAATCTATTTGTAGATTTAATCTGAGAGCACGAACTCGTCGTTGTTTTTCATAATACTTACGACTTAAGGCATCTGCAACTACATTTGCCTTTCCTTCGTGATACTGAATATCACAGTCGTAGTCACTTAGGATTTCCATCCATCTTCTTTGCCTCATGTTTAACTCTTTTTGCCCAAATATATATCTTAAACTTTTATGATCTGTATACACAGTAAATTTACTTCCATACAGATAATGTCTCCAAATTTTAAGGGCAAAAATTACGGCTCCTAATTCTAAATCGTGAGTCGTATAATTTTCTTCGTGCTTTTTCAATTGCCTTGAAGCATATGTAATCACCTTTTTGCGTTGCATAAGCACACATCCATATCCTAGTTTTGAAGCATCACAATATACCTCAAAATCTTCAGTTCCTTCTGGTAAGGCTAAGATTGGTGCATTTGTTAACTTCTGCTTTAATATTCTAAAGGCTTCTTCTTGCTTTGGTCCCCATTCAAACTTAACCGCTTTACAGGTTAGCTTAGTTAATGGTACGGCTATTTTGGAAAAATCCTTAATAAACCGTCTATAATACCCAGCTAAACCTATAAAACTTCTAATTTCCATTGCTGTTTGTGGAACCTTCCAATTGGTAATTGCCTCTATCTTAGCAGGATCTACGTGAATACCTTCGTGATTCACCATGTGTCCTAAGAATTGCACTTCTTGTAACCAAAATTCACACTTCGAGAATTTGGCATAAAGTTTTTCTTTTCTTAACAAAGTTAAGAGTGCATGAAGGTGTTCACAATGCTCTATCTGACTTTTGGAATAAATAAGTATATCGTCTATGAAGACAATTACAAATTTATCCAAATATGGTTTACAGATCCTATTCATCATGTCCATGAATGCAGCAGGTGCATTTGTTAACCCAAAGGGCATGACTGTAAACTCATAATGACCATACCTAGTTCTGAAAGCAGTTTTAGGTATCTCTTCTTCTTGTACCTTCAATTGATGATATCCAGAGCGTAAATCTATCTTAGAAAAATATCTAGCCCCCTGAAGTTGATCAAACAGATCATCAATCCTAGGTAATGGGTATCAATTCTTAATTGTAACCTTATTCAATTCTCTATAATCGATACACATTCTCATTGAACCATCCTTTTTCTTAACAAATAATACTGGCGCTCCCCAAGGGGATGAGCTAGGTTGTATGAATCCTTTACTTAGTAATTCATCTAAATGCGTTTTTAGTTCTAACATTTATATGGGTGCTAACCGATAAGGTGCCTTGGCTATCGGTGTAGTTCCTGGAATTAGATGAATCCTAAACTCTACCTCCCTATTTGGTGGTAACCCTGGTAACTCTTCTGGAAATACATCTGGGTATTCTGAGACTACTGGTATTTCCTTAAGATCTTTTCCCTTAGTACTAATGATTACCGAAATCATATACACTATTCCTTGTTTTCGTTCATAATTAGCAACTTTCATTACTGATATGAACTTCATGGGCTTATGTGGTTTATCTCCTGTAATCCTAATCACTTCTCCGGTGGGTGATTGAATTTCTATGGAATTCTGATCACAAAGGATTCTAGCATGGTTGGCTACTAACAAATCCATTCCTAATACAACATCAAATTCAGCTAAATTCATCGGCAATAGTTTTGCAGAGAATTTATGTCCTAAAAGTTCTATGTTTTCTTCTTGCAAAACTTTATCTATTTTAACTGAATTTCCGTCTGCCGTTTCAACTGTAAAAATATGCCTAATATTGGTTAAAGGTAAATTAAGAGCTTGGCAGAATGAAGTATTTATAAAACTTTGGTTTACACCAGAGTCAAATAATACTTTGGCGTAAATGTTGTGAACTAAGAACGTACCCGCTATCACATCTGGGATGAGTTCTGCTTCTTGAGTGGTCAGCTGAAATGCCCTAGCATTCTTCTTAATAGTTCCGTCGGTCGCCTTAGTTTTGTTGTCTGCTGGTTTGATTAATTTAGGACATTCTGTTTTATAATGTCCATTTTCTCCACAGTTATAGCAAACTATTGTTTTCTTTCTGCAGTTTTCTTCACGATGTCCTACAACTTTGCAAAAATTGCAGGTTATATCGCATCTTCCATAATGTTTCTTCTTGCATTTTCGGCATAATGATGGAGTTGAGAATTGCCCAGTTCCTCTTCTCTTGAAATTACTACTGTTACCCACACGAAATCCTTGGGTAATTTTCTGAGCCAATTCTTTCTTCTTGTTTTCATCTTGAGTACGTACCAGTTCGTCAGTTAGGGTATTAGCTAATTCCACAGCATC
Source organism: Helianthus tuberosus (assembly GCA_030545235.1). NCBI lineage: Eukaryota > Viridiplantae > Streptophyta > Magnoliopsida > Asterales > Asteraceae > Helianthus > Helianthus tuberosus. Next base: position 150,841,615 of record CM060403.1, on the reverse strand, counting down.
GTCAATAGTGCGAGGTCTCGCAGCTTTAACAATGTTGCGGATTTCACTAATCAGTCCCCAAATGTAGCGAGAAATAAGTACCGGTTCTGGCAAAGCCAGTGTTGGTACCACTCTAGCATATTCAAAGAATGTCGAAGTATAACCGCGACAATCTACACCCATCATCCGATGATTTAGAAACTTATTTGTCATCTGTTCCTTTTCATACTCGGGACATAATTTTCTTTCTACAAAACCCTTAAATTCTTCCCAAGTCATGGCATAGGCTATTATTCTTCCTTTTGATTGTAACACAGTGTTCCACCATTCGAGTGCTCATTCCTTGAAGTGATTTGATGCGTACATAACCTGATCATCTTTAGCACATTTACTTATTGCAATGACTGCTTCGGTTTTTTCTAACCAACGTAGTGATGCAGTTGCTCCTTCATTGCCTGCAAATTCAGTGGGTTTACAAGCAAGGAATTATTTGAAAGTGCAACCATGTGTTGCAGTTTTCATTTTCTTAGGAAATGGGGCTTGATGTGGTTCCCCATTATGGTTAACATGATCATTGCCTCCGTTTACCCTATTACTGAAGTTATCTTCAGAAATACGTTTACTAGGAACGATTTGTTGCGGTTCGATTGGATTCTTTACAGCAGCAACGATGGCTGGAATAGCATTGGCTATCCCTTGTGCAACAATATTTTCGATATCTTGCCTAGTCATATATTGATCTCCTGGATGTTGCTCAGACTGATTAACCTCATTTATTGGTTCGTTACCGATGTTTGCCATCTGTTAATTAATTTTATATAAATAATTAGTATAAATATAAATATAATAAAACAGTTTGCACATAATCACATTAACATGTATAACCAAAAATTATCGATTTCCCAAGTTTCATTTCTATATATTATATTATGCCTCATACACACGATTATCATACAACATTTTATTGTTAAGTTATTACACATACTGGTTATTATGATTATTTATTAACACATATTCCTGCAAACTCCCATTATCTGGTCAGCTAATTTCTTAAAAACGACACTCCCTTTCGTTATACTTCCAAGTAACTCTTTCTCCAATATCCCTAATCCTATTTCCTGCATCAATTAACTCTTCGCCCCAAAGACGAAGTTCCGTCAGATTCTCCGGGCTCATAGTTGGGTATAGTGGAGGTTCTGGGTCAATTTGTGGGAAAAATGTATCAGGGTTGTTTAAAAGATTTTGGTATTGCCAATCAGTTGTCCACCATTCATCTAATTCTACTGGTAGTGGTTGAGGTTGGACAATAGGATCTGGAATAGCAGGTTCCAAATTGATTGGGATTGGAGCTTCTAGTGGGTAGCTGAAAAGATCTTCTTCAGTAAATATAAGGTTTGGATTGGCTGGTTCAAGGTTTCCATCGGCAGGTCCGATGAGGTCACTCATTACTAATTTATGATCTAAAACTTCCCAGAGAGTCATTTTCTGTTTCTGTCTAGAACTTTCTCCGACTTCTCTTTCTGTTTGCTTAAAACTCTTCTCAGCTTCTGTCTCTACTTGATTAATATTTTCCTCAATTTCTACCCCTTTTCCTTTGTCTTTTGGTTCTTCAGTTGTAGTAACCTTTCTTGTTGCTGGCTTTTTCCTTCGTACACGCCTCCAGCCCACAAATCTGCTTCTTTTCTTGGGTTTAGGTTTTGCCAGTGGTTTGGATTGAAATTCCATGGGTTCTTCTTTATCAGCGAAGTAACCAGTGAATTCCTTGGAAACTTCTATCTTAACGGGATAGAGGTTAATATTTTCTAAACCTTCTGATATCTCATTCATGCTGTTTAGCATATATGCAAAATACATACCAAATGTTAAAATAACAAAATTTTATAGATAACCCATAAATATTATTGCATCCATAAAACAACTGACAAGTAAATTATACTACGATTTACTATAAACTTATTTATTTACTAAATAAGGTTTCTGGAAAATAAAAGTGCTAAAACTTTTGAGTATTTAGAGATTTTCATTTTCTGCTACTGTGGCTAGCATATAAAGATCTGTCCATTTCTCATCTAATTTGTCCTCCCAAGGTGATTTATTGATTAAGTCCTGGGTTTCTTGTTTAACTTTCTTTTCTCGGTTTTTCCTTATTTCCTCCTGACTTTTCCTAATAATCAAACTTCTTTTATTAGGAGAAAGTGGTTTCTCGTAATGTGCTTTTCTCACAAATATTCCTTCTTCAGGAATTACATAAGGTTTTGTTTGGGATGAACTTCCCTTCTCGTTGGATGACCTATCTAGTTTAAGATAGATGTTTGACAGCTTTTGTTTACCCATACTGTAATTAACAAATAATCAGTTAATAAAACACATAATCACATAATTGGCAATCAGTAAAATTAAGTATTTCTAAATACTTAATAGGCTTAAATCAGTGGCTCTGATACCACCTTATTTCTGTCACGGCCCCCGACCCGGTTTGACCCGTTTCAGGAGCCGTGGGACAGAAATCCCGTGGTATTTAATTAACAGCGGAAGTTTCTTCAGGATCTTTTTAAAACTAAAATATTTCCCGATTATTTTTATTTCACAACTCGGGATAAACCCCGATAATTTACAATCTTGAGATTTCACAAAGAAATCTTTTATTTTACAAAACATGTTTCTTTATTTTATACTGAGCCACTTCCTTAAGCTGATAGTGCTTCGCGGCACTTTTCCTGGATCACAACGAATCACCTGAAACATGTTTGAAAAAGGTTTTGTCAGCGGGAAATACTGAGTGAATCATTCTATTTTCTAAAATGACTCGTATGTTATAATTTACAGTATTAAGAGCGATTACAATGTTTCTGATATCAAACGAACTACCCACGGTATTTGTTACTCGACCGGATCTCTGACTATGGTCATATCCCCCATTGGCTGCCCCAATGGTGACGATTATCAAGTAATGTATACAAAACCCCACATACCGGCTGTAATTTGGTGATTACAAAGACTTAATCCCCGTAATTATAACTTTGAAATAAACATGCTTTTGTAAATAGATTTGATAAAAAGAGAATGACTCACATTGCAGATTTAACTATGAACAGAGCTTAGCCTACTGATTAGCCTTGATAACCTAGTTTAAATAATCAAGCACACAAACTAGGTTAGTAACTTAATACAACATTTACGATAACTCACGAGATTAAAACCTTCACAACGAATGACAAAGTGCGATACTTAAACATCCATCGATTTAACGACGAATGACAAAGCATAAACCCTAATGTGGGCAGCACTTAAACATCCATTGGATAGTTTAATCGATCGGACATTGAATCGTAGCAGCGATCGAGTTATTACCCTGAATTGTGGCAGCACTTCGTGATCAGTGTGTGTTTTTGTAGTAAATAGTGTCTAACTTTGTGTACGTAAAGAGTTTTAACGTCGAACTGAAGCCAGAAATCAAGTCCCAAGCCCCTGTATTTATACCTGAAATTGACATCTCCCGCGTGTCACGAAAGATGTCCCGGTTTCTGTCGCGACTCGCCTGGGGTACCCATCTAAAGGGGACACACCCAAAAGTTGATAAGACAATAAAATTGCTTAGCATTGTTGTTGTAAAAAAGATCCTCTAAAGGGGACACACCCAAAAGTTGAGTCATGATCTCTCTGCTGAACGGTAGTTCTGACCTGAGCTCTCATGATTCTTCATAATTTATTAACCCCTACAGATATCATTTGTGTCATAATTACCTGTAAGACTAAATATTGGGATCTGGATACGGGAGTATATTCTGAGGTGGGACACGCGATTGAGTTTAAGTGCTTAAAACATTAATATCATATCTCGAAGCAGTTGAACTTTGTGTGAAAATTTAAATGGACCAGTATACTGACAATCTAAGTGAATCGTTTAAAACTGAAAATGTTTAAAGCTTAACGGTGTTGGTGATTTGTCTCAAAAACTGATATGATCCTCTTGCACGAACTCACAAAAATATTGTCTGTATATATTTCTTTAATGCATTTCATTCTATTCAAAAATCCAAAAAGATTTTAGTGTTTTTTAGCATAAATTTTGAAAAATCCAAAAAGATTTTCGACAACTGATTTTGGAAAGATGATTTTCAAAATTCTGAGTGCTAAACATGATGAACAAATGGTTTGGGTGAAAGTGTTTGAAGATTGTTGAAATGAAATGAGAAAAGATTTTGCTATAAAACGTTATTCCTGCAAGTGGTAAATTAGATTTGAAAATCTTATCTACAAATGGTTATCAGAAAATTTATTTTTGGGTAGAGAGTTATGCAGGTTGAACAGGTTCCGATACCTGAGTTAGATGAGTGCCAGGTTACGATCTAAGAACCTGTGGAAAGTGAATTCCAGACTGCGATCCCAGCCTAGTGAAAGGGGGAGTCTGAAGACATCAAGAGGGAGTCTGAAGACATCAAGAGGGAGTCTGAAGATTGTAGAGACAGATTCAGATCCTGAAGTGTACGAGAAAGAGTAAGAGATTGATTGAGGATGCTTACAATGGAGAATTTTGAAGAAAGTGAACAGACTAATAAAGACTGAAGATGCGAAGACTCGACACTGAAGACTCGTCAACATCTGAGGGGGAGTCTGTTGGTGCATACGTCTGTCGTCTTCGTCTTATATCAAGTCTCGGCCTGAAAGTTTGAAGATGGCGTGAAAGTTTGAAGATGGCGTGAAAGTTTGAAAGTGTCCTGTCCGTTTGAAAGTGTCGTGACCGTTTGAAAGGTGACATGCCACCTTCAAACGGTCAGGGGTCTCTCCTATAAATACCCTTCAAACTTTCATCATTTGTAACTTTCCGGCTTGTGCAACGAAGTGCTGCCGAAGTGTTGTCAGGTTGTAAAACGTTACGAAATCAATCATACAGCAGTTTTAAGCGTGAATCTTGCTGAATTGCGCTCTACACGTCTGTTTCCGCCTTTCGTTTAGAGATAAACTCTTCTGGTCGACTCGTTCGGGTCAAAAAACGATCCTACATTTTACGAGGTGTTACACTAGTCCTAATACCTGGAAAGTGAGGGGCTATTGATAGGTCTTACCCGATGAATTGCTTTAGATAGTCCTTGGAAAAGGTTGTGTCTTAGTTGACCTGTCGGTTTTATTAGTCTATCAAGTCAAGTTAATTAATTCAAACTACCCTAGATCTATGATTGGAAAAGATTAGGTCAACATTAGGGTTCTTACACAATAATTAGACAACTGGAAAGGCGTCTAATAACCGGTAGGATTAACGACCTAGGTAGTTCCACAAGTTTCTCCTTGAGAAGGGTCGGGGGGCTTAGTTGGATCTTAATAGGTTTAGTATCATATGATCCCGGTTCCATAATTCATGCGTTTAACTTAATCGGTAATCTCTTAAAAACAATCCAGGATTCTTGTCTAGGTGGTCTCGTTCTTCATATAAAAAAAGCCTCTCAGTATTCGTTCGTATTAGTTTAGTTTTAGTTTAATTAGTAGTTTAAATAGATTTCCTTAGTTTTTCAGTACCCCCCAACCAATTAAACAGTTAGGGTCTGTGTCAGTCTAGGTCTAGATAGAGTCTAATTAGCGTAATTAGAGAGTCTCATGGGTTCGATACTCGGACTTACTTAGGCTATACTGCATTGACCGGTACACTTGCCGGTGGTGTGGTCTAGGTTTTAGAGAGTCTGTTTTTTATAAATTTAAAACTTAGAGTGTCTAATTTAGGGTTAAAATTAGTTAGTTTAATTAGACCACTTTTAGCACATCAGACCATGTGTTAACCGATCGGCTGGCCAATCGATCGGCTGACTGTCCGATCGGCTGGCCAGTCAATTGGCTGACTGTCCGATCGGCTGGCTGTCCGTTCGGACAGCAGTCCGATCGGCCAGCATCTTGACCTGATCAGCCTATTCGTCTAACACTTGGTTGTTCTGATTGTTTGTCGTTTTATCGAGGTATTTTGACAACGAGTCGAACCATAGATCCCTCGTCCTTAGTGAGTTCCCCTGGTCGGACAGGAATCACCCAAATCCGGCCGGTGGATTGTTCGGAACGGAGTTTAACGTTTAACCCGAAATCGGTTAACCTCGTGGATAGAATCCGGATCTGGAGCCATGCAACCACCGGAGTGATTTGTAAGCCGGCACAGGCTCCGTATCTATCGGTTTGAAGGCATTGAGTGAAAAAGAGTTGAAAGAAAGTTGGAAAATCCATCTTTAAATCCTTTTCACCGTGTATATGTTTAGATCTATGAAAGATCTTTGTTTGGTTATGTGGAAATCGGCTAGATCCATGTTATTCTTGGTGGATTGAGGCCAAAACATGAACTTCTTCAAGAACCCATGATGACATCATCCTAGAACACTTGAATCTTGATGATTTCATGGTTAAAAGTTAAGATTTGAAAGATAGAAAGGTGTAGGAGTGCGTGTAGATCAAGAAAGTACAAGATTTAGGACGAAATCTTACCGGAATCGAGAGGAATCTGAGAAAATGATGAGCTAAGCGTGCTGGTCGGACAGAGGTTTCCAAAAGTGGAAAGGATGACAATGACAGGGGTATTTATAGGATGCCAAATGAGGAAAGTGCTGGCCGATCGGTCGGTAGTCCGATCGGCTGGCTGTTCGATCGGATGGTAGCCTGATCGATCAGCTGCACGTTTCGAGTGTTTGGTGCGACGATTTTTGATATTTCGATTTCGGTTGCGAGCGGTTCGATACGATAGGGTTTCCTAGTCAAATTACTTTTAATTCCAACCACTCATATCTCGCACTATCCCTTCTCCACTAATTATCATGGTTCGATTGTGATTCGAGTTCGATGTCGATTGAGTTCGATTGCATTTCGAGTTTCGATTGATTTCCACAACATAAATAATTAAACATGCGCAGGTAACACGTAAGGCACACACACACGTATAACAATATTCCAAATGCGTATTTCGAGTTGAGATTTGATTCGATGTCGATTGGATTAGTTAGCTTTATCGCATTGTTACTTCCTATAATTCACAGTCGTAGGTCGATTAGATTGCGAATAACACACGTCGATTATTGTAATTATTGACACTTACTCCACATAATACAGCTAAAATAAACACATAAAAAAAATTCACTACAAGTCAAGTTGCGCGAAATCGGTCGTTGACTTTGACCTTGACTTGACTTCTCGAAAACACGGGGTGTTACATTTAGTACTCGGTTTCTTAAGAATCGGAATCGAACCCTACCCAGAACCGGGCACATAGGGGTATGGTTTTTTGTCAAATAACCGGTTCTAACCCTTAAAATGTGAAACCGAAAACGGTTTCATAACCGGAACCGATTATTAAAAATACTCAGTTTGTGCACCTCTACAGTCTAGATGTATGAGTGTATGACTACCACTACCTAGGTAGTTTTTTCCCGACATCAAGAGTAGACGCAAATTGATTTGTTATTTAATTTACGTTAAATCAAATGAACTCGTATGTAGTTTATAGTTTTGGGATTATAATCAAATATAAAGGATCCTAATTGTAAGAAGGGTATAAAGGCTCCTAAAAAACCCACGACCACCAAAAACCTTAAACATCCACGACCACCAAAAACCTAAACCCCCATCCCCTCCCCCATCACCCACCCCAATATATATATATATATATATATATATATATATATTGCCGAGGGGGTGGGGGTGAGGGTTTAGGTTTTTGGGTGGTGGTGGGGGTGGGTGTTTAGTTTTTTTAGGTTTTTGGGGGGTGGGGGGGGGGGGGGTGGTAGGTTTTTGGGGGTTTTTTTTTGGTGAGATATAGTTTTTTTTTTGTTTTTCTTTGCCGGGGGGGGGGGGGGGGTGGGGTTAGGTTTTTTTTTAAGGTTTTTGGGGGGTGAGGGTTAGGGTTTTGTTTGGTGAGGTATAGTTTTTATTGGCCGGGGGGGGGGGGGGAGCGGTTAGGTTTTTGGGTGGTGGTGGTGGTGGGGGTTTAGGTTTTTGGGTGGTGGTGGGGTGGGTGTTTAGGTTTTGGGTGGTGATGTAGTGGGTTTAATTTTAGGTTATTGGACACTTGTCACTCTATAAATCCTTCTTACATTTCTTACAATTAGAAGCCTTTATAGAATAACTTGACCCTATAGTTTTGCGATGATAGTCTATAGTTTTGGAATAATTAAACGAGCTTTGCATTTTAATTTTTGTGATACCTCACAAAAATTCCCACTAAGATTAAAAATCGAGTTGTTTTTATAAATAGAGTCACATAAATGTATGGTTTACGCATGTCCATGATAAGCCGTAAACATATTCAGAAACGGGCTTAACTTAAGTGGGCTTTCCTCTTAATTGGGCTACTAAACTTGTATCGTTGACCCAAGATCAACAATTTAACATGTATGACTACCACTATGGCACTATCTGGGCAGCTTTTTGGACCTGGTCTCAAGCTTTAGTTTTTCAGAGCATTTTTTATATGCAACCCGAATAATCTCAGCAGTTCGTATCTTGCTACACATATATGCTTTACAGGAATAAAACCTTTAAATTATAGTAAATACCAGGAGGATGGTGTTGTGGTTTGTTTTTTTATGACCAACGGTAAAAGGTCAATTTGATATCATTTTAACAGAAAAAACCTGACCCCATTAGTCATTTGGATCGCAATTGGAAAAAAATGTCAATCACGAGAACTCGATCCAAAAGAAAAAAACTTTAAAAACAATGGGGCATGAATGCAAGTCGAAGCCTCTAAGCCTTCATTGTCTTAAATCCGGCCATCACTAGTAAGCATTCTAGGCTGAACAAAATTACACCACATAGAAAAGACTTTTTTAAGACCTAAAGCACTTACTTATTCATGTTTATGCTTAGGCCAGCCTTGTTTATAGTGACTGATTCCATGTTGTGCTTGTTTGGATACATGTTTAGAATATGAATAAGTTGTCTTTGTTTCTTTCTTGTTTGGTTGCTCTGTCCCCACTTGGGACATGTCCGGGGGTTGGGAATTTGTTTGTATCAAATAAGTAAAGCGAAAACCGAAAAAGTACATGCTTTGTAATATTTAAGTGATTGAATGTAAAATATATATAGGAGGTAATCGAGCATGATGAAGAATTGAAAATAGGAAATCAAAAAGGAAAACCATTGGAAATCAATCATTATAGAAGTCTGGAAATGAGTGATATGGACCAATCGGTTGATAGATAATCTGTTGAGTGGATCAAACTCAAAAGAAAATAGCAAGAAACAAGACTTTGAGATAACTCTCTATAATTTTCATTCATATCCCCAAATACTAAACATATGTTGCTATTTATAACATTACAACCCACTAATATACCCACTACTACTAATTTGTAGGAAAATAACAAACTAACACTATGCATAATTAAAATGAGTGTGCCTATTGGCACACTAAAGTGCCTATTGGCACACCAAACCCTAGCAAAATTAGGGTTTATCTACGCTGCGTATTGGTCAATACGCAGCGTATAGGGTTACCCTTATACGCTGCGTATTGGTCAATACGCAGCGTAGATAGACCATAGATCTCAGTGCCTGATTACCAATCATTGCACAGAAAACAATGTCCCATACGCTGCGTATTGCTCAATACGCAGCATATATAAAACTGATGCAAATTTGGGGTCATTTAGGTAGGTTTGAAGTGTAATTTTTTTCCCAGGTTTATATAAGCTGCGTATTGAGCAATACGTAGCTTATATACAGGGACCATTTTTGTATATTTATGAAACTTCAGGGACCATTTTTGTATATTTATGAAACTTCAGGGACCATATTTGTATATCATGAAACTTCAGGGACCATTTTTGTATATTTATGAAACTTCAGGGACCATATTTGTCAGTTTTCGAAACTTTAGGGACCTTTTTCTAAATTTTCGAAAATCCAGGGACCATTTGTAGAAATTTATGAAATCTCAGGGACTATTTTTGTAAAAATATCAAAAAAGATGTAAAAGGGGGTCTTCATTTAAGAACCGGCCCTTGCAAGACTCGAACTCATGACCTCTCGTTTAGAACCGCAACGCCTTAACCAGTTTATCCTCTGTCCAGAGCTGTTAGAATATGAAACTTAATTTTTATATGTAGTAGGTATTCTATACGCTGCGTATTGACCTATACGCAGCGTATATAAGTATTCAAATACGCTGCGTATAGGTCAATACGCAGCGTATACAACCTTCTGAATTTTAATTGCACACAGAACCTGTTAAATAACCTGTTGTATTCCAGAACCTGTTAAATAACCTGATATATTCCAGAACCATATCGATACAACAAAACATGTTATATAACCTGCCATAATTTTATATGTACACCACAATATAAAAGTTTGTGCATACATAACAAAATGATATATACAAGAGTTTGATATATACAATAAAAGTTTGTGAATACATAACAAAATGATAAAATACTACTACTGCTGCTCCTGCTGCTGCTGCTGCTGATGCTGATCCCATTCCGCATCCGTAATGAAGGGTAGTGGAGGTAACCCGTGATGCTGTCGCTGCTGCTGCAGCGCCCCAGCCACCCACTCCAATAGATAATTGTTTCTTTCATGTAACCGAAGTTGCCGCTGATATGATGGGTCAGCACCGGGCCAAACATGGCGTGGGAACTGAGGCGCCCCTGGTGGTCCACGCGGTGGTGGTGGCTGCGGAATGACGACGGCCGGCTCATACGGCTCCGGCGGCTCCGGATCTTGCGGGGGATAATACAGAGGGAACTCCGCCGGCAGCTGTTCAGGCTGATATTGCGTGCCGTCCTTCTTCTTAAACCGCTTCCCGTCTGGGAAGTCTTTGGTAACGTGCATTCCGGATATAACATTCTTCCCCATCCGCTTCGGCTGTGCCGGCGGACCTACATTGTCGCGGTCAGTCTCCGGATGATAGCCCAACGAAAGGGCTATCCTAGTCACGTAGGCTCTGCCGAATAACAATCCGCGCTCCTGTCGATGATGCGCGGAGGCGAAGTATTGCGCCAACCCGTGGGCGAGAGCGCACGGCCTCTTGTATAAGAGGCAATATAAGAAAAATAAATCGCCACTGGTGCACCACTCCTTGCTTTTGTTTCGAGCAGTGATCGAAGTGGAAATCATTTTGTGTAAATACCTGCACAAAAGGAAACCAGCCAGTAAATAATAATCAGACGACATCGACTAAGATCGTCGTTAAATAATATTTTTTTATTATTTAGTCGACGTCGTCCGTAAGGCGCGTACGGGCCTAACGAGCGTCGAAACTAAGTCCGTCGTTAAAATATATATTTTTTTTATTGTTTAGTCGAAGTCGAACCGTAAGGCGCGTAGGTCTCTAACGAGCGTCGAAACGGAGATCGTCGTTAAAGTATAAAACTTCGATCTTAGTTTCGACGCTCGTTAGGGACCTACGCGCCTTACGGTTCGACTTCGACTAAACAATAAAAAAATATATATTTTAACGACGGACTTAGTTTCGACGCTCGTTAGGCCCGTACGCGCCTTACGGACGACGTCGACTAAATAATAAAAAAATATTATTTTAACGACGGATTTAGTTTCGACGCTCGTTAGCGCGTACGGGCCTAACGAGCGTCGAAACTAAGTCCGTCGTTAAAATATATATTTTTTTTATTGTTTAGTCGAAGTCGAACCGTAAGGCGCGTAGGTCTCTAACGAGCGTCGAAACGGAGATCGTCGTTAAAGTATAAAACTTCGATCTTAGTTTCGACGCTCGTTAGGGACCTACGCGCCTTACGGTTCGACTTCGACTAAACATTAAAAAAAATATATATTTTAACGACGGACTTAGTTTCGACGCTCGTTAGGCCCGTACGCGCCTTACGGACGACGTCGACTAAATAATAAAAAAATATTATTTAGTCGACGTCGTCCGTAAGGCGCGTACGGGCCTAACGAGCGTCGAAACTAAGTCCGTCTTATATTTTAACGACGGACTTAGTTTCGACGCTTGTTTCGACGCTCGTTAGCGCGTACGGGCCTAACGAGCGTCGAAACTAAGTCCGTCGTTAAAATATATATTTTTTTATTGTTTAGTCGAAGTTGAACCGTAAGGCGCGTAGGTCTCTAACGAGCGTCGAAACGGAGATCGTCGTTAAAGTATAAAACTTCGATCTCCGTATCGACGCTCGCTAGAGACCTACGCGCCTTACGGTTCGACTTCGACTAGATAATAAAAAAAATATATATTCTAACGACGAACTTAGTTTCGACGCTCGTTAGGCCCGTACGCGCCTTACGGACGACGTCGACTAAATAATAAAAAAATATTGTTTAGTCGACGTCGTCCGTAAGGCGCGTACGGGCCTAACGAGCGTCGAGGCCCGTACGCGCCTTACGGACGACGTCGACGCTCGTTAGGACCGTACGCGCGTTATGAGCGTCAAAACTAAGATCGTCAAAAAAAATCTGTTTAAAAAAATATTCTGTTTAAAAAAAAAATTCTGCTTAAAAAAATCTGTTAAAAAAAATTCTGTTTAAAAACAGTTTTCTGTTTAAAAAAAAAATTCTGCTTAAAAACAGTTTTCTGTTTAGAAAAAAAAAACAGCGTGGGTTTAAAAAATCTGTTAACTAACGTACCTGTGAAGTGGATCCTTAATCGTCGTAACCCTCCCCTTGGATTGATGGTGGTCCCACTGACCCATGTCCGCGATCTGAGCCCAAAACCCTAAAAGCGTGGGTTTATCAACAATTACCAACCCCTGTTTACACGAATGTTTATTAAACGTTAAATTAGTATTAAATCTTAAATTTTATATATTAAAATAATAATAATAACAATACAAAATTTGTGTTAAACATACCGTCCTATATAGATCCGTAGCGATCTCAGCCTCCGTATACAAACCGCTATGCACCGCAAAGTCTGCAAGTGACATAGAACGCGCCTGGCCAGCCATGCGAAACGAAACCTCGGCCGGCTGCGCGGGGTCCACAGCCTCATTTGGCCGACGAGGATGAAACTCGAACGACGACAGGAACTCGATCAGTATCTCCCTGTAGCTCGGCGTAAACGCTAGCTCAAACAGTCGATCCCACGGTGAATCACGGGGAACAAACTCCCGCGCCCAATCTTCCGCCCCGAGCTCCCGGAGGGTTTTCCAAGAAACCGCAAAATGGGCACCGACGTGCATCTTCCGAAGCTTGTCGCAACGGAGAGCAGCGTCGGACTCCGGAGGAAACTCCAAATACGGGTGAGTCAGGAGAGGATCCGCCGGTGGACGCTTCTGCTTTTGCGGCTGCTCCGGATTAATTTCTTCTATTTCCATTTCAGCATCCATCTTTCTCGTCCTGAAAACCAAAAAATTTTAGATTGGGTTCACTTTTCTAAATGTTCCAATTTCATATGTTCGAACATAAAAAAAATCGGGTCGGTTCGACGGTTCGAGTCGGGTAAGGTTCATCACATAATAAAATAAGATACAATAATGGGTCAAAGCACATCAGAGACTCTAATTTGTTGCCTTACAACGACTCAAAATCAATAAAAATTCACTAACAAAATCAAATCAAATAAGGAATCTGATTTGCAGATCTGTAAAACAGATTCTGCAGTGCGGCTAAATAATAAACAGATCCGTAAAATGAAACGAATCTGATTTGCAGATCTGTAAAACAGATTCTGCAGTGCGGCTAAATAATCGGACTGATTCTTCACTCTGCAGTGCGGCTAAATATCGGACTGATTCTGCAGTGCGGCTAAATAATAAACAAATGAAACGAATCTGATTTGCAGATCCGTAAAACAGATTATATCGGCTAAAACAGATCCGATTCTGCAGTGCACGGACCTGTTCTGCACGTTTGTTTAATTTTTTTTAAAACAGATCCGTAAAACAGATTATATCGGCTAAAACAGATCCGATTCTGCAGTGCACGGACCTGTTCTGCACGTTTGTTTAATTTTTTTTAAAACAGATCGTAAAACAGATTATGTCGACTGATTTGCAGATCCGTAAAACAGATTATATCGGCTAACAGATCTGATTCTGCAGTGCACAGACCTGTTCTGCACGTTTTTTTATTTTTTTTAAAACAGATCCGTAAAACAGATTATGTCGACTGTTCTGAGTTCGTACAAAGCCAGTTACGCACACGCCCTTGGTTACGCGTCTGTTACACGCTTTTACTGCGGTTATTTTTTTTAAAACAGATCCGTAAAACAGATTATGCCGCGTCTGTTACACGCTTTTACTGCGGTTATGCGTACCAGAGCTTGGACACGCGGTAGGCGCTTAACGCAGTGCTCGACACGAAACCGACTTTGCACGAGTAACTGACGCCAGTTACGCACACGCCCTTGGTTACGCGTGTTTAGTGCCAGTTACTTGTAATTAACATCACAAGATACTAGATAACATTCCTAATTCAGAAAATCTGCTCGAACGAAACTAACTACGAAAGAATTCACTATTCAGCAATCAATTCTTTCAAGCCTAAAACATATCTAAAACCCCTAGTAACGACGTTTCAGTAGTCTGTATGAAGATTTCCCTCTAAACAGTCCATATATAAAAGTATCAGACTGAGACTACTCATGAATTTATCAATTAACTGAACAAAAAAGCAATTTTTTTTAATAAAAAACAAACATGAAAGAATTCACTATTCAGCAATCAATTCTTTCAATCTAAACCCTAGGTTTCACAACTAATTCGAAATAGATATTCACCAAAAATTAAGCAATTAACTTACATAAAAGAATTCAGCAGAATTGGAGTATGTACACTGTAATTACCAGTTAAAAGCAAACCCTAATCACTAACCAAACCCTAACTTACCTAAAAAAACATCTAATTTACGGATAAAATACAAAAAAAAAAAAAATCATAATTACTTGAATAGGTTGACCAAATACCTGTTTTATACTTCGAATTCGGGTCGTATACGGTCGAATAAGCCTGGTCGCCTCTCTTCTTTGTGCGTTTTTGTGCGTATTAAGATTTGGGGAAGAACAGAGCTGCGTAGGTATTTCACTGAATTAAATCAGTACCTCTACGCAGGTAAAAACGTCATTTAGAACGCCAAATAAGCTGCGTATGGATCTCTACGATGCCTTGTACTATTATTATTATTATTATTATTATTATTATTATTATTGTTATTATTATTATTAATATTATTATTATTATTATTGTTGTTATTATTATTATTAATATTATTATTATTATTAATATTATTATTATTATTGTTATTATTATTATTATTATTATTATTAATATTATTATTAATATTATTATTATTATTGTTATTATTAATATTATTATTATTATTATTATTATTAATATTATTATTATTAATATTATTATTATTATTGTTATTATTATTATTATTATTATTATTAATATTATTCTCCTGAAACTTAAAGATGCTGCGTAGAGACCCATACGTAGCATAGACAAAGTTTGTAAAATGACGTTTTTACCCTTACAATTAGCCTCGTATTGCCCCAAACACAAGGGCAAAATAGTAGTTTAACATGTATAGGTTTTGAAATTTTGGTTTGGGGGGAAATTGTCCGCCTTTTACATACGCAGCGTATGGATCCATACGCTGCCTTTAGAGATGCTCATTTTACTGTTTTGCCCTTGTGTTTGAGCCAATACGAAGCCAAAAACAGGGGCTTTTTTGTCCTTTGAACTACATACGCTGCGTAGGGATCCCTACGCGGCGTAGATAAAGTTCCATTTTTTATTTTTTTTGTGTTTTCCTTTGATAAATAATACAAAAATATGAATAAATTATAAAAATTGAAAATGATACAAACTTTATAAATTAAAAAAATTCTACAATTTATAAATTAAAAAAATTCTACAATTTACAAAAATACAAGTTTCCGGTTAATCTTCGATTTCATTTATACTCGGTTCTCTTTTTTTGTCTGCGTTAGGATTGATTAACTTGTAGTAGTGCTGTAACTGCGGTCTATACATTTCTTCCCACTGTTCCGCAGCTATTGATCGATGTGTCGACCACAACGGGTTCACTAAAGGCATGGGGTGGTCTCCTTCCAACTTAGCATGTATGAAGTGTCCCCCGTCAACATGTACGAGCGTTATCGCTTGAGGTCGTGGATCTAGTGGGGCATCCCTTAATGGGAAGATGGTAGTGCTCCATTCGATGCTTAGCAGGTGGACGACAATATTATACCTTTGCGCTACGAGAAGCCCTACATGGGGCATTTCCATCCAGTGACTTGGACCGCACGCTTTCAATGAATTCCATCCGATGCTCTTACGTATTCGTTCAAAGTCTCCTTTGTTATATGTTTCGAATACATGCTTCCAACGCGCCTCGTTATGGCCAATCTCCAGTAGTAAATCTCTTCGAATATTGGGCCATGCGTGTTCCAGAAAACCTAATCCGACAGCCACAGACCTGTACCCACAATGACCGTCTGGGATCACATCTTGTATACGCGATATGTAAGAGTGAAACTCCGAGGGAATTTGATCCTTAAACCTCTCAATGCTTAACAAGTGCTCGTCCCCCTTCATTAATGGAAAACCGTTATCATCCCGCGTCTCCTTCTTTTTATAACTCGTTGAACTGTTTCGTTGCGTTTTAGGTTTTTCAGACTTTCTAACCGAACCAGTTCCACGAGAGCCCTCTGACGGTACGTATGAGCTGTGTCGGGGTAAATCGTACCTATGTTTGGGGGAAGCGGTATATACGTTGCTGTCCTCGCCATAGGAGCTGTGTCTCGCAGCTTCGTCTAACCTCGCAGCTTCATCTAGCCTTTCTTGTACTTTCTTTAATGTAGGCCGACCGCGAGTATTTTGCTGGACGATCGGTGGTTTCTTGGTTGACGATTTCGGGTTGAAGACCGCTTTTATCTTTGAAAGCAAACTCTTTTGCTGAACGGGGGACTGCGCCTCTAAATGTTGCCACACATTATTTAGCTCTGCTACAACATCGACCTCCTCGTCTACCAGTTTACACGGGAGCAAGTCAAGCTTACGCCAGAATACATCTATGTCGTCGAGTTGTATAATACGCCCTGCACAGTTAAGTTAATACGGTGTGAGAAACAGCTAAATCGTACAAAATAACAAAAGGTTTGTAGTTTTAATATTTTTTACCTGTCTGTTTGTAGTTTTCCAGCCTACAAGCACACGGAAATCCATTGCTGAGCCACATATGGCAACCACATGATGCGTTAAGTTTCCGCAACACCTCCATCTTCCTCAGTAGCTCTTTTTCCAGCAAATCAAGTGCTTCATGGGAAACCTTTCCACGTAGGTTGTCCAACATTCGTTTTCTGTGGTGGTTCATCGTTTTTTCGATGCTCTCAGTGAAACTTTTTTGTATTTCATCGTACTGAGTTTCAACTATATCAATGACGCATCTTGCTATTCGCTCCAATGAACTCCCGCGCGTAATGTATCTTTTTAAATTTGCGTGCTGGCTCTCAACTCTGTTGGTGGTGCGCTGACCAAAGTTGCGACACTTATCGGTCCACGCATAAACGAACATTTCTTTATAGTCTTTGAGCCAGTTTTCGTAGAGGTAATCATAGACACCTGCAAAAATAAAATAATGAAATGTAAAAGCGTGTGTAAAATATAATAGATTGGGTGAGTCGTTTGTTGAAGGAACACTTACTTTCTCGGTTGGCAACCACGAGTCGGTTATACATTTTCTCCAAGTTGTACTTGTACATGGGCTCTGATGAAGATTCGCACAATCTATTCCAGTACGACATAAATTTCCCCCAATCTTCTTTATCGAACCCTTTCTTGCAATTTCTAGCTATATTTTGTTGGATGTGAAAGTGGCATAGAAGCCTGGTTGCGTTCGGGAATACTTTTGAACACGCTTTAATTAGGGCAAGCTCCCTATCCGTGACTATCACACGTGGCATCATACATTCATGCAATATTGACTTGATCCGCTCAAGCACCCACACGTAGTTACCCCTTCGTTCTTTACAAATAACGGCATGTGCTATACAAAAAGACTTCGCGGTCGACGTCATACCCACAACCTGGACAAATGGCATGTTGTAGAGGTTTGTTTTGTAGGTCGCGTCGATCAACATCACGTGCGGGAATGCACGCCACATAGTGATTGAATAAGGATGAACAAAGAAAATCTCTGTTACGACATCTGTTTTGGGTTCCTGTCGGGTGTCGTAAATGAATCGGTGGTCGTGCAGCAGGCTTTCCAGTGCCTGAATAGGATTCTTTCCGTCCGCTATTGTCGCTCTAATTTTTTGTACCGCATTTTGCACGTCTTTCTGAACGTGCAGGCTGTCGGGGAACTGCTTTCTTAGGGTTTGAAATATGATACGTGGCTCCATATTTTGAGCAGTTAGCTGCTCCACTAGCTTGTATTCGGCTTTAGTAAATCTTCGCACAAAAGCGTGGCCCAACAGACTCGTCGTAGGTTCATGGTTATGGTTCGCACAGTCCACTTTTAACTCCCACGTGTCATTCGTCACGTCCCGGATGGCGAGTAATGAAAATGGGCAACCGATTTTTTTGCTACCTGCTTTCCTAACTGTTGCTTTACTACGGTGCTCACCACTACGGTCGCACACAAGCCATACCATCCCAGTAGTACCGCCAAAATTTTTTGATCGGCGGGTAACAATTACGTAACCATACTTCTTTCCCGTTTCTTGTACCCAATTCTTCAAATCAGTTAGAGACATGAAATGCTAAAAAAAAGTTACCTTAATAACAATAATAACAATAATAATAATAATAACAATAATAACAATAATAACAATAATAATAATAACAATAAAAATAATAACAATAATAACAATAATAACAATAATAATAATAATAACAATAATAATAATAATAACAATAATAACAATAATAACAATAATAATAATAACAATAATAACAATAACAATAATAACAATAATAACAATAATAATAATAATAATAATAATAATAATAATAATAACAATAATAATAATAATAACAATAATAATGTGATACCTCATTTATTTGAAACGGATTGCCCGGGGTAGATGGTTCATAAAGTGATGTATCGTATCCACTGTATCCACCTTCACCCACGTATCCACTGTAACCACCTTCACCCCCATATCTATCGTATCCACTGTAACCACCCTCACCCCCGTATCCACTGTAACCACCTTCACCCCCGTATCCACCCTCACCCCCGTATCCACTGTAACCACCTTCACCCCCGTATCCACTGTAACCACCCTCACCCCCGTATCCACTGTATCCACCTTCATCCCCGTATACCCCGTAACCCGGATACGATTGCTGCGTCGGGTAATATGTTTCATCAACAGGTGCATTCTCAGCACCGTATCCACTTTGTTGCACGTACGGAGATTCATACCCGTATCCGTAATCTGGATACACTTGATGCGCCGGGTAATTTGGTTCATCAACAGGTGGAGTGGGAGTCTTGTTCAAGTCTGGCAACTGTGTTTTTTGATCAACGGGGACTCCAGACACAACCTCCTCCTCCTCCTTGGCAGCATTTGCTCCCCATGTGTCGTTAGAATAGCGCTTACCGAAATAATTATCGGTCCAAAATGATGACATTTTAACCAGATTGAACAAAAAATGGAACAAATGATGTGTAAATTGCTTACTGAAGAAGAAGATGAAAAAGAAAGCAGTAGGCAGTGAATTCGAATTGTGAACAGATGGATAAATAGACTTTCACGTGACAGTTCAATAGGCAGCGTATTGCCCTCTACTCCCCGTATTACTTTATTCACGTGCCTGGACAACATCGTATCGATGTCAAATCAGTCTGACATACGCTGCGTATTGACCACTACGCAGCGTATAGGGTTACATCTATACGATGCGTATCGATCACTACGGACCTTATGTCTGACTGATTTGACCATGGTACTAGGTTTGACTGTCTGGTTGTGTCCCTACCATTAACATACGCTGCGTATTGATCAATACGCAGCGTATAACCTAACTAGTGTATATATGTAATTAAGTTTCATATTCTAACAGCTCTGGACAGAGGATAAACTGGTTAAGGCGTTGCGGTTCTAAACGAGAGGTCATGGGTTCGAGTCATGCAAGGGCCGGTTCTTAAATGAAGACCCCCTTTTACCTCTTTTTTGATATTTTTACAAAAATGGCCCCTGAGATTTCGTAAATTTATACAAATGGTCCCTGGTTTTTTGAAAACTGTCAAAAAAGGTCCCTAAAGTTTCGAAAACTGACAAATATGGTCCCTGAAGTTTCATAAATTTACAAAAATGGTCCCTGTTTATAAGCTACGTATTGCTCAATACGCAGCTTATGTAAACCTGGGAAAAAAATACACTTCAAACCTACCTAAATGACCCCAAATTTGCATCAGTTTTATATACGCTGCGTATTGACCAATACGCAGCGTATAGGAACTTTGTTTTCTGTGCAATGATTGGTAATCAGGCACTGAGATCTATGGTTTATATACGCTGCGTATTGACCAATACGCAGCATATAGGGTTAACCCTATACGCTGCGTATTGGTCAATACGCAGCGTATATAAACCCTAAGTGTGCAGATAGGCAAAGCGAGTGTCTAGATAGTGAGAGCCATTAAAATAAATTGCAATTCCCCAACGTATACATTCTGATGGTTTTAGTTAATGCATATGATCATGGCAACGTGGGCAAATGGCACACAACAATGAGTCAGTGATGCTAATCGCACGACCCTTTAGTTCACCAGACACATTCAATCATTGAAGATAATACCCTAGCAATGGTTGTGAGGGATACGTTTAGACAGACCGAATAAAAACGGACCACATAGTAGTAAGAAAACTTTCAGATTGAACCCTATAAAAATGAGACTTTACCTTTTTGAAGGGCTAAAACCCTAGATACATTGAATAGAACTTTTAACAACCGGTTAATACAGTGCCTAAAATCATGATATAATAACCAAATTCAATTTTGTTATAATAAAGTCATTGCCTAATGTTTCACTATTGTAACTTCCATTGTTGTGCATCTTTTAATAAATTTAATATATTTTTGCATGGAATAAACTCCCATGATCATTTCAATGCCTTCAACTCCCATGATCATTTCAATGCCTTCAATTCTTCTTATTTCCTACGGTTTTAACTTTGTCCAACTTCCTAGAAAAGCAACAGAACACATGATCTTACCATTCAAACATGTTTCTTTCATATCTCGCATATAATTAAATTGCTGGTTTACAACCAAAAGACAAGCCAGATGAGCCACATAAAATAAAGAAGAGATCAATATTGTCCCATACACAAGGGAATCAATTTTGTTGTTTCTTTCAACTGTTTTGCTTGGTCCAAGTCTTAAATTCGTCAAATCAAATAGAAAGTCAACCTGAACAGTTGGCAATTCATCTTACATAAGGTGATAAGGGTACATATCTTCTTATATTAAATACGTACAACTTGCTATGATCTTGACTTTGTCTGTTGTCTGACTTCCAAGGTCCTGAATGTACAGAAATTGAATTCTTTCTTGGATGTTATGTCCGCAGAGATAGAAGAAGATCATATCAAAGTCAGATATAGATGGGTTATTATCACATTATTAGAAGCAATTAAGGTTTTGTTGACTATTGACATTGATATATCAACTAATTAAAACTGGTATTATTAACTTCCTTGTGAATCAATTAAAACATAGACATTATAAGGATATTTTAATCCGCCAGAAAAGATCTGTTGCAACATCTCGCTAGGGTTTCTTCGCCGCCAGCTGATCACTGCCTTATTATATATACTATTCTTCTAATAATACAATCAATGTATTTAATAAAAACGAAGATAGTCAAAACACTGACCCACATGGCCACACGAGGGTGGCTGCTATTGACATTACACGATGCCATTATTGAATTTGAAGTGAACTCTTATTATTTTTATTATAATCTAAAATGAATCCACATTTTTGTCAACTATATATATGTCAAGTAATTGATAATATCTCAGCCGATAAATATAATTAATATATTTTTTTGGTGTATTCTTGCAAAAAAAAAAAAAAAAAAAAAAACTAGTAACTAGGGATTGATGCTGCATAGATATCTTGATGAAAAGTTTCAAACGATATCATGTCGGTTGACGGAATATGGTTAAGACGTACTAGCTTATATAACTAAAATTAGTATCTGGCACTTTACTTGATCAACTACACAAAATATTCACCAAATGCAACTATGTCAATTTGCTAATTTCTCTTGTTTTCATGATCATTTGCTTCCTCATCATCTTAAGATGTTAATCCACACATTTATAAACCTCACAACTCTTGGCAAGCTTCAGTGGGATCTACATAGCATTATAACATACTTAGGGTTTCTTCCATTCTTAACCTCTTGTTCCGTGTTTTGCATAATAGTGTAGTTTTACCGCATTTTCTCCATAAACAGGGCCGGCCCAAGGGTAAGCCAAATGAGGCTTGGGCCTTGAGCCACCAAAACTATAGGGCCTCCACAATTTGATGAAACCACAGTTCATTTATAAAAGATTTAAGGTGTGTGTTATCAATAGATTAATGGTTGGTAGTGTAGTGGTTTTGTGTATATATGGATGTTGGTGAGACCTGGGTTTGAATCCCTGGTTCACCATTTTTTTTTCTTGTTTTTAAATTTTACCACAATCTTTCAAATAATTACACTTGGGCCCTTCAAGTTTAACTTTCAATCCCATACAGTTTTTTTGGGAAAAAAAGGCCACAAGATTTTACTTCGCCTTAAGCCACCAAAATGGTTGAACCGGCTCTGTCTATAAACCTACATTATAAAAAAAAATAGCACTAAAGTAATATATTCTTTGCACCATGCAAGCGATTAAAGTGTAATTACATTGATGAAAATGTACCGCTCATTACCATAAAAGACTTGAGAGCAAACTTAAAACTTTGATTGAGGTTGATTTTAAAAAGGCTTTCAGTAGTGTTATATGAGAATTTCTTCTGGATCTTCTTGTTGCTAATGGTGTTTTTGGATGCAAAACTACTTGGCATCTAAAACCCTTTTTTTACTAATAGGTTTTTAGAGGAAAGATCAAAAAGTACTTTTATACAGTGCAAGAACCTGAAAAATCTATAATAACCATCATATTATTTCAAAATCAACCAATTATTATAATAATATCTAAATACAAATTAAGGATACTAATTAAATGATATACGAATTGTTGCAGATATTTGACACCGATTATATTTTAATAATAACGTTTAAAAAAACAACATTCAATGTTTTTAAAATCTTTATTTTTTTATAATAAAAAAGATAACAACCGGAAACCAATATACTCTCAAAAGTAAACATTCACTAGATCACTGAAAATACGAGAGTCATTACATTCGATTACATATCTTGCATAAACTTAAATGCTATCAATGACAAATACCAAGACAAAAAAAAAAAAATCCAACTGATTATCATACAAGTTTCCCTCTTACGAACAACCGTTGAATGATTATCTTCCAATTCTGCGACTTGCAATTTATACATTCGAACTTCCTCTTTCAAATCGTTGACTTGATATTCAAGCACAACCTTCGTATATATCAGTCCTTTGATGACCACATGATCGATTACACAAGGGAGGATCGTGTCACGCAAATAATTTGCACCTAGAACGCTGAACCGGTGGATGAATTAGTGTTTCAAAGTGTAAAAAATAGTGCTTAAAAAGCATACCATTTGATAGCAAGTGTAAAATTGACGTCCGGGATTAGTTTCAGTTTAAGATGTTTTTAGTGCAGCTTGCCTACAACATTTGCAAAGAACCATTGTGAATGTGAAAATGGAAACAGATTATTACAACTTCTCATGCGTATTAGAAGATTTTTTTTAAAAAAAAAAGTCTATACGCCGCTCATAGGGCAATGAGAGGTATAAAGATATACGAATTTGTAGGTCCACTCGGAGGATCAAGTAAAACCTACTTCCTAGTAAAAAATCTATAAATTTTCTTATATTAATATTTTACAACTTCCCATACTAAAGAATCCATGATATTTAAATAAAGTTTCATATGTTACATCTCAATTATTGGGCAATCATTGGCAGACAGCCAATGATTGACATTAATTAGGTGGGCCTGAGCCAACCGTATAAGACTGTGAGGGACGTATGGAAAGACTCATTTTCAGGCGTATAAGACAATGAGTAGAGTATAGAGATTGGGGATGTATGAATACTTTTAGGGATGTATGTATGCTTTCACTCTTTCACCCTTTCTTAATTACTCTAGTATAAAGTTTTCTATCATTGAAAATATACAATTAATAAACTTTTATGCATTTCCATTTACAAGAAACCCCGAAACCAAAGTATTAAGTAAGTGTGAATTAAAATGCATGTCATTATTCACAGACGCCATCCCATTATTAAATACTTAAGGAAACTCTGTTACTTATAATCTATGAACAGCAACAATGATATGAAATGTTTGTTTGACTTTAACATTAGAAAGTAGCAATCTTTGATATATAAAAGTCAAATATATGTATACAACTTTAAGCTGAAAACATGAGAGGCAGCAATATTTGTTTAACTGATTCATTTAATCTTCTTGTATCCTCTAAACGACATCAACGAGCCATCTTATGTAAGTTTCCACAAACACCGGCTGGTTTCGGATTCTGAATTGACTGGACTCTGGATCATTTGTAAATGGTAAGGGATGACGAACTTGATCCGTATGGTTACTAAGATGTATACAAAAAAAAAAAAAAAAATCTTGAAGAACTTGTCACTGGTGCAATATCGTCATCATTAGTGACAGAAGGAAAAAAACTGCCTTGAAATAAAATAAGTTTACATGAACAAACCCAAAAAAATATCACTATAAAAATAGGAAAGCAGAATGAACCCAAAACACATAGAAGCAAGAAAACATGAAAGATATTGACTTTAGTTGAACACAGAAAGGCTGACGGGGCTCAGAAGTGCCGAAGAACACCATGATAAAGACGATGGTGACAAACTAAACCCTAACGGGCTCATGAGTGCAACCCCTAGAGGATCATACGCCTGTGGTGCAGGTGATCGCAATGGACTCAAACTCCCAAAACAGTCCATCACAGGTGCATTTGAAACAAATCTACTTGTCTCCAGTGTTTCATTCAAGAATTTACAAAAACCCGGGGACAAAGTCAAGGACGATAATGGGCTCACGGTCCCTACACCTTCTGATGGTTGTGGTGGCGGTATAACTGGTGGTTTTGGAAATATAGATGGTTTTGGTATTGCCGAAAGGGCGAGAGGTGGTGGAGCGATGTCTTTCAGGCGGCGTACCGATGGAGGTTGAAATTCGGGTGTGCTAGTTAGCATACGAACGACTTCTTTGAATTTAGAAGATTCAACCTTGTAAACTTTAGATGGGGCTGGTGGCAATGGTGCTATGAAATGCTTGGTGATGGGTTTTTGGACCGGTTTACGAACCGAATGGAGAGAATCGATATATGGTGGTCGGCTCGATTTATTGTTTTTTGGTGGTCGATTGTCTGATGAAGAAGAGGAAGAAGAAGTGTAGGAATAAGTAATTTGATCCATTTTCGTGTTTAGGGTTTGTGTTTTCTGTTTTCTGTTTTTGGGTGTATGTGTATATATAGAGAATGTTTAAGTCAAAGTATTGTTGTGCCCATGTGGCAACATATGTCGTTCAACGTTTTACCTACAATCTTAGAGTAGGCTACAAGTATGGTCCTTGCACTATCAACGTTCTACAATGTTGGCACTCTCTTTTAGAAAATGACTATTTTGTATCTTATTCTGTCAAACATCTAACTCTTTATCTTTAATCACTATTTTACTCTTTTGATTACAACATTACAACCAATGTGAGTTAGTTAATTTGATAGAGGCTCCTGCCTCTTAAATGGAATGTCCCTAATTCAAACCTGGGAATGGGGGATTTTTTAATAAATTTGCGTAATGTATTGTACGAGTAAGATTTGCCATTCAAAAAAAAAAAAAAAAAATTATAACATAACAGTTTTTTTGTTGAAAGGAAGTAACATTTTAGTTTAACTATAAAGTGATGAGTGTTAAATGAATAAGGCAAACCTCTGTTTGTATACTAAAGAGGCAAACAACTGATGAAGTCCTTATAAACACTGTTTATATTAAACCGCTGATATAGATTAAACAGCTGATGGTAATCACTGATGATGAACAACTGTAAGACAACTGTTGTTGTGATAAGCAGTGGATAGTAAGCAGTGGTTAGGGTATGTCAGTGGCTGTAAATCAGTTGGTAAGGTGAGGACAGTAGTTGGGCTTCAAGGACTGATTCTTACATTCTTGTAAGAACAGGGGGTGTTTGTGAAAATTCTTACAACAGTCTGTTGTAACTGAATTTGGGGCTTTCAGTATAAATAGATGGTTTGTAATAGTTGTAGGTACTTCTTAGATTTCAATTCCTTTTGTAATTTTTTTCTTGTAATTCATTTTCTGATTCAATAAGATTCAAATCCTTCAATCGTTGATATTCATTGTTTCCTCAAGTATTCTCTGGGTTAATTTCTGGTTGTTTATCTAACAAGTGGTATCAGAGCCATTGGTGGCTTGATTCGAAGAAATTAACGTTCAATTCCGCAATCATAGATCAAAGATGGTGTCGACAAAGTTTGAATTGGAGAAATTCGATGGGAGGAATGATTTCAGTCTATGGCGTGTGAAAATGAGGGCTCTTCTGGTTCATAATGGTGTGGTAGATGCGCTGAAAGGAGAAGATAAACTTCCTGAAGGCTTATCTGATAAAGAGAAGAAGGATATGCTCGAGAAGGCTCATAGTACAATCATATTGAGTCTTGGTGATCGAGTTCTTCGTGAAGTTTCAAAGGAGACATCTGCTGCGGGGATTTGGGCAAAGTTGGAGTCATTGTATATGACTAAATATTTGGCAAATCGGCTGTACTTGAAGAAGAGGTTGTATACCTTTCACATGTCATCTGGAAAGAGTCTTGAAGATCATACAGATGAATTCAACAAGTTGATCTTGGATCTTGAAAATATAGAGGTGGTGTTGGATGATGAAGATCAGGCTATAATATTTCTCACTTCTTTACCATCATCATATGAACACTTTGTAGATACATTGATGTATGGTAGAGATTCTTTATCTATGGAAGATGTTTTGTCTGCCTTGAATTCAAAAGAATTGAAGAAGAGGCCAGATTCTAAAGAAGAAGGTGGAGATGGTTTGTTTGTGAAAGGAAGGTCAGATCAAAGGAATTACAGCAGTGGAAGCAGAAGTTCCAGGTCAAAATCCAAGTCAAGATTTAAGAGGAGATGTTTTGTTTGTAATTCAGAAAAACACTTCAAAAAAGACTGTCCAGAATTCAAGAAAAGAAAAGGTGAAGGCAGAGCAGTCATGTAGATTCTGATGATCAGTCAGAAGGAGGTTATGACAGTGCTGATGTGCTTATGGTCACAAGTGAATGTAACCAAGAGAAGTGGGTAATGGATTCAGGGTGTTCTTTTCACATGACACCTCTAAAAGAAGCCTTCAAAGAATTGAAAATGATAGACATGGGGTCTGTAAAGCTTGGTGATGACAGGCCTTGTCAGATTCTTGGCATTGGTACAGTCACAATGAAGACAGAATCTGGTATTACCTTTGATCTCAAAGATGTGAGGTACATCCCTGACCTTAAAAGAAGTCTGTTATCTCTTGGTACTTTAGAGAAGATGGGATATCATGTTAGTCTTAGAGATGGAAATGCCAGAGTCATAAAAGGATCTATGGTGGTACTCAGTGGTACTAGAATCAAGAACAACATTTACATGTTGGATTGTAAAGTTGTTGATGGAGTGGCTGCTGTGGCAAGTGAAGAAGGTGATGATGAAGCCCTGAAGTGGCATAAAAGACTTGGTCATATAAGTCAACAAGGACTAATTGAATTGTCCAAACAATGAGTTCTTGGTGATTTAAAGAACTGTGATATAAGCTTTCGTGAAAGCTGTGTTTTGGGCAAACAGAAAAGAGTGAAGTTCAGCAAAGGAAAACATAGCTCTAAGGGAATCTTAGACTATGTTCATTCTGATCTGTGGGGACCAGCAAGAACAGAAACTTTGGGGGTGGTAGATACTTCTTGTCCATTATAGATGATTACTCAAGAAGAGTGTGGGTTTATGTGCTTAAACACAAGAGTGATACTTTCAAGAAGTTTCAAGAATGGAAAGTATTGGTGGAGAATCAAACTGAGAGGAAAGTGAAGAAACTCAGAACAGATAATGGGCTGGAGTTTTGTAATCATGAGTTTGATCAATTTTGCAAAGCAAATGGTATTGCCAGACACTTAACCATTCCTGGTACTCCTCAACAGAATGGTTTGGCTGAAAGGATGAATAGAACTTTATTGGAAAGAGTGAGGTGCATGTTAGCTACTTCAGGGATGCCAAAGAAGTTCTGGGGTGAAGCTGTATCCACTGCAGCTTACTTGATCAATAGATGTCCTTCATCTGCAATTCAGATGAAGACACCTATGGAGATGTGGTATGGTGATAAGCCTGAGTATGAGGATTTGAACGTTTTTGGGTCTTTGGTGTATTCTCATGTCAGTGATGACAAGTTGGATCCAAGATCTCAAAAATGTGTAATGCTGGGGTATACTGAAGGTGTAAAAGGATACAGACTTTGGAGGTTGCAAAATCCAAAGGTGATTGTGAGTAGAAATGTTCAGTGCAGAGAGAATGTTCTATACAAAGATATCATGGAGTCAATGAACAAAAGTGTGTCCAAGAAAGATGAACTTCAGTTTGAGGTGGAGCCAGTGTTAAACAGACCAAATGCGAATGTGGAAAGGTCTGGTACAACTCAGGATGAATCAAGTCAAAGTGATGGTCCTGGTTCAAGTCAGGATGAACAAAGTCAAAGTGCACCAAATTTGGAAGATTACATTTTGGTGAGAGACAGGTTAAAAAGGAGAGTTGTGAAACCACTGAGGTACAGAGATCAAGAAGATATTTCTGCAGTTGCCTTTGTAGCAGCAGAGAATGAAAGTATCTATGAACCACTGACGTTTGAGGAAGCTGTCAATTCAGAAGATAGCCAAAAGTGGTGTCGTGCAATGGATGAGGAGATGGATTCCTTGTACAAGAGTAGTAGATGGGAGTTAGTAAATAAGCCTAAAGGCCAGAAGTTGGTATCTTGCAAGTGGATCTACAAGATTAAAGAAGGTGTTAAACCAGGAGAAGATCCAAGATATAAAGCAAGATTGGTGGCAAAAGGATTTACTCAAAAGGCAGGTATTGATTACAATGAGATCTTTTCTCCTGTAGTCAAACATGTCTCAATTAGGATTATCCTGTCCTTGGTTGCATCATTAGATCTGGAATTGGAACAAATGGATGTGAAAACTGCATTTTTGCATGGTAATTTAAAAGGAAGTGTTGGTCAAGTGGGTTGGAACTGATGTTAATCCAGCAGATGTGATGACCAAGGCTTTGCCAGGTGCAAAGTTTATTTTTTGCTTTAACTCATTAAGTTTAGGTTAAACTAAATTGTTACTTAGGTGGAGATTGTTGAAAGGAAGTGACATTTTAGTTTAACTATAAACACTGATGAGTGTTAAATGAATAAGGCAAACCTCTGTTTGTATACTAAAGAGGCAAACAACTGATGAAGTCCTTATAAACACTGTTTATATTAAACCGCTGATATAGATTAAACAGCTGATGGTAATCACTGATGATGAACAACTGTTGTTGTGATAAGCAGTGGATAGTAAGCAGTGGTTAGGGTATGTCAGTGGCTGTAGATCAGTTGGTAAGGTGAGGACATTAGTTGGGTTTCAAGGACTGATTCTTACATTCTTGTAAGAACAGGGGGTGTTTGTAAAAATTCTTACAACAGTCTGTTGTAACTGAATTTGGGGCTTTTAGTATAAATAGATGGTTTGTAATAGTTGTAGGTACTTCTTAGATTTCAAGTCCTTTTGTAATTTTTTTTCTTGTAATTCATTTTCTGATTCAATAAGATTCAAATCATTCAATCGTTGATATTCATTGTTTCCTCAAGTATTCTCTGGGTTAATTTCTGGTTGTTTATCTAACATTTTTAAATAACTTAATTAATGTAATGACATCATAAATCAAATTGGTATTTTTGTTAATTTAAGCTATCACCCATTACCCGATGACGACTCATACTTACAGTTTAAATACAACACTCATAACTTTCCGTTTCATTTTTAGAGAAATCTCACAAGCTTAATCATCATGTATTAACACCTGAATGTGCTCACTTGGAAGCTACATTCTTCTATTTGGCTCATAATCATGATGATTATGCCAATTAATATCAAACTTGCCCAAATTAAGAAATTAACACAAATTATCACGTACCTCTGACTAGGGGTGAGCAAATTAACCATCATAACCGATAACCGAACCATAACCGACATAAACGAACCACTATTAACCGACATAACCAATGGTTATGGTTATGAAACTTTGTTTAACCGACCAATCGGTTATGAAGCTTTGGTTAACTGATATAACCGAAACCGAATCGAACTTGTAATGTTAAGTTTATATAGTGGATTTATGCTTTTTACATTAACCATGTAGAAGGCTTTTTAGTAAGATAAAAGTATGTTAGTAAGAAAACAATTTGATGTGGAAGCCCTTTTTATTGATGAAAAATTGAGGTGTTATGGTCGTAATTTTTTTTGAAAGTTACCTTATTAAAGATAACCCCTCATCGGTAGTTTAACCAAAAAGTGTAGTATTGTTTATCATATAAAAAAACACCCAAGTTAAGGCCAAACCATGCACACCCTGTTTATATTTAAGATTGATTTGGTAAAATAACTTAAGTTAACGAAAACCGAACCATAACCGACTTCATAACCAAAGTTAACGGTTATGGTTATGGTTAATGATAAGAACCGAACCAAACCGACCCATGCACACCCTCCGACCATCACACTTATTGTTATCCCAACCTTCATGTATAACCTCCATCGTCGACTACCCGCACTCCGAAAACCTTCCACGTCCCTTTTTCCTTCTCGTCCGTCATCTCCTTATATCATCAATCAATATTCCTCCACA
Organism: Helianthus tuberosus; assembly: GCA_030545235.1. Classification (NCBI taxonomy): domain Eukaryota; kingdom Viridiplantae; phylum Streptophyta; class Magnoliopsida; order Asterales; family Asteraceae; genus Helianthus; species Helianthus tuberosus. The sequence continues at coordinate 150,810,628 of CM060403.1, read as the reverse complement.
TCTTTTCTCCCTCGTCATCCACCTACATAACCTTTGGCATTCACCATAGTCGCCCTTCCTCTACATCCCCCTCATCGGAAAATAACATTGCAACTCGTATGACTGCTAGTTTCTTCTCTATCATCTTTCAACAAACGCAGTATAATTAGAACCCAACCCTTTTTTTTATTCTCTAATGAGTGGTTTGATTATGCATTTCAATTGTGACAGAAGTTGATAAATTTTGATTTGGTTAAAAGGTGATTTGAGCCAATTAAAACCCAAACTCCTCTCTTCTTTGGTCTGCATTAGTTTTTGATATTGTTTTGGATGACTTTAAACACATTCAGATCTCATAGGAGTTTCTAATTCGATTTTTTATAATAGAAATTAGAACGACCAAAAAAAATCGTTAAGATGTCAGTGAAGACACCAATCATCGGTAAAATCCCATATGGAATTCGTTTATGGATAGAGTCTTCATTGACGAATTTTACTAAAATATCAGCAATGGTCACTACACCGACAGAATAATTTAGCGACAAATTCTATAAAAAAAGTTGCAATGGATTATGGTCACTAATATTCCCTTTTAGTTATTTAAAAAGTATTTTTTTTCTGTTTTTTTTATCTTTATAAATAAATTCAAACGCAAATCAAACAAAAAAAATTGTTTTTTTCTTTCATCACAAAATTACATCAAAAAGCATGAAGTGTCCTAATGATCGAATATCACATGTAAAAATAAGAAAAGAAGTGGTGGAAGAATAACATCATAGAATATGAATAAATCGTAAAACAGAGTTAGACATAAAGATCATACAACCATATTTAGACATGTAATTAACTATATATATAAATTTAGTGGTCTAATTGAGTTTAACTAGTTAGATATGATTTGTCTTTTTAAATGGTGAGGGTTAATATTGTGTAGTTATCAAAAAATATATGTAATTTTGAATTAGAATTGGAAGGTATGTGACTTAGCAGTTTAAAAAAAGAAAAAAAAAAGTTGGTGTATAGAGTAATCCAACTTTACTATTTTTAAATCAGCTTGATCGTCAAAACGACTGTTTCCTTATATCAACATAGTATGCATGAGACTTTAGAATGTAATTGTCTATGTCTATTGACGGCTAACCACACATGCGGTAAGTGTAAATTATGGTCAACTGTGAAATTTTGACCAAGTTTGTCTTTCAACATCCAAATCTTACTGTATCTCTGGATATAATTTTTTATACGTCTATGTGACGTTATTTAAAAGATGGTAATTCGGTGTAGGGAGTATTAAACTCAAAGCAACATATAGATAGAGATAACAGCACTCAACATAATTAATTAGCAAACGAATGATGAAATATAATTAAATTTTTTATCGTATATTAAAGCTACAAGAAACCAAAGACTAGGGTTGTAAACGAACCGAATAAACACGAACAAGACCTTGTTCGTGTTCTTTTGTTATGAGTTCACGAAGTGTTCATGAACCTTCGTACATTAACACTTACCGAATGAGATTTTATATTCGTGTTCGTTTGTTAAGGGAATGAACTTGTTCGTGTTCGTTTGTGTTTATTTGTTAATTTTATGCAATGAATGAAAACAAACGTTAATGAACACAAATGAGCACAAACTAATTTTCACATGCGTTCATGAACTTAATATATTATAGTACACAAACACCAAACATGAACAACATATATTATAGTACACAAACACCAAACATGAACAACATATATAGTGTACAATTAAGCGAACACAAACAAACGTTCATGAACAAAATATATAACACATTGACACTTATTAAATATTGACACTTATTAAATATTGACACTTATTAAATATTTTATTTATCGAAACTTGAAGTATTTAAATGAAATATAAAAACAAAAAACACTAATGAACTATCGAACACAAACAAACACATTATCGAACGTTCACGAACATAAATGAACAAACGCGGCATTGGTTCATGTTTGTTCACGAACAAAATTGATTGTTCGCATTTGTTTGTTTAATAAACGAATGAACACAAACGAACTTCTTGCAGAATGATTTACGAAATGTTCGTCGAATGTTTGGTTCGTTTGTAGCCCTACCGAGTACACTAAATATCTCTATTGATAAAATTAATAATCATGTTGGTTAAAGCGTAAACACACCGAATACAGTGTTTCTGTATTTTTAAATCATTTTGAATAATTAATAATATTGGAAATTAAATTTTACTTAAAATATTGATACGTTGTTGTAGCGATACGTGATTTTTGGAGAACATTATTGAGTTATATAATTAAAATGTCAATAACAAAGGCCATAGCCGCCACATATGGACCCCATGTATTGATTAATAACCCTACATAGTTCGCCAAAAACAAATGCTTAGAAGATGATTAAATCGGGCAAAAACAAATGCTAAGAAGATGATTAGAGATGTAATTACATTTTACTCTTTTGGCCAGTTGACATTTTACTAATATTTCAATCACACTGTAAAAGTGTCACTTAATCATACATTCGAATTTAAGTGTGATTAAAAAAGTTAAAAAAAAAGTTTTCGGCAGGAGTTAAACATGTGATTAATATGCTAAGAAGAAAATTTTGGTTTGAAACCAGTATCAATTAAGGATTGGCAGGATTAGAAACTATGGAAGAAAACATGAACCTATTATAAAGGTCATTTGGGATGCCTTTAGATGCCCAAATAGATTGTGGAAGTTAAATCCATTGTCCGACAGAAAAGTACATCCATTACTTTATCAAATCCCGAGGTCGAGATTTCTTTCAAGGGGGTGAGGATGTAACACCTCGTAAAATCACGTCCAATGATGTATTGACACGTGTAATAAACTCTAATAAAGTCAAACATTGAATTTAAGGTCTAATTTTTTGAAAAATCGAAAACTTTGATTATAAAGGGACTGGAAGTGTTAACATACCTAAAATAAGTTTCTGAATAACCTCGTACGGTATTTATATTCATAAACGAGCCACTTGTTGATCGAGTGTAGCCGTCTGCGTAATTAATTGAAAGTTTGCGCAATAAAGGGTTAAAAGCGTCAACATGTTAATTCTTACCTCTGAGTGATCTTTTAACAAACCGGGAGCTTCCTGATATTTGATTATGCTCTTGGGAATTCAAATTAATGGCCGTCTAAGGTTTTATGCCTTAAAGTGAAGTTACGCGCAACTTCGCAAGTTTAAGGGGTTAAAAGTGTCAATATGTTTAAATATACCTTTGAATGACCATCTAGCGAACCTGAAGCATCGTGATGTTTAATAATACCCTCATGAATGCCTAATATGGATTAGATAAGGCTTCGATGATATTAATCGATGATATACGCAAGTTTGCGCATTAGAGGGACCAAAAGCGTTAACTTTTGAATCTACGCCTTTTGTGACCATTTAAGAGAACGAGAGTGTAGCAATAATTAAATTCATGCTTGGGAATGCCCATTATGGGCCATGGAAGGCTTGGATATCATTAAACGACATTTCGCGCTACTTCTTGCGATTAAAGGACTATTTGCGTCAAACTGCAAAAGTATGCCGATTCGTATGGTAACGGACCTTCCGGAATATGACCATGAGTTAAACATGCCCTAATTATCCTTTATATAGCTTAGATATAGGCTTAGATATAGGCTTAGAGGTGTTTAGTGCGCAAAAATAAACTTTTATGTCAAGCAGGGACTAAAAGTGTCAAAAAGTGCACAAGTTTGCATTTTCGCGCATATCTTACGTTCTTAATATATCCGGACATCCAAAAATTTATGTAAGCATTAAAATATTTTATTTTAGTGTGTGGCTTGACAAAATTCCACTCGTCGCGTAATTTGGATCGTTTTTCGCGTCCGTTCGTGTTTCGTCGTAATTAGACGAACAACGTGACCGTACGACCAAACGAACCGACATCCGACATGTTTTCAAGCATGTTTTATGTCCCCTATGTTTAGGCTTCATTGTAGAGCCTTGTAAATAGCTTAACGGGCCTTAAACGTGCCAAACGTGACCTTAAAAGCTAACATGCACCATTTATGTAATTATTTCAAACTTCTGTTGCTGATCTGGGTAGTAGGCGGGCCGCGTAAGACCTCCTTGACTCTTACGCGGGCCGTGTAAGTCCATCAGAACTGCAAAAATCAGTTTACAGCCTGTTATAGCTGTTTCCAGGTGTTGCAAGTGGTTTTTAAGCTTTCTAGGCGCTATTTTGGAATGCCCATGGTTTCACAAATCAGTGGGTGCACTTGTACGGACCAGATTGAAGTTCGTTTATCGAGGAACGATCTTAACGGTTCTTGAAATCCTATATATACCCCCTTGATCTTGCTCTCATTTCACACCTTGGTCTGAATTGTTCTAAGTTGGAGCTCTTGTGCTTCATACCTGAACATCCAAGATGAATTCCATCCTTGCTTGGACCCTTTGTAAGTGTCCTTTCGTGCTTAGTTTAATTTGTTTAGCGTTTATAGCCGAAAAGTCAAGCGTTTGCGATAAACGCTTTGACTTTTAAACGATTGAGCCATTATTCGCAACGAACATGGCTACGTGACCGTAATTAGGTAGTGTTAAACCCTCAAAAGGGCACCTCCTAATTACCACGTTTACCTAGTTAAATTGTCGGGTCAAATAAAAGTCAAACGGGTTAGTTTTAAATAAAATTCATAACTATTAATATATAAGCCATAAAATCAGTTTTCACACTTTAATAACTTGGTAAATATTAGTTGAACATGTCTAAGCATGTTCAACCCGACAAATCTAAGTTTAGGTTCGGTTCGGAACCGAAAGTCGCAAAAGTTGACTTTTGCTTTGACTTTCAGTTCTGACCCAATTTAGCTTAGTTAGATGTGCCTTAGGATTCCTTTAGGACCGTGTTATAGGTTAGTATAACCCTCTGAGGTTATACAACTTGGATCCTTAGTTATCCTATTCATTGCATGTTTCCGTTATATGCCCAATTGTTGACCGTTATGCCCTTTTGCCCTTAAAACGAGATTTTTGAAAAAATGAAAGGATAGAAACCTTTATTACTGAATTATAAACTTGTTCCTAAAATTTGACATCTGTTTAAAGTCTAGATTAGGAGTTATGCTCATTAGCGTAAATGAAAAGCTTTTTATTAATTAAAGGGCGTAATTAGCATAAAACCTATCTAAACCCAATTTTTTATACCAAACTTTTTACCTACTGATATAAAATAACATTTTGAGATTTGCGAAGATTTTTATTTATTTTTAGGCTGAGCATAACATAGGGTTATAGCTTTAACTCGGTAATTGTCGGTTTTGCCCTATAAAATGAGTTTTACAAAACATTTTGACACCAACCCTTTTGCTACTGATTTTATATGATAAATAAAGTATTTTAAGCTTTCTGGAATAATAAAAATATCAACTTTTCTTATAAAACCAGGAAATCGCTTAAAATCGCCTTTTTACGCATTTTAAGCGCATAGTATGTATTAAAACTATTTTAAAAATATAAGACTTAATACCTACTGATATTTTTAGTAAATTTTTATATTTTAACAGTAAGCAAAAGTTTTAAACTCAGACTTCCAGATTTGACCTTTTAAGCTTATGTGAAATTACCAAAATGCCCCTACGGTGCATAGTTTGGTTTTAAAAGATAAATTTCATATATATGTAATACCCTACTGATATAACTTATTAAATTGAGTATTTTACAGATTATATCAGACCTGGAACTCAGACTTATATTTAAACTCTTTTAAAGCTTTAAAATGACCAAAATACCCCTACGGGGCATAGTTTGAGTTTAAATTCATTTTAGGCATAACAGAAGGTATCCTAATGATATCACAACATGTTTAAGGCATATTAACTTAGGAAACCTGTTCATGACTCTTTTGGTTACCCGTTACACACTTTTCGCGTTCGATGCGGTTTATGTAACTAGTTTGCATAAACTGACCGAAACGGGTCAAACCTTATCATTTTTACCTCAAAATCCAGAATGTGTTTAGTTTACCCATATTATACAAGTCCCCAAACTTGTCAGGTCTAAATCACATTCTATTCCGGTCTTCGCTTATTCATGCGCTTTGAACCGTAAACCTTTCCTAAAAACTAACCAGTCTAAGTTACGACTTAAATAAGACCCGTTAGGAATCTAATAGGTTAATAAAACCTTCGCTCCAGATTAAGAGCCCCAGTAGAGGTACTTGTGCTTGCTGATTAGGATATACGGCTGAGTATAAATTGCATTTTAAGCTCAGGTAAATACTCTTAACTTATTTTCCCTATACGGGCTTGGGATACGGTATTATAATAATACCGTTTGGTCGGGTATTGAATGTTCAATCGGATAGTGGTTAAATTATTGAGGTAACCCGTTTTAATCTGTCTTGTTTGAAATAAAGGCCTTTAGGGGTTAATGACCATGTCCCGGATATCCTTGGCATCATTATAATAAAATGGCCACGTCTTAAGCACGGGGTGTAAGCATACACTTGTGGCGTGTCTGTTAATCTTGACTCGGTTTCTAACATCGAGCCTTAAACGTATAACGAACATGTAAATCTATATACAAGATTATTTTTATAAAATTGTCCCAAGTTATAAAAGATATTTTGTGCCTTGTGCATCCAAATCAATTTTCCTAAAACTTTTCAAAATGAGTCAGTTAATTGTATTTACCAGTGTAAACTGACGTATTTTTCCAAAAAGATTAAGTGACAGGTACTACGTAATTGGCTGGGAGCTCAGAGCGTTAATAGGGAATCTTGCAAGTTCTAGATGCCTAAAGTCTGTTGAACAGTGTTTATCTTTCTGTTTTAAGATCCGCCTGTGGATCCATCTTACAATCCGTTTATATTATCAAATGTTACATTTGAATCGGTTTGTAATATATTTATCTTTTGCTTCTGCTGTGCATTAAATTGTGTTGTTTGACTATGACGATATCAACTACGTCACGATACTCCCCACCGGGCCCACCTGTAATATGTGGAAATATCGGGGTGTGACAGGTTGGTATCAGAGCCAACATTGAGTGAATTAAACACTAGCCTTTTTGTGTTTAATCTCAATGATACACTAGCACATTCCTTAACTTCCGAGTCTAGACTGAAACTAGGAATGATCTCATCCCTGTTAAAAGTATGTATTGTTTTCAGTATTTCTGTATCTCCGGATCGTGTCGCCGTGCAAAGCTGCCATTGGTGGAGGCTCTCCAAATCCGAAGTTTAAAAATGTGAAGCTTCGTACTACAGCTCGAATTAGCATACGACCAGTATGGACGAATGACCTTTTGAACCCATTAATCATATTTCAAGTTCTTTACCCAAGACTTTTGAAACTTCAAATGAGAAGCCAACGTCGGAGGAATTCGTACCTGCTGTCCTTGAAGATCCTATTCCAAAGATGATACCTATGAAATCAAAGGACTCGTACTTCTTATCTCCAAGTCTTGGAATCCCAGACTTGGAATAAACCTATCCTGATCTTATTCATGATCCATATTGTTGATTACCCATAAAATCCTTGGATTCCACTTTTGCAAAGATTCCTAAAATAGAAAATTTGGATTACCCACCAAAACCTTCGGTATTCATACCTCACACAGAGAACCAAGGAGAAAATTTCCAGAAATAAAGTAAAGAAGAAACTTTTTCGTTGTTTTTCATTTCTTCATTAGTCCTTATAAGGACATATTTATCTTCTAGTCCCTTCGTGGACAAATTCTGATTTAAAAGTCCCGTTTAGGGCATCTATGTACTCCTTTCATTTAATGATTCAAAATTCATTACCGATATATATAAATGATTATATTATATAAAATAAATCATAATATCCTTCTTCTTATGAGCTTATATAATGAAAAGAATCTTAAAGGGTATTACCTAGCTTGTGTGTCATTAAGGACCTAGCTATGATGGTAAAACCTGTTTAAAGAAAGAGATTCAGATCCTTGTTAACATCTGAAAACATGTTAACACTCCTGACAACAGTGATGCGATAAAATCACACTTGTCATCTTTATAATGGGAATTATCCAACCCCACTTATCTAGCCTAGTGATGTAGAAATCATGGCTTAAATCATCAAATGAAGATGATCATATTATAAACATCCATAAGTGATGAAATACCTACGGGCCATACTTATTGTCCTAAGGGACAAAAGACAATTATAGTCTTTGACTCTCTGTCAAGAAAAAGTAATGAAGTATGTTCAAACCTTAATACATCGATTCTCTGAAATCATGGCTTATAAATTTAAAACTGTCCTTGTGACTAAACCTTTTGCGCCACCTTAATATCCTTAATGTTTTATAACTAGGATAAATTATAACGAAAATACTAATTAAATATAACTAACAAATTAACCAATATGGTTTATATTACCATGGTTGATGAATCGTCAAAAATGATAATTCCATAATGACCTCTGAATAAATCATTGTCAATATTTTCGTAGCAATCAAGCTACATGGCTGAATCAGACGAGGTTAACAGCCACCCGAGGGAGAACAATGATACTGACAGAGTTAATATAACTGGTGAGGAATTGCAGGCATTAATAGACAATGCCGTTACTCGAGCTCTTGACAGACGAGATAAAGAATCGAGTGGTACTCGCGTCAGAACTCAATCAGAACCCCATTCAAAACCACCCTCTAAGAATCATACGACTCGCAAAAGCAATTCTAATCATTCTTCGAATCAGAGGAGTGTGCCGTCTAGGCAAGTTGTGCTCAATCAAGAGCCTCAGGTTAAAACATGTTCATATAAATATTTTGTCTCCTGCAAGCCCAGAGACTTCACAGGAGAAAAGGGGGCCATCGATTGCATGACGTGGCTCGATGAGATGGACACCGTTGTTGATATTAGTGGATGTGCAGAGCAAGTCATTGTGAAGTTTGTTTCACAATCTTTTAAAGGAGAAGCTCTTGCATGGTGGAGGTCACTGATCCAAGCTACAGGAAAGATCCCGTTGTATAATCTGACATGGGATCAATTTATTGCTCTTATTATGGAAAATTACTATCCTCAACATGAAGTTGAGAAAATCGAGACTGATTTCTTGACATTGGTCATGAAGAACCTAGATTATCAGGCATATCTTACAAGTTTCAATACCATGTCTCGATTGGTTCCTTACTTGATCACACCAGAACCAAAGCGTATAGCTCGCTTTATTGGGGGTCTAGCCCCAGAAATCAAGGCAAGTGTGAAAGCATCAAGACCTACTACATTCAGGTGAGCGGCAGATCTGTCGCTATCTCTCACACTCGATGTGGTCAGAAACAAGGCTGCCAAAGCTTCTAATGATGGAAAGCGTAAAAAGGAGGATGAGGATTCTCATCGCTCCTATAAGAAGAAAAAGGGGAACTCTGATCATAAGAAGAGTTCCGGGTTTAAGAAGGACAACCAGCAGTCAGGTGAAAAGACCAGATGCAAAACCTGTAGGAAATACTACCTCAGGAAATGCAGATTTGAATCTCAGCCTCTACCCTGTGGAATCTGCAAGTATAAGGAACACAAAACCTTGGATTGCAAGAAGTTGAAAGATGTAACCTATTTTGGTTGCAACGAGAAGGGGCATATCAAGACCAACTGCCCTAGGAATCAGAAGAAGCCTGAGGAGGCTAAGAAGACCAATACTCGGGTCCAGGAGATGGTGCAGAACGATGACGACGTATCAGGTACCTTTCCTTATCAATGATGTATATGCGAGAATTGCTTGATTATGGCGCAGAAAAGTCTATTGTGGACAATAAATGTCGTAAGCTGTAGTATCCGCCTATTAGGACCTTAGGCTTATGACGCTAGGTAGAATTGGCCGATAACATTTAGAGAATGCTTCAACAACCTTAGATGGATGCTTTATATCCATTAGGAATCACTCTTATCCAATATCCTAATGTAAAGCTTTCAAGCTATCCAAAATCATCAAATATGATCAAGACAGATGTGACATTTGATCCCCTGTCGAAAAGGTGTGGACTAGGTCCAAACCTTAATAGCCAGTGATGGTCTTTTATGGCCTAGACTAAATAAAATTGATATATATACATATCTAAATAACGTTCGTTGAGAATGTTCATATTATATTAGCCTATATGGTTTAATGATACCATGGATAGTATATGTTAAGTCATCAGGATGATGAATAACGGTTGTTGGATTGCAACTAAGTAATTGTTTTATTTGGTATTAGGAACCAATGTCGAGTATGGCAAACTCAGATAAGACAACCGTTGATCGTGTTATGGATGATGCGACACATGCTAATGATGCTACAATTGTGAACCTTAGAATTTCCAATGATGTTCTTCAAACTATGATAGACGCAGCTGTTGGAAAAGCTGTGAAGAAGGCCGTGAAAAAGTTCAAGGAGCCCAATGCTACTTGATCTAAATCTCATCCAAGACCACACTTCCCTACTCACAAGAAGGATCTCGTTCATGCCTCTAATGAAAAGGATGAACTAAAAAGGAAAAGGGAGGAAGATAACTCCCAGAGTTCTAAGAAAAAGAACAAACAAAAGTCCAACCAGAAACCTGTATGCAAGACCTGCAAGAAGCGCCATTATGGAAAGTGCAGGTTCGAACCAAAATCCCAATCGCAGCCTAGGGCTTGTGGGATCTGCAAATCAAGGGAGCATAAAACGTTGGATTGTAAGGACATGGAGAATGCAGTCTGTTTCGGCTGCGGTGAGAAGGGGCATATCAAGACTACGTGCCCTGCATCTGTCACAGGAAGTGTGACTAGGGAAGGAAAGCCTAAGAATGATAGCGCTTAAACTCTCCTAAAGAGTGCCAGAAGTAGCTCATATCAATAATGGCGTTAGGTACGTTCTTTAACATTTGTGGAATATAAATACTAAGAATTCTGTTTTAATTCAGATACCAATAAATCCTTCATAAAAATATAAGTATAGTAAACTTCTAAAATCTTCCATAAGAACCCTAGATATTAAGTGTAAGGTAAAACTTACAGGTGAAAATCATAGATCCATTTCTTCTATTCCTGTCAGAAATCTTCAATCGTGAAATCCTAATGTACCCTCTCTCCAGATAAAGTGCATCATCATATGAAATTGATATCTCTTTGATCTCTATTGATTACGAATACCAAATGGTATGACAAAAGCGCCTTATGAGGATTGGTGTATCTTAATATGTTCCATAGATTGCTTCCATGCCTGATCAGTATGGAGGTTTAATGCATGGAACCACAAGGATATTCCAATGGTCATACGGTATTAAAGTCAGCTAATGGTATTCAAAGAAGATATCTAGAATGAAATTATCCAAGTAAATGTCCCTGATTAAGGAATCCGTGGACTCGTAATATGAATGTGTCCCTTATCTATCACAGGCAATGATGGATGAACTGGAGCCTGAGATTTGGAAAATCTATGTAACCTCCTTGTGTCCTGGTTATCTTCTCCAAAGATTACCCTGTTTACCTCCTGAGAGGCAAGTAGAGTTAAGATAAACATTCCGCTTAGGGCTGCAGTATCGTAAGAACTCCATATTGATTATGGAATAATCGAATCCCTGATTAAGTAAGTTTTAAGATATAGGTTCGTAAAGCCTAACCCAATATTCTGAGAATACGGTATTGTTAATTAAGAAAGACAGCTTATTTTTCTTATGCATTGATTACCGCAACCCTAATTAGGCAACAATTAAGAATCGTCATCAGCTGCCCAGGATCGTTGATTTGTTCGACTAGCTGTGAGGATTAGCTATTCCTTGAGATTAGTTTTAAGCATTGGTTGGAATAACCATCTCACCTTAAAATAAGTTTTTCTATATAGTTGTTATGTAAGTATCAAAGCTGCTCATTTGGAGACCTTGTATAGATAGAATGTTAAACATTTATTGTTAGACAGGAGATTGGTAAGTTCAATTATCAGGATTTGAAAGTTGCCTTGGAAACAACGAATAAGATCATACAAATCCATAATCATCTGAAAGTTGCCAGTAGTCGACGGAAAATTAAGGATTAATGAAAGTCGCAACCCTCCTAAGTTCTTGTTAAGGAATAAGATTCAGCAGAAGGTGTCACCCTGGAAGGGTGTGCTAAGTTGTTAATTATCAGCCTAGTTAAGCTTTGAATATATAGAATCATTCGAGGAAATCGAATATATCAAGATCAAGTAGCTTATAAGTTAAAACTTACCTGAGGAGCTTGATGAAAATCAATGTGACCCACACTAGTGATTTAAGGATATGTTTCGCCGATAAGTTGAGAAGCATTATCACCTAATGATATGCAGATTAATGAAAATTTTGGTTTGAAACCAGTATCAATTAAGGATCGGCAGGATTAGAAACTATGGAAGAAAACATGAACCTATTATAAAGGTCATTTGGGATGCCTTTAGATGCCCAAATAGATTGTGGAAGTTAAATCCACTGTCCGACAGAAAAGTACATCCATTACTTTATTAAATCTCAAGGTCGAGATTTCTTTTAAGGGGGTGAGGATGTAACACCTCGTAAAATCACGTCCAATGATGTATTGACACGTGTAATAAACCCTAATAAAGTCAAACATTGAATTTAAGGGTCTAATTTTTTGAAAAATTGAAAAATTTGATTATAAAGGGACTGGAAGTGTTAAAATACCTAAAATAAGTTTCTGAATAACCTCGTACGGTATTTATATTCATAAATGAGCCACTTGTTGATCGAGTGTAGCCGTTTGCGTAATTAATTGAAAGTTTGCGCAATAAAGGGTTAAAAGCGTCAACATGTTAATTCTTACCTCTGAGTGATCTTTTAACAAACCGGGAGCTTCCTGATATTTTATTATGCTCTCGGGAATGCAAATTAATGGCCGTCTAAGGTTTATGCCTTAAAGTGAAGTTACGCGCAACTTCGCAAGTTTAAGGGGTTAAAAGAGTCAATATGTTTAAATATACCTTTGAATGACCTTCTAGCGAACCTGAAGCATCGTGATGTTTAATAATACCCTCATGAATGCCTAATCTGGATTAGATAAGGCTTCGATGATATTAATCGATGATATACGCAAGTTTGCGCATTAGAGGGACCAAAAGCGTCAACTTTTGAATCTACGCCTTTTTATGACCATTTAAGCAAACGAGAGCATAGCAATAATTAAAATCATGCTTGGGAATGCCCATTATGGGCCATGGAAGGCTTGGATATCATTAAACGACATTTCACGCTACTTCGTGCGATTAAAGGACTATTTGTGTCAAACTGCAAAAGTATGCCGATTCGTATGGTAACGGACCTTCTGGAATATGACCATGAGTTAAACATGCCCTAGTTATCCTTTATATAGCTTAGATATAGGCTTAGAGGTGTTTAGTGCGCAAAAATAAACTTTTATGTCAAGCAGGGACTAAAAGTGTCAAAAAGTGCACAAGTTTGCATTTTCGCGCATATCTTACGTTCTGAATATATCCGGACTTCCAAAAATTTATATAAGCATTAAAATATTTTATTTTAGTGTGTGGCTTGACAAAATTCCACTCGTCGCGTAATTTGGATCGTTTTTCGCGCCAGTTCGTGTTTCGTCGTAATTAGACGAACAACGTGACCGTACGACCAAATGAACCGACATCTGACATGTTTCAAGCATGTTTTATGTCCCCTATTTTTAGGCTTCATTGTAGAGCCTTGTAAATAGCTTAACGGGCCTTAAACGTGCCAAACGTGACCTTAAAAGCTAACAGGGACCATTTCTGTGATTATTTCAAACTTCTGTTGCTGATCTGGGTAGTAGGCGGGCTGCCTAAGATCTCCTTGACTCTTACGCGGGCCGTGTAAGTCCATCAGAACTGCAAAAATCAGTTTACAACCTGTTTCAGCTGTTTTCAGGTGTTGCAAGTGGTTTTTAAGTTTTCTTGGGGCTATTTTGGAATGCCCATGGTTTCACAAATCAGTGGGTGCACTTGTACGGACCAGATTGAAGCTCGTTTATCGAGGAACGATCTTAACAGTTCTTGAAATCCTATATATACCCCCTTGATCTTGCTCTCATTTCACACCTTGGTCTGAATTGTTCTAAGTTGGAGCTCTTGTGCTTCATACCTGAACATCCAAGATCAATTCCGTCCTTGCTTGGACCCTTTGTAAGTGTCCTTTCGTGCTTAGTTTAATTTGTTTAGCGTTTATAGCCGAAAAGTCAAGCATTTGCGATAAACGCTTTGACTTTTAAACGGTTGAGCCATTATTCGCAACGAACATGGCTACGTGACCGTAATTAGGTAGGTGTTAAACCATCAAAAGGGCACCTCCTAATTACCACGTTTATCTAGTTAAATTGTCGGGTCAAATAAAAGTCAAACGGGTTAGTTTTAAATAAAATTCATAACTATTAATATAGAAGCCATAAAATCAGTTTTCTCACTTTAATAACTTGGTAAATATTAGTTGAATATGTGTAAGCATGTTCAACCCGACAATTCTAAGTTTAGGTTCGGTTCGGAACCGAAAGTCGCAAAAGTTGACTTTGGCTTTGACTTTCAATTCTGACCCGATTTAGCTTAGTTTAGATGTGCCTTAGGATTCCTTTAGGACCATGTTATAGGTTAGTATAACCCTCTGAGGTTATACAACTTGGATCCTTAGTTATCCTATTCATTGCATGTTTCCGTTATATGCCTAATTGTTGACCGTTATGCCTTTTTGACCTTAAAACAAGATTTTTGAAAATATGAAAGGATAGAAACCTTTATTACTGAATTATAAACTTGTCCCTAAAATTTGACATCAGTTTGAGGTCTAGATTAGGAGTTATGCTCATTAGCGTAAATGAAAAGCTTTTTATTAATTAAACGACGTATTAGCATAAAACCTATCTAAACCCAATTTTTGATACCAAACTTTTTACCTACTGATATAAAATAACATTTTGAGATTTGCGAAGATTTTTATTTATTTTTAGGCTGAGCATAACATAGGGTTATAGCTTTAACTCGGTAATTGTCGGTTTTGCCCTTTTGGCCTATAAATGAGTTTTACAAAACATTTTGACACCAACCCTTTTGCTACCGATTTTATATGATAAATAAAGTATTTTAAGCTTTCTGGAATAATAAAAATATCAACTTTTCTTATAAAACCCGGAAATCGCTTAAAATCGCCTTTTTACGCGTTTTAAGCGTATAGTATGTATTAAAACCATTTTAAATATATAAGACTTAATACCTACTGATATTTTTAGTAAATTTTAACAGTAAGCAAAAGTTCTAAACTCAGACTTCCAGATTTGACCTTTTAAGCTTATGTGAAATTACCAAAATGCCCCTACGGTGCATAGTTTGGTTTTAAAAGATAAATTTCATATATATGTAATACCCTACTGATATAACTTATTAAATTGAGTATTTTACAGATTATATAAGACCTGGAACTCAGACTTATATTTAAACTCTTTTAAAGCTTTAAAATGACCAAAATACCCCTACGGGGCATAGTTTGAGTTTAAATTCATTTTAGGCATAACAGAAGGTATCCTAATGATATCACAACATGTTTAAGGCATATTAACTTAGGAAACCTGTTCATGACTCTTTTGGTTACCCGTTACACACTTTTCGCGTTCGATGCGGTTTATGTAACTAATTTGCATAAACTGACCGAAACGGGTCAAACCTTATCATTTTTACCTCAAAATCCAGAATGTGTTTAGTTTACCCATATTATACAAGTCCCCAAACTTGTCAGGTCTAAATCACATTCTATTCCGGTCTTCGCTTATTCATGCGTTTTGAACGGTAAACCTTTCCTAAAAACTATCCGGTCTAAGTTACGACTTAAATAAGACCCGTTAGGAATCTAATAGGTTAATAAAACCTTCGTTCCAGATTAAGAGCCCCAGTAGAGGTACTTGTGCTTGCTGATTAGGATATACGCCTGAGTATAAATTGCATTTTAAGCTCAGGTAAATACTCTTAACTTATTTTCCCTATACGGGCTTGGGATACGATATTATAATAATACCGCTTGGTCGGGTATTGAATGTTTAATCGGATAGTGGTTAAATTATTGAGGTAACCCGTTTTAATCTGTCTTGTTTGAAATAAAGGCCTTTAGGGGTTAATGACCATGTCCCGGATATCCTTGACATCATTATAATAAAATGGCCACCTCTTAAGCACGGGGTGTAGGCATACACCTGACAGTTGCATAAGGGAAACGATATCTCACTCTCTCGTGGGCCTATACTTGTGGCGTGTCTGTTAATCTTGACTCGGTTTCTAATATCGAGCCCTAAACGTATAACGAACATGTAAATCTGTATACTAGATTATTTTTATAAAATTGTCCCAAGTTATAAAAGATATTTTGTGCCTTGTGCATCCAAATCAATTTTCCTAAAACTTTTCAAAACGAGTCAGTTAATTGTATTTACCAGTGTAAACTGACGTATTTTTCCAAAAAAAGATTAAGTGACAGGTACTACGTAATTGGCTGGGAGCTCAGAGCGTTAATAGGGAATCTTGCAAGTTCTAGATGCCTAAAGTCTGTTGAACAGTGTTTATCTTTCTGTTTTAAGATCCGCCTGTGGATCCATCTTACAATCCGTTTATATTATCAAATGTTTCATTTGAATCGGTTTGTAATATATTTATCTTTTGCTTCCGCTGTGCATTAAATTGTGTTGTTTGACTATGACGATATCAACTACGTCACGATACTCCCCACCGGGCCCACCGGTAATACGTGGAAATATCGGGGTGTGACAAGGAGCTCGCCCATGTTCGCAGTTTACTCTTTTTCCCTCCTCCTACTCTGCTATCAGCATCGTAGGTTTTTGGTCTTACGCAGGTACAGTACTTTTGGTGAGAACGCTACAATTGAGCCGAGAATGTGAAGAAAGGAAGACCACTTTTGACTATTATTTTTTGTATATTCACAGACTTATCTGACAGGGGTAGTGTGACCCTATGTCTCTTTTGATATGATACAATGTGAAAACAATGTAACTTGTGGTTGGTCATTAATGAAAGCTCAATAGTCGTGTTCTCATTAAATACATTGTTGGTTTATATGTTCATGCTATGATTATCTTGTTGCATGGTTGTTAGCTTTGATGATTGTTTATATATATATGAGTAAATTGCCATTTTAGTCCCTGAGTTTTGACCAAAATTGCCACTTTAGTCCAAATAGTTTTTTTCTTGCCATTTTAGTCTAAATAGTTTTGTTTTCTTGCCATTTTAGTCCACATAGTTTTGTTTTCTGCCATTTTAGTCCCTGAGTTTTGTCATTTGTTGCCATTTTCATCCAACCCACTAACTCCATTAAAAAAAAATTATTTAACTTAGGTGAATTTTGGTCGAACCACATTTTTCTTTCTTTTTTTGCAGGTGCGATGGTATGGGGATGGTGTTGTGCCAGTTTACAGTGAAGATGATGGCGGTGGTTGTTGGTTTTACGATGATGACGGTGATGTTGGTTAATGACGTGGGTGGCGTAAAAGTGCCCGGTGGTGGTGGAAATGGTGGGTGGTGATGGTGGTGGGGTGGGTGGGTGGGTGGTGACGGTGCAGGGACTAACCTTCTATCATCGCCACCACCTGCCTGCACCGTCACCACCCACCCACCCACCCCACCACCATCACCACCTACCAGGGACTAAAATGGCAGAAAACAAAACTATTTGGACTAAAATGGCAAGAAAACAAAACTATTTGGACTAAAATGGCAAGAAAAAAACTATTTGGACTAAAGTGGCAATTTTGGTCAAAACTCAGGGACTAAAATGGCAATTTACTCTATATATATATATATATATATATATATATGTATATGTACATACGACTCCTAGACAACTATTTATTTATTTAACGAATAAGGCCTGACCTACCCGAATCTTCTTACTAGAAGAACAATGCCGCCTTGAAGAAACACCAACACCAACAACGACAACCCACTGCCAAGGACTGAGGCGGAGTTGCAAGAGCGCATCTCCCAAGCCATTGCTCAGCAAGAGGCCAACCGCGCCGAACATAGCGGTGGTTCCTCTGGAAATAACCCCCCAATCGGTAATGTTAAGTCACCTAAGACACATTACAACTTGTTTAGATATTTCCAATTGTGCTTTGCCAATGCTTACTGTGAATTGGGTTGCTTGTGTTACAGGTTGTACCTATAAACAATTCTTGGACTGCAAGCCCCTAAATTTCGATGGCACTGGGGTGCTGTCGCCTTCGTATGCAGGGTGGAGAAAACTGATTCTGTATTGAAAATGAGCAAATGTGCTCCGGAACAAAGAGTCACGTATATTTCTGGGTTGTTTCTAGACGGAGCACTTTCGTGGTGGAATCTTCAAGTCCAAACATTGGGTGAAGCTACTGCATACGCATTAACATGGGATGAACTGAAGGAGTTAATGCGCAAAAAGTATTGTTCTCGAGCAGAGATTCAGAAATTGGAGATGGAATTCTGGAACTTAAAAATGGATGATCCGAAGGTGGCTGAGGATATTCAGAGATTCCATGATTTGTCAAGAGTTGTTCCTTATCTGGTGGAGCCAGAGTTTAAAAGGATTGAGCGTTTTATCTGGGGATTGGCACCTTAGATTCTGAGCATGGTGACAGCTTCCAAGCCTCCAACTATTTCTGAGGCTATTGACTTAAGTGTGGCGCTTACTGAGGAGGCAGTTCGGTTGGGAAAGTTTTTGATTTTTGAAACGAAAAAGAAGGAGACTCATGTGGAGTCATCAGGTGATAACAAAAGGAAGTTTACTAACTTTAAGAAGAGCACTCGAGTGAACAACAACAATGCCCACAAGCGTAGAGACACCAATCAACCAGCTGAGGCACAGACTGGCACTACAAATGCTGAAAATAAGGGAAAAGGGTACATGGGTACCATACCGAAATGCGACATCTGCCAATTTCATCATGCTGGTCGGTGCAGATATAGGAAGTGTGAATCTTGTGGGAAAATTGGGCATTCTAAGGAGACATGTTGGTATGGAACAGGACGTGGGAATGGAGGACAAGGTGGTAATGGTAATGGTAATTGTGGTGGGAATGGAAATCGGTATGGAAATCAGAACCGTGGTGGAAACGGGAATCAAGCAGAGAATGGGAATCGTGGAGGAAACAACAATAACAACAACAACCAGGGTGGTAATGGGAATAGACGTGGCCAAGGATGTTTGATTTGGGGCACTTCAAGAAGGATTGCCCAAAGAACAATCAAGCTCTTGGAAGGGTGTTTACCATAGGATCCAGGGAAGCACGCCAGGATCCAAACGTGGTTACTGGTACGTTCCCTATTAATCAACGTTATGCATCTGTGTTGTTTGATACTAGTGCCGAATTTAGCTTCATATCCCTAGAATTTAAGAATATACTTGGTGCTAATTTTAGAGTTAATTAGTTTGGTTTATGTTCCTTTCATAAGGGTTAATCTTCTTAAACTTTCCTGAGCTCTGATTCGATCCGATCTTCCTGCAAAACAGAACACTGTTAGCTCGTTAAGAGGGGAATATGGGGGTTTCCCTCTTAACCAGACTCCGACGTGAGAATAAGTATCTGCTTTGAGGAAATAAGAGTGTTAAGAGTGAGAGTAAAAGGAATGGGATGTTTAACCTGTGCATGGAGGTCTCTATTTATAGCCGGAGAGGTGTAAGAGGAGATGGGCTGATGGGCCTTGGGCCGGAAGGCGACAATCAGAGAATATGCTCTTTGTCTCATTGATATCGATCGTTAGTGTCTTCTAAAAGATCTCCGGTGCTGGCGCACCGTGATTGGAGCCACGTGTCTCAGTTGTCGGCCTTATTGTCCTTCTGCCATCAGCAGGTAAGTGGAGATCATGGGGCAGCGACAATTGGTGCCACGTAGGCGTCCTTGTGTACTTTTTGTCTCCTGCACGTCAAACGATCGTGGAGCACGATAGAGCACAGCCTGGAGGACGCTGATTGGCTTACTCTTCTGCCACTTGTACCCTTGGTGTTTTCTGAAGTGGCCTTGCGCTTTGACTCCTACGCGACCTTTGCTGAGCACGTAAGTAGCCCGCGCAGGGTTGCAGGGATGAAGGCTCTTATTCAGAACGCTTAAGTATAGAAATTGATGTTATCTCCTGTTTGGACCTCGCGTGAGATCAGGCTCTGCTTGGGCATCCCGCGCGGGTCTTAAGATTGATCACCAAACTAATTAAGGAGTATGGTCCAACACGCAACCTGAATGGTCTGCAAGGCTTTTTGGGACCATACCCCTTCAGTTTAGTTGCAAGTAAGCTAGACGTTCCGTATTCGATAGAACTGGCTAATGGGAAGTTAGTAGAGGCAAATGAGGTGATTAGAGGGTGTATTTTGGAGCTTGGAGAGCGAGAATTTTCAATAGACCTTCTACCAGTCGATTTGGGAAGCTTTGATGTCGTAGTTAGGATGGATTGGTTGTCTATCAATCATGCAGAGATAGTTTGCCATGAGAAGGTCATTCGTATTCCGATGGCGAATGAGGAGACGATCGTGATTCATGGAGAGAAGCATGATACGCCCTTGCGGATCATCAATAGTATGAAAGCGCAGAAGTGTCTATGTAAAGGATGCGTTGCCTTTTTAGCTCATGTTGTAGATAAGAAAGCCGAAGAGCCGAAGATTGAAGATATCCCAGTGGTGAGAGATTTTCCTAAGGGCTTCCCCGAGGACTTGCCAGGATTACCCCCGCAGCGACAAGTCGAATTCCACATTGACTTGGTTCCATGTGCCGCGCCTGTAGCCAAGGCACCTTATCGACTTGGAATTATTGGACAAGGGATTTATAAGGCCGAGCTTATCGCCTTGGGGAGCTCCAGTGTTGTTCGTTAAGAAGAAGGATGGTAGCTTTCGAATGTGTATTGACTACCGGGAGCTGAACAAGTTAACAATCAAGAATCGGTATCCATTACCGAGGATTGATGATTTATTCGACCAACTGCAAGGATCGAGCTACTACTCCAAGATTGATCTTCGATCGGGCTATCATCAGCTGCGGATTCAGGAGGAGAGCATACCAAAGACTGCGTTCAGGACTCGTTACGGACACTACGAGTTCCTTGTGATGCCGTTCGGATTGACTAACGCGCCAACAGTGTTTATGGATTTGATGAATCGTGTATGCAAGCCATATCTCGATAAATTTGTAATTGTATTTATCGATGATATTCTGATCTATTCGCGGACAAAATAATAGCACGAGCAACATCTCAGAGCCATTCTAGAACTACTAAAGAAAGAGAAGCTCTACGCAAAGTTCTCAAAATGCGAATTCTGGATTCACGAAGTACAGTTCCTTGGTCATGTGGTAAACAAGAATGGCATTCATGTGGATCCCACAAAGATTGAGGCAATCAAGAACTAGGAAACTCCGAAGACACCGACTGAGATTCGGCAATTTTTGGGATTAGCGGCCTATTACCGCAGGTTTATCGAGAATTTCTCCAGAATAGCTCAACCGCTCATATCCCTTACTCAGAAAGACAAGAAGTACGACTGGGGAGACAAGCAAGAAGAAGCCTTTCAACTACTCAAGAACAAGCTATGCGATGCACTGATACTATCCCTACCTAAAGGCACGGAAGACTTCGTGGTATACTGCGACACTTCGCGTCAGGGATTGGGTTATGTGCTAATGCAACGCCAAAACGTCATCGCTTATGCATCACGCCAGTCGAAAGTACATCAGAAGAATTATACCACTCACGACTTGGAACTAGGCGCAGTGGTATTTGCCTTGAAGATCTGGCGACATTATCTCTATGGTACTCAATGTACTATCTTCACAGATCACAAGAGTCTGCAACACATATTTGATCAGAAAGAGCTTAATATGCGACAACGACGATGGGTTGAATTGCTAAATGATTATGACTGCGAGATCAAGTATTATCCTGGAAAGGCAAATGTGGTAGCAGACGCCTTAAGTCGAAAGGAAAGGGTTAAGCCCATAAGAGTTCGAGCTTTAGAAATGACTATTCAGACGAATCTCACTTCACGTATATGTGATGCACAACAAGAAGCTCTTAAGAAGGAAAACCTTAAGGCTGAATATCTCTGAGGAATGGAGAAGAAGTTAGTGCCAAATAAGGAAGGAACCTTATACTTCATGGGACACATTTGGGTTCCGCTCTATGGCGGTATTAGAGAGGTTATTTTTTATGAAGCTCATAAGTCGAGGTACTCGATCCACCCAGGATTGGACAAGATGTACCAAGATCTAAAAGATTATTATTATTGGCCAAAGCTCAAGAGTGACGTTGCTATTTATGTTGGGAAGTGCCTAACATGTGCTAAGGTTAAAGCCGAGTATCAGAAACCTTCAGGTCTTTTGCAACAACCTGAAATACCCATGTGGAAGTGGGAACAAATTTCGATGGACTTCATAATAAAATTACCCAGGACTCCTAGAGGACACGATATGATATGGGTAATAGTGGATCGATTGACCAAGTCTGCACACTTCCTACCTATTCGAGAGAAGGATAGCACGGGAAAGCTAGCTGAGCTTTACCTCAAGAAGATAGT
Source organism: Helianthus tuberosus (assembly GCA_030545235.1). Classification (NCBI taxonomy): domain Eukaryota; kingdom Viridiplantae; phylum Streptophyta; class Magnoliopsida; order Asterales; family Asteraceae; genus Helianthus; species Helianthus tuberosus. The sequence continues at coordinate 150,788,164 of CM060403.1, read as the reverse complement.
AGCACGTCATGGAGTGCCTATCTCGATAATTTCAGACAGAGATGGACGGTTTGTATCAAGGATTTGGCAATCCTTTCAAGAGGCCTTTGGATCTCAGTTGAACCTGAGTACGACCTTTCACCCGCAAACAGACGGTCAGAGTGAACGAACCATACAAACACTGGAGGACATGCTCCGCGCGTGCGTGGGATTTAGGTGGCATTTGGGATACTCATCTACCTCTGGTTGAGTTTTCCTATAATAACAACTACCATACAAGCATTCAAGCCACACCGTTCGAAGCTCTATATGGCTGTAAGTGCCGCTCATCGTTGTGTTGGGCAGATGCTGGAGATAGACAGATGGTTGGTCCCGAACTGGTTCAAGAAACAACAGACAAGATCATGCAGATCCGAGAGGGCATCAAGGCGACTCGTGATCGACAAAGGAGCTACGCAGATCAAAGACGGAAACCTTTGGAATTCGAATTAGGAGACATGGTTTTGTTGAAAGTCTCACCTTGGAAAGGCGTAGCACGATACAGGAAATGTGGCAAGTTAAATCCACGTTACATTGGGCCATTCAAGATACTGGAAAGGGTCGGTACCGTAGCATACAAGCTAGAATTACCAGAGGAACTAAACGGTGTTCACGATACATTTCACGTGTCAAACTTGAAGAAAAGCCCGACTCAAGAGACAATTATCATCCCTGCGGATGAAGTGCATATTGACAATACTCTCCAATTCACTGAGGAACCCATTGAGGTTACAGACTGGAAAGTCAACAAGACTCGGAGGAGTCGTGTTAAGCTTGTCAAGGTTCGCTGGAATTCACGTCACGGCTCAGAGTTTACTTGGGAGCGTGAAGATGGAATGAAATCAAAGTATCCACACTTGTTCCCTAACTCCCCTGCAACCGATAGCGCAGCTTAAAATTTCAGGACGAAATTTTATTAACGGGGTGAGAATGTGACAACCATCAATTTTCCAGGTAATTCCGTACATGTTAAACAGTAATTTGTGCTTTAATAACTGTGCTTAATTTGAATTAATGGCATGAGTGATTTCTGATTATTGTCATATACATACAAGTGCATTACATGTTGCATGATTTCATATCATTATTGCATGCAACACATTATGATCCAATTAGTGTACGAAACAAAGTTCGCATGGTCATCAGACAAACTAGAAGTATTGACGGGAGTTCAGTACTCAGACAGACATGATGTTAAGACACAGAATGAGCCCGAAACCAAGAGTTACACTAGTATAGTGTGTAGGAAAGTAGGGATCATAAAACTTTCTTCCTAGAGATAGTTTAAGTGCCGGAAAGTGCTTAAAACTCACAAAAACTGCAGAATTCTGAATATTTCAGCAATAATCAGCATTTTAACAGCACAATATAATGCAGAATTATGGTTTAATTGTCAGAATACCTTCCTAGGTGTCGGGAATCAAAACTGTCATAAAAGGGAACATAAAGCACACTAAACTGCGTAATTTAGCACCTTAACAAACCAGTAACCAACCGAACAACCAGACACTACCCAAAACACCAAATTTTCACTAGAAGCACTGTTTTAACATTTCCGAGCTAGTTATGGTCACCGAACATCATAACATGTCATAAAAACATATAATACTTATAACACTAATCATCATACTTAGAATCTAACTTAATTATCTAACTTACCATTGCAATCCAACCCTATACCCCCTTGTTTCGACGGTTACCATGGTGGTCCCACCACCATGATTTTATCTCATTTGTTTAATTGATTTGCTTAATACTTTAGCAACGTAAGAACCAAAGGTCTAATGTGTGTTGGAAGATAGTTTTATAAGAACCTCTAGATCACCACTCTCTTACATCACAATACATAAACATATTCATCCTTCCTCTCCTTCCTTCCCTTGCTCTCGGCCTCAAACCACCACCACAACACCACCATTTTTCAATCATTAACAACCATTCTAAGGTGATTCAAGGGTGCAAGGAACTTGATTAAGAAGCTTGGTAGCATTGGAGCTTGAAGGACCTTCATCATAAGCTTTTATCCACCTTGTTCATCATCTTCTTCATCTTTGATTCTTCCCTAGCGCTTGTGCCAGTAGTAAGCCTCTTGTAACTTGATTTTACTTCTCTTTTTAGTGGTTAAAAGATTATGTAAATGGTTAATCATAAGAATCATAAAGAAACAAGAAGATAAACTTTCAAATAAAGCTTAATAACATAAGAATCTATGTTGATTTAGTGTATGTATGAATCTTGATTGTTAATTTCTTGTGATTATGATGTTGATCATCATAAGAAGCTTGCTAGATTATGATTAAACACATGATCTAGCAAGTGAGAGGATGAATCTTGTAAAAAAAATCAAAATGATCATCCTTTATGTGGATCATGAACTTGAATATGAAGTTGTTTTTGTGTATGATGATGATGGATACATGTTATAAGACTTGTAAATGGATGATTTCAAAAATAGTTTTCTCAAGAAACCAAAGTTATTTACAAGATTTACAAGATCATGATTTTTAAATAAACTAATCATATTTTTAGTGTTAAATCAAGACTAGAAACATGTTGTTAACAAGAAAAATACAAGAAGAAATATTTTTAGAAAACCTTCATACAAGTTGTAAAGGACTAAATTTCACAAGAAAGAGATTTATAAACAAATAACCATATTTTTAAGGATAACTAAACCTACTTAACAACATATTAAGTTACTACACACTTTTACAAAATTCAAGTTCACGATGTAGTGTAAATTGCATGATTTTGGGTCATGGTAAGTCTTGCATGATTTGTTGATGATTGATGATGATTTTAAAAGAAAATGATATGCTTTTAAAGCATGGAAACCTCCATTTTTAAGGGGAAACTATGGCAAAAATTTTGTAGAACTTAAACACTTAGAAAAATATTTTTAAAACAAGTGTTTACAAATAAATTTTGATCATGGTTTTCACATAATAACTTGCCATAATTTTTATTACAAAAATTACAAATATTGGAGGTTGATTTTGATAAATAAAAGTGACTAAGTATATTTTTAGGGAAATATATATTTAGATGTCACACTTGTGTGCTACTTGTATATTATGTGTATTAGTTATATTATTTTAGGGCTTGAAAATAATATAACTTACCATAATACCCAAACTTGTAATACAAAATTTTACCAAAATTCCAAGAAAATGAATACATAATTTATACCAAAAAATTGGACAAACCGAACAAGGAACATGGACTATATATATAAATATATTCCGAAATTAAATTCATATATATTTTGACAAATGAGTTAAATGGTATTTTGGAAACCAAAGAAACGGAAGATATGATTTTTACAATTATTACAAATATATCATATTTTATCAAGTAGAAAATATATTATTTTTTAGTAGAGAAAATATATATATTTTCTTGAACAATTAGAAGATATATTATTTTTGAAGAAAATATATGTTTTCTTAAACAAACTAAAAATATATTATTTTGGGTGAAAAATGGAGTTATAAATATTTTCTAAGTTAATCTTGAAAATATATTATTTTTGAGGTTTATATGAAAATATAATCATTTTTTCCAATGCAGATTTATAGATAATTTTCTATAGAGTTAAATGCCATTTTAGTCCCTGTGGTTTGGGCCATTTTGCCAGTTTAGTCCAAATGTTTCATTTTTAACTTGTGGGTCCAAAAAGGTTTCACAGTTGCCATTTTAGTCCACTGGGTTAACTTCATCCATTTTTTCTGTTAACGGGAAGGCCAATTCGGTCATTTTGTATGTAATTCTGGTAACTAAAAGGAGAATTCAGCCATATAAAATGACCGAATTGGCCTTCTCGTTAACAAAAAAAATGGATGAAGTTAACCCAGTGGACTAAAATGGCAACTGTGAAACGTTTTTGGACCCACAGGTTAAAAATGAAACCTTTGGACTAAACTGGCAAAATGGCCCAAACCACAGGGACTAAAATGGCATTTAACTCTTTTCTATATAAGTTTTCTTAAAATGCATATATTTTAAGAATATAAATTCGTGAATTTTTATTTGAATAAAAATATTATTTCGAAAAAATTAAATACAAGATTAAGTATAAAATACTTAATAAGTACAAGAAAATACGTATTCTCGTACATACAAATACACACCGGAATACGCCACCAATACATGGCAAAATACACAAGTCCAAAAATACACAAGTACAAGTACACTCATACTTGGGACAATACACATGTATAAATACATAAAACAAACAAGTTAAAATATATTATTTTAACAAATATTCCAATAATTGATAAATATAATTTAAGTTAAAATATTATTATTTTAACCAATAATTGTATAATTTGGAACATTATAGTATAATTTGGAACATTATAAAGTACATCAAAGACGTAACTCAAGGATACCAAGTCTTAATAAAACAAGTCATAACACATAAGACTAAGAGTCGTTACACGACCTAGCCGTCTAATAAACCATAGCACATGTGTAGGTAGTTGCACGACCTCAGGACAGGACCTTTGAGTTACACCGGACAACAAGACGCAAGATTCTGAGTTCATGTCCCCCTTTTCTTTTAACTGTTCTCAGTTTTATAACTTCGGGGGTGAAATACATGTTACAAATATTTCAATGATTTCAAATGGTATGGTTAGCTAAGGAATGAACTGTTAGAACATGTGAATGGGTAGGCACACACTTAAGACCATTAATCCTTGTATAAGGACCGAAGGTGGTGACTATGTCTTCCAGCCGGAAGTGGCCGACATGAGTGATAGATCTATTTGGGTGTTGCGAGCCCCACCCCTGGGCTGGAAGTGGCCGAAGGTGGTGACGATGTCTTCCAGCCGGAAGCCCGGTACAAAATCTGCTAGGTTTGAGCCTTCCTACGCCGTTGCACACATATTAATGACCTTGCAAATCATTAATTGATCTGTTCATAGACGCTTTCATACATGTTTACAAATACATACTTACAAATGTTTACAAGGTTATTCGTGCACACATACAAAACACATGAACTCGCTCAACTTTTGTTGATGTTTTCAAACTACATGTATTTCAGGAAATTGACATGGATCTGGCGGGCATTACAATGTTTCAAGAAGCGTTTACAAGATATGATGTCATCCCGTTTTGAAGGGTTGAGTCGTGTATCTTATCCTTGATGAGATACATGAATCAAAGCCTTGTTTTGTTTATGTCTTTTGTCAAAGTTTATTACGGAACTTAAAACATTTGGTTGATTTGTATTTTTAAACTTGAAGTCTTTGTTTGGTATTAAACAATGTGGGTTGTAATATTTTGAATCGTACTAATGGATGAACATCATGGTTTTAATCATATAGTTGTTTGTTATAATTGAATGCAAAGATATTAAGCAAGTCACACATCATACGCTTCTACAAAAGTCAGGGTGTGACAAAAATGGGCTTGACGGGTGTTAGAAGTGCCAAAACGTGACGAAACACACTCAGGGCCAAAGCTGTCAATACAACAAACTTGCTGCCCTAGCTAAGGTCCATACGGACCGTATACGTAAGACCTTACGGTCCGTAAGCTAGTCCCAGATCAGCAGAATCCAGTTTCTTTTAAACAGCTTGCTAAACCTGATTTAAACCTTGGTTTTTGGAACTTGTGGGCTGGTTTGTGTATTCCCCAAGTTCCCTAATCAGTTTCTAACAAGTGTAGGGCTAGGATCTTTCCTTGATCACCACACAAACACTTGTAATGATCTAATGGTTCAAGAATAACTATAAATAGCAAGCACCCACTTCATTCTTCCTTGCTCATTCCTCATCTCTTTCACTCTTGCTTTGATTTGAGGCTACCACATTAAGTTGGAGGCTTCATACTTGAGCATTCTTAGTCCTTTTTTCCACCCTAGAACACTTGTAAGTGTTCTTTCATGCTTGTTTATTGTTTCAAGCATGAAAGTCAAACAATGTTTGACTTTCAGCTTTGACCATGAATTGGCCAAGTCAAAGTTTGTTTGAACTTCGCAACGTGAGCGTAATCACGATGGTAATAGTCCCTTGCGACTATACCTACTGATTACCACGTTGACTAGTCGAAGTGATGAGTCAAAGTTTCTGTCAAAATGCATGTTTATGTGCATTTCGGGTTTCAAAACACATTGTTTTGATATCAAAACTGTTTTCTAACTTAGTTAAACATGTTTTAACATGTTTAACTCGTCACTTTTAGGTGACCATAGTTGTATAGGGAATAACCTTCCGAGGTTATACCTTATGGTCACATCGTTTAATTAGTTGTATGATAGGTATATTATATGCCTTAGGAAAATGACCAAAATGCCCTTTTTACGCATAATTTGAATTTAAGCATATGTAACTTAAATTTTGCCACTTAAACTGATTATGCAACAATATTAAACATGTTAGGGCATATAATACTTGTCATAGGACTAGTTAGGCTATTTGAATGCGCTTATGCGCAAATGACGCGTTAAAGTAGCGTAAACTACCTTAACGGGTCAAAATTACTTAGGATAAGTTTCAAATCAGAATGTAGTCTTGTTTAAACCATATCATATGAGTTCCAACACTCATTTGGTTTAGAATACCTCATTCTATCCGATTCCTCGATTTATATCCCGTTACACTAATATAGTATCTGATACACTAGGAACCACTTCAACACTTGAACTCTTGGTCCTTTGAGCTTTGCTTATCATTTAAACAAGACCTATACGCAATCCCATGTGAGTACATAGTCCCCTCTTTTACCGTTTTCAAATATTTTGGGGTGATTCATATGTGTAACCAATTTGTTTTCCAATGTATGGCATATACGTGTTTACTAAGTGTAATAACCCTCGGTAAAACCAACACCCTCATTATATTTTGTATACCCTATTATATCTTAAAATATTCCAATATGTCTCATATTACACCCCTTATGTGAAAACCGAGCCCAAATTATGTTATAGTTTATAAAATAAATCAAAAACAAGAAATAGTAAGCCGAGGCGGGCCACGTAGGACCTCACCTCAAGCTTACGCGGGCCGTATCAGTGTTTAAGACTGATACCGTTTATTCCTTTAGTTCATACGGGCCGCGTATTACTCTTCATTAATTCATGCGGGTCGCGCGTGTTCCAAATGGTGGCGCATCCCTGAGCCGACACGTGTCGAAATCGTGTCGAGTCTACTTGGTGATCAGGCTAAGCTATAGGTTGACCGCGTGTTGACGCGGGCCGCGTAAGGCTTAGCCTTACCTTACGCGGGCCGCCTAAGAGTCGTATTTCACAACTATAAATAGCAGGCATCAGTTTTCAGTTTCCGTCGCTCATTCACACTTCTCAATCTCGAATTCTGAAAGTATTAGGCATAATATTTGAGTATTATACCCCCTAATTAGCGAGGTTCTGCTCTGTTGTAAGTATTATAACCCCAGTTTCATACTAGTTACGCTGCCCGATTGATTTAGGGTTCCGTAACAACTGTCGTGGTTCTGCCCGACGTAGTTGTTGGAATGCCGTCTCGGGGAGGGTATCATTATTAATTTCAAAGGGTTATGATACTAACCAATGTACATTTGTATAAATTATAGATTATACCCAGGAAACCCTTACAAGAAGCCTAAGATAGCAAAGTGAGCAATCTCCTTTTTGTTAACAGTTTTTACAAAACCTTAATTGTTTTACAATGTGATTAAGCGGTGATTGAGTCTTTGTAGTCTTCAATTACTGCTGGTATGTTGGGGTTTTGTTTACAAAATTTACTACACTGTGAGTAGTAAGTCGAGGATGACAGTACGTTACCATTGGGACAATGAGTTAGCTAATGTGTAATATGACCCACAAGTCAGTGGATTGATAGTACCAAATGGAGTAATTGTGTAGACATAAACATTGTAATCGTCCTCGATACGGTTTTAATCAATAAAATGTTTTGTGATTAAATTGGGATTCACTCACCAGTATTTCCGACTGACAAATGTTTTTAAAACGCGTTTCAGGTAACCCAATGTGACAGCTAACTAGTAAAAAGCCAGCTGGAGAGCACTAAAGGCTTGGGGATAATGTGGCTATAAAAGTTACCTAATAAACGATGTTTTAAATTAAATAAGATAGGGTTTATCCCTATAAATGTATTGTAATAAGAAACTTGGATTTTATCCATGTGATTATTAATATAAAATATGTTGGTTTTACTCTGATAAACATTTCCTAACTACGGTCCTGATGAAAATTCCGCTGCGAGATTAAATAACCTGATACCACCACAACTGAGATCGCGTCTGCCGTTCCAGGGAATAAGGGATCGGGGGTTGCGACAGGAGGTGGTATCAGAGCCTAGCCACTAGTCTGAGCCAAAGAAGTGTTCTGCTGACACTTAAATTCTATATTTTGTGTTAGGAAATAATCTACAGAAATACGTGCATAACTGTAATCATTTGTTATGTGTTATTTGACTATTTGTTAGTTTTCAGTATGAGTGATCAAGGACCATCAGACGTGAATCGTCAGTTAGCTGATTCACCTAGGAGTGAAGGTACATCATCACAGCCTGCCCTTTTAGGGTATTCTGCTGATCAGGAGGAGGGAATATTTGCTTTTAGAGCCAAATCTGAAGAGCCATTTCCTAATAAGAAACGAGGATGGTTAAGTAAAGAAGCTTTTGCTCGTAGGAAGAGAATGCGAAAATTGCAACAGCAAAGGGCTTTAGCAGCCATTAAGCGAGAAACAGATGCCCATACTCAGGATATGCTTAATAGAAGCCTAGCTAATTTCCATATCCTAGCTACAACTGCTGCTGACCCAAGTCTGGAACAACTAGTAGCCCCACAACCACAAAACCTAGAACAACCCATGGTGATAGAAAATCAGGAAAACCAAGTGGAGATGCACGACTTTAATCCAGAAGAAATCCCTAGGGTGCCTGCACCGAATCCATTAGACCCGAATTACGACCCCTGGTGGGACGACAATAGGGACTTTGTGCAACGTTACCCTATCCAGGAATATCCAACCATACAAAACATAGAAGCTTACCCAGGTATGGACCCTTTAGATCCCTATTACCATGATAACTATATTAGGGAGATATTAGAGCATCCTTACCAATTTCAGGAACTGTCACCCCCATATCAGGAAACCGCACCCCAGATTCCAAACCCAGTCCGAGAACCTGCACCCCCAATGAGTGCAGAAAATGTTCAAGAACTTAGGACTTTTGGGGAGGAAATTTTAGAAAGCAGTGAGAGAATGCGTCAGGTGGGAGAACGTCTCGTATGGAAATACGATGAACGTAATATGGATTTTTGGATAAATCCATATCCGTGAATGAGATGGAGGAAATGGTAGTAATAATAATAAATAATAATAAAAAAATGTGTGTACGGATGCATAGTACTATTAGTGTAATTTTCTTTTTGTTGGTATTGTAATCTTTATTTCTGTACTAGTGTGTAATAGACGCATAGTATATGAAAATAGAGTACAAGTCGCAATGATCGACGGTTTTGGTTAAATTGCGTGTTATGTGATTTACTATATTACCTATTATTTGTGATATTAATACGGGTAAATGTTTAAAATTCAGATGGCCGACGAAGAAAATCAAGGAAATCTAAATAACGATAATCAGAGTAACATTAACGTGGTTAATGAAAACCCAAGCATCAATAACAATGGAAATCAGATGGATAATAGTGCTATCCAACATATAGTGGCACAAGGAATTATAGATGCAATGCCATTTATTCTTCAAACGGTTCAAGAAGCAAATAATAAAAGTAAACATAGCAGTAAGCGACCAATTGAACCAGAACATAGCGTGAACAATGGACCTATACTTCAAATGCCCATTCCCAAAAGAAGAAGAACCGTGCCTTACGGTTGTTCATACAAAGAATTCTGGTCCTGTAAACCAATAGAATTCTCAGGCAATGAAGAACCCATTGCAGCTCTACGCCGGATAGAAAAGACTAAGGCTGTTCTGAAAATAAGTAAATGTGCGGAAGAGGACAAGATAATGTTTGCTTCCAATTTATTTAAAAATGCAGCCTTAGAATGGTGGAACACTATCCTTCAATCTAGAGGAAGTGATAGGGTTTATAGTATGGATTGGGAAGAATTTAGGAATATGGTAGAAAGGAAATTCTGCCCTCCAAATGAAAAGGAGCAGATAGCAAACAAATTCCTAAACCTTAGGATGACTGGTGTGGATAGTAAGGGGTACACGAAGATATTCTTTGAATATGCTAGAATAGTACCAACTCTTGCTTCACCAGAACCAGTGTTAATTTCCCGTTATATTTGGGGATTAATTGGAGAGATTAGACATGTAGTCAAGGTAGCTAGACCTCAAACTATAGAAGAAACTGTAGAACTAGCCAATACCTTGACATATGAGTTAGTTCGTACTAGAGAAGAAGACCAGAGGAGAAACCTAACCCAAAGGCTTCCTCAAGAATTTCGTTCTGGAAATTTAAATCGTAGGAATATGGGTTCTACCTCTACACCATACTGCAAAGTTTGCAAGAAAAAGCACTCGGGAAAATGCTCAAATCTCTGCAATTACTGCAAAATGCCAGGTCACAAGGAAGAAAATTGCAAGAAGAAATCCAGTAATGGATTATGCTACAACTGTGGAGAAAAAGGTCATATCAGGCTAAACTGTCCAAAATTGGCCCCAACTGCAAACAACAAGAATACTAAAAATGCTAGAGCATTTGTTCTAACTGCAGATGAAGCCAAGATGATCCTAGACGTTATAGCTGGTACGTTTTTAGTTAATGATGTATTTGCTAAAGTATTATTTGACTCTGGTGCAAACCAAAGTTTTATTAATACTTCGTTTTGCAAAATTCTAACTCAGTCATTAACTAAACTACGACAAGAATGTCTAGTAGAAACAGCTAATGGAGAAACTGTTAGGATTTCTGAAATCTTGCAGGGAGCAAGAATAGAAATTTTAAATCAGAAATTTATTGCAAATCTTTATCCCATGAATCTGGTAGGATTCGATGTTGTTCTAGGAATGGATTGGTTAATAGCCAATAAAGCCAATATTTTGTGTGATCAAAAGTTAATTCAAGTAAATTCACAAAAAGGTAAAACGATCACAATTAAAGGAGATAAGCCGTTTAGATCCACTAAATTAATCTCTGTGATGAAAACTGCAAGTTGTATAAGAAAAGGTTCTATAGTGTATTTGATTTCTATAATCACTAACACTAAAGGAAAAGAACTAAAAGATATTCCAGTAGTATCTCAGTTATCAGATGTTTTTCTAGAAGAATTACCAGGACTACCTCCAGACAGAGAAGTTGAATTCAGAATTCACCTGCTACCAGGAACATCACCAATTGCCAAAGCACCTTATCGGTTGGCACCTGCTGAAATGCAGTAGATAAAGAAACAATTAGATGAATTATTAGAGAAAGGATTCATACAACCAAGTTCATCGCCATGGGGAGCGCCGATACTGTTCGTTAAAAAGAAGGACAGATTGATGCGTATGTGCATTGACTACCGTGAATTAAACAAGGTTACGATTAAGAATCGGTACCCATTACCAAGAATCGATGATCTGTTTGATCAGCTACAAGGAGCTCGATTTTTCTCTAAAATCGATTTAAGGTCAGGATATCATCAATTAAAGGTACAGGAAGAAGACATTCCTAAGACCGCATTTAGAACAAGGTATGGTCATTATGAATTTACTGTCATGCCATTTGGTTTAACCAATGCCCCAGCTGCATTTATGGACATGATGAACCGAATATGTAAGCCATATTTGGATAAATTCATAATTGTATTCATAGATGATATTCTAATTTATTCTAAGAATAAAGAAGATCATGCAAGGCATTTGCAAACACTTTTAAGTCTATTAAGAAAGGAAAAGCTTTATGGTAAGTTTTCTAAGTGCGAATTTTGGTTAGAACAGGTACAATTCCTTGGACACCTAGTCAATCATGAAGGAATTCATGTAGACCCAACAAAAATCGAGGCAATTACTAAATGGAAAACCCCTGAGTCACCAACTGAGGTTAGAAGTTTCTTAGGATTGGCCGGTTATTATAGAAGGTTTATTCAAGATTTTCTAGAATAGCCATTCCTTTAACTAAGTTAACCTGTAAATCTGTTAAGTTTGAATGGGGAGTAAAACAAGAAGAAGCCTTTAGAATTCTTAAGCAAAGATTGACCCATACACCCATATTAGCATTACCAGAAGGAACTAAAGACTTTATAGTCTACTGTGATGCTTCTAAATTAGGTTATGGATGTGTATTAATGCAACGTCAGAAAGTTATAGCTTACGCATCTAGACAACTTAAGAATCAAGAAGAAAATTATTCAACCCATTATTTAGAGTTAGGAGCTATAATTTTTGCTCTTAAGATTTGGAGACATTACCTTTATGGTAGTAAGTTTACCATATTCACCGATCATAAGAGTTTAAGGTATATTTTCAAGCAAAAGGAGTTGAATATGAGACAAAGACGTTGGATGGAGATGCTTAGTGATTTTGATTGTGATATCCAGTATCATGAAGGAAAAGCAAATGTAGTGGCAGATGCTTTAAGCCGAAAGTATCATGAAAAGCTAAGAAGAGTACGTTCTCTTAAATTAAATCTACAAGTAGATTTAAATAATCAAATAAGAGAAGCACAAGAGTCAGTAATCAAGGAAGATACTGAAAAGTTAAAAGGTATGTTAAAAGAATTAAAACAAGGAACAGATGGAATTTGGAGATTCCATGAAAAGAGAATGTGGATACCTAAATTAGGAAATCTACGCCATCGTATATTAGAAGAAGCTCATAAGTCCAAGTATACGATGCATCCAGGAAGTGACAAAATGTACCAGGATTTAAGGAAAAATTTCTGGTGGATAGGAATGAAAAAGGATATAGCAGCTTATGTTTCTAAATGTTTAACTTGTTCACAAGTTAAAGCTGAACATCAGAAACCTTCAGGTTTGTTACAACAATTAGAAATGCCAGTTTGGAAATGGGAATTAATAACCATGGATTTTGTTACTAAATTACCCAAAACTAAGAAAGGAAATGATACAATCTGGGTGATTGTAGATAGACTAACCAAGTCAGCTCATTTCTTACCAATGAAGGAAACAATTAGTATGGAACAATTATCTAAATTGTATGTAAAGGAAATTGTTTCTTTACATGGCATTCCTTTATCAATTGTTTCTGATAGAGAGAGTCGCTTTACATCTCATTTTTGGTCAAGTTTCCAAAAGGCAATGGGAACCAAGTTAAGGTTAAGCACAACTTATCATCCTCAAACAGATGGACAAAGTGAAAGAACAATTCAGACAATGGAGGACATGCTTAGAGCTTGTGTAATTGATTTTGGAGGTAATTGGGACGATCACTTACCTTTAATAGAATTTTCTTATAATAATAGTTATCACAGAAGTATCAATGCTGCACCATTTGAAGCACTTTATGGAAGAAAGTGTCGAACCCCAGTTTGTTGGGCAGAAATTGTGGAAAAGCAACTATCTGGACCTGAGATAGTGCAAGAAACAATTGACAAGATTATTCAAGTCAAGGAACGACTGAAAGCTGCACGTGATCGACAAAAGAGTTATGCCAATAACCGACGCAAGCCATTGGAGTTTCAGGTAGGAGATAAAGTATTATTGAAAGTCTCTCCTTGGAAAGGAGTGGTAAGATTCATAAAAAGAGGAAAACTAAGTCCCAGGTATGTTGGACCCTTCAAGATTATTAGAAAAATAGGAACTGTAGCCTATCAGCTACAACTGCCAGAAGAAATGGAAGTTATACATGATGTGTTTCATGTATCAAATCTTAAAAAGTGTTTAGCTGATGAATCATTGATAATACCTCTTAAGGATATAGAGGTAAATGAACAACTCAAGTTTGTAGAAAGACCTCTACAAATTGAAGACAGAAAAGTCAAGAATCTAAAACACAAGAGACTAGTTCTAGTCAAAGTGAAGTGGGACTCCAAAAGAGGACCTGAGTATACATGGGAGCTTGAGTCAGAAATGCAAAAGAAATACCCACATTTATTTCAATAGATCTTGAGGACGAGCTCTAAAACAAGGTGGGGAGAATGTAACAACCCTCGGTAAAATCAACACCCTCATTATATTTTGTATACCCTATTATATCTTAAAATATTCCAATATGTCTCATATTACACCCCTTATGTGAAAACCGAGCCCAAATTATGTTATAGTTTATAAAATAAATCAAAAACAAGAAATAGTAAGATGAGGCGGGCCGCGTAGGACCTCACCTCAAGCTTACACGGGCCGTATCAGTGTTTAAGACTGATACCGTTTATTCCTTTAGTTCATACGGGCCGCGTAATACTCTTCATTAGTTCACGCGGGCCGCGCGTGTTCCAAATGGTGGCGCATCCCTGAGCCGACACGTGTCGAAATCGTGTCGAGTCTACTTGGTGATCAGGCTAAGCTATAGGTTGACCGCGTGTTGATGCGGGCCACGTAAGGCTTAGCCTTACCTTACGCGGGCCGCCTAAGAGTCGTATTTCACAACTATAAATAGCAGGCATCAGTTTTCAGTTTCCGTCGCTCATTCACACTTCTCAATCTCGAATTCTGAAAGTATTAGGCATAATATTTGAGTATTATACCCCCTAATTAGCGAGGTTCTGCTCTGTTGTAAGTATTATAACCCCAGTTTCATAATAGTTACGTTGCCCGATTGATTTAGGGTTCCGTAACAACTGTCGTGGTTCTGCCCGACGTAGTTGTTGGAATGCCGTCTCGGGGAGGGTATCATTAATAATTTCAAAGGGTTATGATACTAACCAATGTACATTTGTATAAATTATAGATTATACCCAGGAAACCCTTACAAGAAGCCTAAGATAGCAAAGTGAGTAATCTCCTTTTTGTTAACAGTTTTTACAAAACCTTAATTGTTTTACAATGTGATTAAGCGGTGATTGAGTCTTTGTAGTCTTCAATTACTGTCGGTATGTTGGGGTTTTGTATACAAAATTTACTACACTGTCAGTAGTAAGTCGAGGATGACAGTACGTTACCATTGGGACAATGAGTTAGCCAATGTGTAATATGACCCACAAGTCAGTGGATTGATAGTACCAAATGGAGTAATTGTGTAGACATAAACATTGTAATCGTCCTCGATACTGTTTTAATCAATAAAATGTTTTGTGATTAAATTGGGATTCACTCACCAGTATTTCCAACTGACAAATGTTTTTAAAACGGGTTTCAGGTAACCCAATGTGACAGCCAACTAGTAAAAAGCCAGCTGGAGAGCACTAAAGGCTTGGGGATAATGTGGCTATAAAAGTTACCTAATAAATGATGTTTTAAATTAAATAAGATAGGGTTTATCCCTATAAATGTATTGTAATAAGAAACTTGGATTTTATCCATGTGATTGTTAATATAAAATATGGTGGTTTTACTCTGATAAACATTTCCTAGCTACGGTCCTGATGAAAATTCCACTGCGAGATTAAATAACCCGATACCACCACAACTGAGATCGCGTCTGCCGTTCCCGGGAATAAGGGATCGGGGGTTGCGACACTAAGTGCTTTTATGTGTATTATTCCGATTATGTATACACGATGATTATCCAAATCCTTAAAAGATCTATCTATCTTCATAGTTAGACTCTTATAGGGTATTTGAAGTATAGTCTTAGATCTTCCTATCTTCATAGTGAGATTTTTAAGAAGTACTTTACAAGACGATGGTTATGGTTTATGTGTAGGTTGTTGGTGATTTAGATAACGAAACTAGAGTAATACAATAAGAACATGGTGGATACGCCGCTGGTACTTCCTATATATAAGTGTGCTTATTGTATTACCCTTCGTGGCGTTATCCCGAATCACCATTAGGATTTAGAATGTTATGATTTAATCATTCAATGTGACAGAAACCAAATCCTTATAGCATCTGTCTATCTTCATAGATTGATTCTTGTAGGATGTTTAAAGTACTAATATTGGAGTCCTTGTTTGGATTCATTGTGTACTTTAATGCGTATGTAACAAGATGATGTGACAGAAACTGGATTCCTGTAGTATCTATCTATCTTCATAGCTAGACATACATGGGATGTTTAAAGTACTAATATTGGAGTCCTTGTTTGGATTCATTGTGTACTTTAATGCGTGTTCACAAGTTGGTGACAAGTTGACGAATTATGTGTTTATGTGGTAGTTGTGATTTAGATAACAAAACGGGTGTAATAAAATAAGAACATGGTGGATACGCCGCTGGTACTTCCTATATATAAGTGTTCTTATTTTATTACTCTTGTAGCGTTATCCGAAACACTTTAGGATTTTGTGTACGATTGATTCAATGTTCAAGTATTCAAATCCTTGTAGAATGTTTCATATCTTCATATGTTAGATTCTTAGAAGGATATCTAAAGTATTACTATAAATTATTGACTTGATTTATATAATACTCATACAGGTTTTGACAGATTTAAAAACAATTATTACTAATCCTTGATTGTATTTCTAATAACACATTAACAAGTTTTACGATGATTTCAACCAGATTACAAAGTACAATTTCAATGGCATAAAAACTACTTAGTAATAATCATATTGCCATATACAAAACTGTTTGCCACAAGTTTTTCACAATCAAGATTATGTATTGCAATACTAAACTTTTACCATTCTTTGGCTTCAAGATTCATTTTCAATCGACAACTCTCGTAGTTGTCAAAGTATTGCAATACCAAACTTTTTGCCATTTATTTGGCTAACAAAACTTATGTACTCGCCAGCATTTTTATGTTGACTGATTTTCACATATGTTTCAGGTTTTCGACTATTCAAGCATGCAAGGCATAGGACTGTATCCGGGCCTTAGACTTCTTAAATCAAAATACAATTACATGTATTCTTTGTTTGTAAAACAATGATAACAATAATGAAACAATTTAGTACCAGTAGTTGTGAGCAATTGTAACGTGACTCCCCGATATTTCCGCCGTGTGTTGTTGTATTACGCGATTGGGGTGTTACATGGTAGTACACCGAATTTAAGGATTTGAAATGATAACGCATGCTTTAATATTGTGTATGGAATGAAAATCCAAGTTACTATAATGAAGGGCGTTGGCTAAAAGGGCACATTATAGGGATTGGAAAGAAATACAATAGTGGACCAAAGACCCAAACGGGGAACAAATTAGGAAAAATCCATGAGGGAAAAATGATAAAATTATGCATGAAACTCTAAAAAGGGAAAGGAATAAGGAGCCTCCTAATTTTTCATCTTCTTTCTGAACACACTAGAGAGAGCAACTAGAGAGAGAAAGTGCATGAACGAGCTACAAGTTTACAAGTTTCACGATTTGCATTGAGGACTCACCTTTCCAAGTCGGTTTTACCTTTTTGGGAAGTTGACGTAGCTCATTCCATCAGGTTTTGAGGGATTCGAATTCGGGTTTTCATACTCACGGGTTTAAAGTAAGATTTACGTACAAAGTTGTATGATTTTTATTTTTAATGCACGGAATGATATTACGGATAGATTATAATGATTTTTAAGTGAAAAAGTAAGGATCTTGATGTGAAACGAGAACATTTCTTAAAATTGTCGCGACTTTGCGCGACTATGGTTTTACCAAGTATGTTGCACGACACTTCACGCTTCTTATTCATGAACGTGCAATGTGCCACTTTATGCTAGCATAATGGTGTGTAGAGTATACCTTGCGCACATAGCTTGGAGCGCAATGTTAACCGCACGTGAAGGCTAGTGTAGCGTAATGTAGCTGGCGCAATGTGTTACATGTTGGGGCGTAATGTTGCCTAAGCGTAGAGCCACGTTGCACGTGACATTACCCACCTACCTAAAGCCCGACTTTGTGCTAGGCATTAAGGGCACAATGTTGGTGAATTATACTTGTATCGTTGATTAGTTGACCAAGGTCCGAAAGTCATACCATATGTTTAAACTATAAATGAAGTTGACTCTGGGGTGAGTTCTAGATGCCCACCTTTTAACATTTTGTGCTAATATGTATGCTACCATAAATGGTATCAGCTATTGAAGTACTCGATTGCTATTACGTGATTATTGATTGATTAATGCAACATTTTTGACCTTGAATGATTAACAGTGTAAGTTTAAATGATTGATGATTGGCGTTAAATGATTGACGATGGATGTTGAATGATTGGCGATTTAATGATAGTGCTAGCCTTATTTTATGGTCTGGTGAGCACGACGACATAACAATCATGGATTTTTATACCAGTGTAAGCCTTTGTGATGTAGTATCGACAGTTGATGGTGAAGATTGCTTCACAAGTTGATGTTTACTTATGATTGATGTTGATGTGCATGTTTAATGTTTAATGTTAAAATGTGTTATGCTGAAATGACTATCCGTTTTACAAAAATTCTTATCTCCTTGTTTTATTAAAACTAGAACTCACTCAACATAGCTAACATTTTATCATGCATGTTAGGTTAAACATGTTAATACTTGATAAGAAGTCTACGGTATAGATTGAAGGCTCCCCTACTTCTTGGATTCCATCCTATTGACCCTAGAAAACCATTATGTTACTAGAATCTTTTGTTAAAACTTGACAATTTTTTTCTTGTATTTGACAATTGATGTACTTTCTGCTGCAATGTGCTGACTATGAGCGGTTTAAGAACTATGTATTGATGCTATGATCCAACTCTAGGGCTCCATGGGTTTGGGGGCTTATAGATGCTACCCGTTTGTTTGAAGGTCAACATCTTTCCCATTTATGAACAACATAAAAATCTAACATCAATTTGATTATACCCCAAAAAGTTCCTTACTCGATCTATACTCGCTGCTATCGACCGCCAACACGACAAGCCACCACTATTATGTCTCCTTGGTTGCTAAAAGAACCCCCTTTAGCCCATACTGATCTCGTTAATTGCAGCCAAGCATGTTGGTTTGTTACATGTCGATAAGAAAAAAAAACACCACTTATTCTTCTTTGCTAAAAAGCCATCGAAACTCAATTTTAATTAACCTTCTTCTATTGCTGCTCGATCATCTAGAAACTTTTACGACCTTTGCAGCCTCGCATTTAAAGGGGTTGCTCCCCTTCCCGAAAAACGACTCTCAAAATCGCGGACACAAAGCTCTTATACCAATTAAAGGATCAGATAGGTTAAAATAGAAACACCAAAACAAAAGAATGAACAAACTCACCTGACTTCTTTTATTATATACCAAAGCACATGAACTACAATAACTCTAACTATATTTTTGTACTACAAAAACATTTTGAAAAATAGGAAACCTAACCAATTAAATAGGAAATTAAATAAAAACTCAATTTTGACAAAAGACTCTAGAAATATGACTGAATAAATGAATAGACCCAACTAAAATTCCTTTGACTCAATTTGAACAAAAAGACTAAGATGCTGTTTGTTTTTTCAGAGGTAAAACATCTGCAGTCTGCGGACCACATCTGTAGACATCTGCAACTGAAAAGGTGGATCAAACCTCTGTAGTCTGCAAGAAGAAGACTGTTTGTTTTTTTAGCTTAACAAAGCAAAGATCTACTGAAAATTCCAAACAATTCTTACAGTTTAACATGATCAATTTCCGAACAATTCTCACAGTTTAACAAACTTTTGAACCTAAATTATAGGTCAGAAAAATAGCCCTAATATCGGCACCATCAGACCAAAAGTTAAGAACATACGTTATCTAAGCCATTTCAACAGCAATTAAATGATGATTCTATAAAAGTTCATACAAATTAGGAACTTCAAAAACCTAATCAATAGTTTACATAATGTGAACACACAAACTGTATTCCAATTGCAGCAAATAAGTTAAGAGAAACTCTACGCGAAGAATCCAGTGATCGAAGACATACAGCGGAACAACCGTCGAGTGTTTAGAAGCTGCAATTAGACCTGGATGATCATCAACACGAAGATCACTTTTGTACCAAATAACTGCGGCACCTGTGGTTTTTCCGCCATTAGAACTTGCAACGGTGTTCAGAGTGGAAAATCTGATGGTTGGCGGAGAAGAAGATCGGACGGGAGTGTGTGAGGAGTGGCGGCGACCTGTGACAGTTGGAGTGCAGGAGAAGATAAGCATCGCCATGGAGATAGAGCTCGACTTTCATTAGACGGAGGTGGAGATCGATGGAGGTGTCGGCTGGATGCTAGGGTTTTTGAGATGTGTTTTGAAAGAGCAGAGAGGAAGAAGAGGTATAGAAGAGCCTTGAAGATGTGAGGTCAGGTCCGCGCGAGTAAGAGGTGTAGAAAAAAAGTTTTTAATGAAATCACTTTAAAAAAAACACATTGCAGACTCAAAAGTCTGGGCGTGGTCTGCGTGGGGCAGACATAAGAGGTTATGAAGTGCTTTCCACAAAAAACAAACACCCCCTAAATTCAAGAGATATAGTGTAGTGGGGAGTACAATTGCTTTTCGATGAATCTGATTTGTTATTGTTAGTGCATACATCTGTCGTCTTCGTCTTATATCGAGTCTTGGCTGCGTTGCGGATCTAATCAAGCATGATGTCATCATTCTTGATGATGACATCATTCATGTGACATCATCATGTGCAACATCATACTTCATATAAGACAAAATACATGGCAGATTCGCTTGAAATCAGAATGTTATTTTAGTTGGTTTCGCTTGAAAGTCAACTAGACTTTATGTGTAGTTCGCTTGAATTAATTAGGGGAGTTCGCTTGAGAGGTTCACTTGAAGCAGCCATGTTCATTTCAAGCGAACCAGGAATACTATATATAGGTTAGTTGTCATTTCATTTGTAACAGATTTCTCAGAGTGATACCGAGGTGCTGTCGGTATTCCTTGTGATTGTATACATCGTTAAATCAATACACAAGATGTTTAAAGTGATAAGCAAGCTGTTTCAAAGTCAGTTTCTTAGTTTCCGCATCTGAAACTGATAAAATCTCTTCTGAACGACTCGTTCGGGTCGCAAACCGATCCTACAAGTGGTATCAGAGCTCAGGAGGAAGAGATCTTGCCAAAACAGCCTGTTTTCGTCACTTTTTCTGATTTCTACACCATTCTTTTTAAAAATTAAAAAATTTTCACGGTTAAAATCGGCTCAAATTCACACATATTATGCGCAATCATGTATTAACAAATCCTGGAAAGTTTCAGCTTTAAAATCGACTTAAAACTGGTTAAAATCATGCTTTCGCTTGAAAGGTTGTTCGAAATGCTGATGTCATCGACCTTTCGCTTGCATTTACATGGTGTTCCGCTTGAAAACTACCTTTCGCTTGAATTTACATGGTGTTCCGCTTGAAAACGACCTTTCTCTTGAATTTACATGGTGTTCCGCTTGAAAACAATGTTTCGCTTGAGTGTGTACATCGAGTTGTGTGTAACATTTTACGAGTTGTCAGTTGGTTGGGATAAGAAATCACATGACTTGTGTCAGTCTACATGAGAAGTATCAGTGCATGTGATTCTCGTAAATTGTCCTCATGATTTGTCGGATTGTGTCGGTTTGCATGTGAAAGATATTAAAAGTCTGTCAGTTGGTTTCGTTCAAGAATTGCATGTGATATTGGTTTGCCGGTCAAGCATCATCACGTGATTTCATTTAGAGTTGGTCAGTTTGCATGTGTGCACTAAATCAAGCGGCCCAAACAGTTTCATTCACACTTAATATTGTTAGTTTAAGTGGATTTGAAACCCAATATAATTCAAAGATTCAAAAGTATAGTGTTATTTGATTAAAGTAATCGGTCCAATCAAAGAGTTTTGAAAGAGTAAAATTGTCGGCCATCAAGTTGTGAGAAACAGTTTATATGTTTTGAAAAAGAAATTGTTTGCTACTTTTAATTGAGAGGTCCAAGAAAGTTATGTTGATAAAGTGTTTGTCTGACATGTGATCGGAATTAAATAATGCAGTCCATGTGTCTACATGTGTGATCGATCCAGCAATATTGATTTGTTATAAAGGTGTCAGCCCACTAAATTCATCAGTCTGTTGCATGTGATAAGTCATATTCTCGGCCCAATCAACATTTAAAGAAAGAGTTTCAGCCCAATCAGAGTTCAGATATATCATATAAGCTGAACCGGCTCATTGATTTTTGCGGCCCAAAAGTGTATTACAACAGTTCTTTCTAAGCCCATATCTAGTGGCCCATTTGTTCTGGTCTATTCATTCAGAGATTATACCAGAATATTTTGAACCGAGTCCTCAAATAATAGACACGAGTCTTAGATTGAGTTTATCAACACACTGTTACGTATTCAGTCCATTTAAACTGATTGTCTGTTTGTTTGTTTCAGGTATTTTACAAAGTGATACAGCTCGTTTAAGACCAGTATTTTTGAAACAAGAAAGTTTGTATTTTGTGAACTTTGAAAATCCGAAACATGGACGAAGATTTTTACAATGCATTCGCTACTCCAGTAACCCCGATTAGTCTTGCACAGAATACAATGTTGGAGAACGAAACGGGAACAATGCAAAAACCGCCTAAACTCATGAACATCGAGGAATATAAGGGTTGGGAAGGACGGTTCGAAAACTGGGTATAAGCAAACTACTTAGATGCTTGGGAATGTGTAGAGACAAAATACATTCGACCGACGAATGATGATGAAGAAGTGGTTCCAATTAAAGATCTTAGTGTCGATGCTAGAAAGAAGTACAAAGATGAGAAAATGATGCTAAGTCTTTTACAACAAGCTGTGAAAGAAGATATTTTGGTGCTTTTGCAACACAATGGAACTTCATACTCGATATGGAAAACATTAAGATCAAAATTTCATGGAAGCCAAGAGATGGTCAAAAACAAGAAATCATTTTTGAAGAAAGAGTTTGATCTGTTTCGTGGTTTGAAGAATGAAAACACAAGGCAGATTATTGAAAGATACTGCAATCTGCTAGCCAACATGAAGAGATTGAGCATTGAGAAAGATAATGAAGAGTTGATCGAGAAACTTGCTGATGCTTTGCCACATGAGACTTGGGGCACATATCTCATGATGCTCAGAAACAAGAAAGGTTTTAGTAGTTTAACACTCAGCAAGTTCATTGAAAAGATTGAAGCTCAGGAAATGGAACAGAGAAAGGTTTTGAGAATGAAAGATTTCGACGGTGAACAAGACATCGGTCTTTACTACAAAGGTGGTATTAGTGATAAATCCACCAACTTGTCACCAAAGGTTCAAACAGCTTTCAATGCAAATAATTCATCTGATAGTTCATCCAAAGGATCAAGCAGCAACACAAGTTTTTCATCATATCCATCTTTTGACCCGAACGTTTCAACAACAAGAAATGGCAAAAAGCTTCAATGTAACATTGTATTGAACATTGAAAATGATCAGGAATATTCTGAAGAGTTAGCAAAAAGTCATATATCTTTATTGGGAACTGTTCTTGAATCTTATGGTAGTTTTGTTGCAGGTCGAATCGGGAATCCAATGCTGACAAAGGAAGATTACGACCAGATCGATGCTGAAGAGATGGAGCTGATGGACATAAAATGGTGCTTGGCCAGCGTGTTGAGGAGCGCTGAGAAATTCAAGCAAATCACTGGAAGAGATGATCTTCGTGAGGCTGGTGTTTCTACTTTAGGTTATGACAAATCTAAAATCACTTGTTTTCGTTGCAGGGAGAAGGGTCATTTCAAGAGGGAGTGCACCAATCGCGAAGCAATTGGAGCTCAGAATCCTTTTAACAACAACAATGATTACTACCGAAAAGCCATCTACCATCAAGTTGCTCAGCAACCATCTCAACAACATCAACATCAAGCACAAACTGCACATGGAAGGAATGTGATTGAAGATTCTGGAAAGAGAGCTTGTGTGGTTAATCAAGAAGAAAAGAAGTCATCAATTAGGTTCAACTGGGATAAGTATATTTCATCTGATGCAAAAGCCTGTGTGATTGATCAAGATGATGAAAAGATGCCTGAAGGGTTTAGCTGGGAAAATTTTACATGGGATGATTATATTCCAGATCAAACTCCAGCTCACACAGCTTTTGTTGCTAGGATTGAAGAAGATAGTGATGATGATCGTGAATATTGGTCAAAGAAAATGGCGGATCATTTGAAAATGATGGCAGAAAGTGACAGTGATGATGACAAAGCCAAAAAGAAAAAGAAAAAGATCAAAACACCAGTCAGTAGTGATGACGAAGAAGTTCTAGTGATCAAAAGGAAAGTAAAGGTTGAAGTTCCAAAGTTCAAAGTTGATGAAGAAGTTGATGCTAAAAAGATTCCTGTGAAGTGTGACACTTATGAAGCTATAAAGAAGCAAAACAGTACATTGATTTATAACTTGAACAGTTTGAAGGAATCTTATGATGTCCTGAACAAAGCTATGAATCAATACAATCATACAAGTGAAGAATAAGCAACAGCAATGAAGACACTTCAGGGAGCGTTCATGATAAAGCAAAAAGTTGTGAACAACTACATTGAGAAGTGTGCTGCTCTTGAACAGAAGCTAGAGATACAAAGAATTGAGACTGAAAGAGTAAATCGGTTGTTGAAAAGTTACTCATGTACTTCTTATGTTATTGACAGGATCTATCCAACAGTAGAAGGCATGAAGGCGTTTGAGGAAGAGGAGACTTCTGAGGCAAAGCATTCTGAAGAACAGAAAGGTTCTGAAGAAAAGACTCCTGAAAAGAAGAAAGTAAAGAAGAAGGATACTAAAGAGAATGATTCTGGTAAGAAACAAAGTTTCAGTTATAACAAGTGTCCACTCCCGCTTGAAAATGGATATTCTCTGAGAAATCCAAATTCAGAAAGAGTCGAAAAGGCAACAAATTTACAGTGGGAGTCAGAGTCATCAGTTAACTTGCCAGAAAATATTGATGTGACGTTTACATCATCTGACACTGATCATGAGTCTGAGTTAATAAAGAAAGTGGTCGATCAGGTGTTGGATAAAGATGAAACTGAGGAGTCAAAGATGGAGTCAAACTCAGAGTCAAAGTCAGAGTCAGAGTCAAAGTCTGGTTCTAAAAGTTCGAGTTCGACAGTCAACAGTTCAAAGTCTTCAGTTAAAAGAATTTACAACAAAGAATTCCTGTTATCAAAATCTAATTTGAGTGACGAAACATTCAAAGTTGCATATACATTTAATGATTCCGACAAATTATATTCTGATGAGGAATTTCCAATAAGAGGTGTCAAAACATAATTGATAAAAAAGGTTTTAAAACTTACAGAAATTAATATTTCTGAAATAAAAGATTTAAATCTTACTGACAAACCTAAAAATACACCTCAAGAGTGCAACAAAGATTAAACAAGAAAAAGGGTTACGGTTTTGGTTCTGGTTTTCACAAGAAATCAAACCCTAACCGTAATTTCAAAAAGAAAGGTCTTGGTTTTACTCCAACAGAAAAACAGAAAAATGAAAAATATGTTCGTGATTTTAAAGCAAAAATGACATTTGTTTCAGGAACTAGTTCAGAAGAGGAAGAAAAGAAAGAATTCTGGAGGCAGTCAAACAGTGAGTTCCTTGCAAAGAAGCAAGATGACATGAAGAAGATGGCTGGACAGAGGAAAGATACGAGAACCTGTTTCCAATGCAAAACTGTTGGACATATTGCCAGAGATTGTTCTAAGGTAACCATCAAAACAGGAAGTTTCTCGTAAACAGAAAGAGAAAGTAATTGAGTTTGAACCACCAATTGACCGAACCAAATTATTCAAAAACTCAAAATTTGAAATTGGTGAAAGTTCAAACAGGTTTTACAAGAAAAGAGGAAATCTTGACAACCAAAAATGGGTTGTTAAGAAATTGGTTGGTAGTTCTAGCAATGATTCTGATTCATCAAAATCAGAGGAGCTATCTTCTGGCGATGAATCTGATTCCACAAAATCAGAGGAGCCACAGGTTGTTTCAAAAAGTGAAGAATCAGTTCCGACTGTGGATGATGATAATTTTCCATCACTTTGGACTGAAAATTATAAAAAGAAAATTGGTAAAGTTGAGATTTCAAACCAATTTTATGATGACAAAAAGGTTTTCGATGTTGAGAAAGTCTTTAACTCCAAAGTTCATCATATTTTTGGAAAAATGATTGACAGGAAGGTCAAAGGAGTAAAGGAGTTTTACGAGAAGAAGACGAAGAAAGATAAAGTTGAACCATCCCTGGTTTGTGACTGGGATGGTACATATTACGAACAGTAAGTCTGTGGACTTGCCGGAGCTCACAGGTTTGTAAGAGTGGAGCAGGAATCGGCATCTATCTTTCTTGGTTGATAATTTTACTAGTGGTACAATTGGTAAATTACAGGTGATATCATTTAAATTGTTAGTTTTCTACAAATGGTATGATTGGTAGGAAAACCTACAAGAGGTTGAAGAAGATTTACACTTACAAGTGGTAAAATCAAGGACATTAAGTTGTACTTGCATTTTCCTACAAGTGGTTAATCAAGGTCATTAGTTTGAACTTGATTCGGCCATACATTCAAGTGATTGATTGAGAATCAAGATGATGAACCCCTAACTTTACAAGTTGTAAAATCAAACTTATTTTCCGGAAAAACCATTTGATTAAAACAAACTTAAGTGTTTTGAAATCAATGGGAAAATAGTTTGTTGTGAGGGGGA
This sequence comes from Helianthus tuberosus, assembly GCA_030545235.1. Classification (NCBI taxonomy): domain Eukaryota; kingdom Viridiplantae; phylum Streptophyta; class Magnoliopsida; order Asterales; family Asteraceae; genus Helianthus; species Helianthus tuberosus. The sequence continues at coordinate 150,761,549 of CM060403.1, read as the reverse complement.
GTTCTGATTGTTTATGCCAAGTGGATGGCGAATTGAAGTGATTCGATATCGGTTGTCACTTTATTGTACAGATTATTTTTAAATTTCCTAAAATGTGTTTGCATTTTAGGGGGAGTAAGAAATTTTTAGAAAATCCAAAAACATTTGAAAATTTGAAAAAGCCAAAAACATGATAAAATCAAAAATGAGTTTTGTTGTATAGAAGAGGAAATGATAGTACATCATTGGACTATCACAACATGCTAAAGAAATGGAAAGTTAAAAATGTGATAAACGGTGTCACTGATGATGTGCCAGTAGATTTTTGCACATTTAGTAGATTGTGACGAGATATAAACCTAAATTCAAACTTGCTTATATCGTGGGTAACATCTCTCAGATATATGGGTAACCCCCGAAATCTTGTTTGAAAGGTTCCTCTTTCTGAGATACTAGGTCTTTATACTTAGTGATATCTAGGGTATTATCCCGGGACTTCTGATTTTGCGGAAGCAATGGCCTAGTCCTCGGAGAATACTTTCTGCTTGCTTGAAATATAGCGTAGCCCTCAACAAATTGATGAAACAATAAAATTGATAGTCATTGCTGTTGTAACAAAAGATCCTCTAAAGGGGACACACCCAAAAGTTGAGTCATGATCTCTCTGCTGAACAGTAGTTCTGACCTGAGCTCTCATGATTCTTCATAATTTATAACCCCTTACAGATATCATTTGTGGTATACTCACCTGTAAGACTGAATATTGGGATCTGGATACTGGAGTATATTCTGAGGTGGGACACGCGATTAAGTTTAAGTGCTTAAGACATTAATCTTGTATCTCGAATCAGTTGAACTTTGTGTGAAAATTTAAGTGGACCAGTATACTGACAATCTAAGTGAATCGTTTAGAACTTAAAATGTTTAAAGCTTAATGGTGTTGGTGATGTGTCTCATAAACTGATATGATCCTTTTACACAAACTCACAAAAATATTGTCTGTAAATAATTTTTTTTACTGCATTTCATTTTTGTATCAAAAATCCAAAAAGATTTTCGGTGTGTTTTAGCATAAATTTTGAAAAATTCAAAAAAGATTTTCGACAACTGATGTTGGAGAGCTAATTTTCAAAATTCCGAGTGCTAGACATGATGAACAGATGGTTTGGGAGAGTGTGTTGTTTTGAACATAAAAGTGATATATCTTCAAGTGGTTCATCAAAAGATTTACATTGAAAAATCATTCTTTAATTGTATAACTCCTGCAAGTGATTCATTAGATGGTGAGATTGTTTTACAAGTTATCATCAGAAAATTTATTTTTGGGTAGAGAATGTGCAGGATAAAAGCTAGTTGATCTTGGATAGTTGAAAGAGAGCCAGGTTCCGATACCTGAGGATTTTGTGATTTCAACATGCCAGACTGCGATCCCACCATATCGAAAGGGGGAGTCTGAAGATATCCGAGTAGAGATTGTTCGTGGGGAGTATGTTGATGCTGAAGATGAGAAGGAGATAAAGTTTGAGGATGCTTACACTGTGAAATATTTCAGAGAGCGTTCAGACTGATAAAGACTGAAGATTGTAAAGACTCGACACTTAAGACTCGTCAACATCTGAGGGGGAGTCTGTTGGTGCATACATCTGTCGTCTTCGTCTTATATCGAGTCTTGGCTGCGTTGCGGATCTAATCAAGCATGATGTCATCATTCTTGATGTTGACATCATTCATGTGACATCATCATGTGCAACATCATACTTCATATAAGACAAAATACATGGCAGATTCGCTTGAAATCAGAATGTTATTTTAGTTGGTTTCGCTTGAAAGTCAACGAGACTTTATATGTAGTTCGCTTGAATTAATTAGGGGAGTTCGCTTGAAGCAGCCATGTTCATTTCAAGCGAACCAGGAATACTATATATAGGTTAGTTGTCATTTCATTTGTAACAGATTTCTCAGAGTGATACCGAGGTGCTGCCGGTATTCCTTGTGATTGTATACATCGTTAAATCAATACACAAGATGTTTAAAGTGATAAGCAAGCTGTTTCAAAGTCAGTTTCTTAGTTTCCGCATCTGAAACTGATAAAATCTCTTCTGAACGACTCGTTCGGGTCGCAAACCGATCCTACAGTTATAGAAGAAGAAACGAAGGTGTGGCGACCAAAAAGAAAAAGGAAACTAACGGGGTGGTGGTCCATTAGCAAAGACAAAGTCTTTAAACACATAAGTTTGGGAGATGAGTTTTGGGTTCAAGTCTTACAGATGACAGAGATTAAAAAAATGTCGTTAAAAAAGGAGGGTTTTTCTTTGTAGTCCAAACATACTTTCGGTTAATAACTCAAACTATAATGGTTAAGCAAACAATAAAAGGACCATAAATGTAATTTGTTAAAACTAAGTTGAAATGAACATGAATTCACACTAAATACACGGACCATTGGTTTAATTTAATCTAGGGGATATTTTAAGTTCTCACTTAGTATTTAAATGTTGGCGAATCTAATGGAACACCGACCTGACATATAACCTACTAGTTTAAGATCCCGCGAGTTTCGCGGGTGGCTTAACACAAACACATAATATCTACTGGCATTGAAGCCCATGTATGAACTATACCCGCTTGCAGGAATCCCCAATATTTCCGTTTCAATATTAGTAGCCTGATAAATTCATATATATCTAATTAGTGTCAATCAACGATAAAAGACAACCGAATAAATTAGATTTCGACGACAAATTGAAATACGTGAATATGCAACGATCACAATTCGTTGAAAATCTCTTTATAAACCACAAGCCTAAGATCCCGCGATTTTCGCGGTGGCTTAACACAAATATATAATATCTACTGGCATTGAATCCTCAGGTAGATCATCATTTTTGTTCTACGCCTTTTCAAACTTAGGATTCACGTCTAATTATATAAAAGATAAAGACAAAGTCTTTAAACACATAAGTTTGGGAGATGAGTTTTGGGTTCAAGTCTCACAGATGACAGAGATTAAAAAAATGTCGTTAAAAAAGGAGGGTTTTTCTTTGTAGTCCAAACATACTTTCGGTTAATAACTCAAACTATAATGGTTAAGCAAACAATAAAAGGACCATAAATGTAATTTGTTAAAACTAAGTTGAAATGAACATGAATTCACACTAAATACACGGACCATTGGTTTAATTTAATCTAGGGGATATTTTAAGTTCTCACTTAGTATTTAAATGTTGGCGAATCTAATGGAACACCGACCTGACATATAACCTATGTTGAGATTATGCTATGATGTAATTCATTTTATATATTAACGTTGACAACTAATAAACTAAACAAATTTACAACCTGTATTATTAATTACCAATTAACTATTTCGAAATAAGGTGTCATCACATAACTACAACTTATTCCTACTAATTAATTTATCATTTTTCTTGAGGCAAGTTTGAGTATTGAATAAAGTAAATGGTATATATATATATATAATTAATTTCTCATTCTACCGATCCCCTATATAGGGAGCCGCTAGAATGAGAACCACCACGAGTTATGAGAACCACGAGAACCGCGCCCCGCGGCGACGAAATTTTTTTTACACCTAGATCCGTATATTTTAGTGGGGGGTTTAAATTTTCGGTTCAAACGGCGCGCCCGAGGGGGTAGTTTTTTACGCCCAAAGTTTGGTAAAAAAAAAAGAAAAATTAAAAAAACTCAAACTTTGGGCGTAAAAAACTACCCCCTCGGGCGCGCCGTTTGAACCGAAAATTTAAACCCCCCACTAAAATATACGGATCTAGGTGTAAAAAAAATTTCGTCGCCGACGGCCACCCGCGGGGCGCGGTTCTCGTGGTTCTCATAACTCGTGGTGGTTCTCATTCTAGCGATCCCCTATATATATATATATATATATATATATATATATATATATATATATATATATATATATATATATATATAATGACTTATGACTTTTGTTTTGAACAAATTAATTTGATTTATGTATACTACACAGTAATATAACTTGCAAAGGTACATATAAATTAAATACTATACAATAGAAAACAGTGGAAACAAAATTTATTGATAGTTTTTTATCTACATAACTTATACATTTGTGTGTTAAAAGGTACAAAGTTAAAAAAAAATTAGACCAGTGATAAAAAAAAATAGTTGTTTTGATATATTTTTTGTGTGTTTTACAAAACAATGTTCATCAGAAATGAGTCCAAATGTTTCTCCCGATGGATATATGGCGAAGCTTGAAATTTTCACCGGGGGGTCGGAAGTCACCGAAACCCAAGAATTCTATATTAGTAAATTTCTTTTTTATAAAACTGAGGGGTCGAAAACGTATATACCTAAAAAAATTCTACACGAAACGTACATACATAACATTACTGAGCGAAAAGTTCGGGGGGTCAGGCGCCCCTCCCGGCCCCTTGAAAGCTACGCCAATGGATATATACATTTCAATTGTTTAAATTTCTTGACAGAATTAATCATAACTTGTTGATAGCTGATTCTTATGTTGCAAAATATCGTTTATATAGAAAAAATGAGTAACATTTCAGAAAAAAAAAAATAATAATCCTGTTATGATTATATTTATTATTAATGTGGTTATCAACACCAAAAATAGATTAGCTTTCTCTCCAAGTTTTGTACATCTATATATACCACTATTGTAATCAGATCTATCAATGAAATACTAGTCTCTTTCTTCCTACATCTCTTTCTCTTATTGTTTATTATTAGGCTAGTAGGTCGTTGTTTCACAACACGTTATCAGCACGATAGTGCTCTCACCCAAACCCTAGTTTTTGTAGCTGTCACGTATAACACCCATACTAAATCACCTTTGCCCTCATTAATCGCCGGCTCCCAAGATACCACTTCCAACCTAAAAGAACCTGGAATAATGCATGATCCATGAAGGGTTGCTAACTTCGCTGGATATATAAGGTACCACTGATTCGAAAGGTAATCATATAAATGTTTTTATATTCTTTTGATTTGCAATATTAAAGATGACTACGTGGGCTATGGGTTACATTCCCTATCAATATTATATATTAAATTGTTTATAGATTTAATTCATTTAAATTATCACTTGATATTTAGTTTAGGATTATTATATTTAATTTAATTTAGATTTATATTGGGTTACAGTAGTGGTGGTTGAAAAATAACCTTTTTTTTTTTCATAAAATATATTAATAAGGTTATGTATTAGACTTATCAACTATGTGATTTGCAAATGGTTAAATATTTCAGTGGATTGTTTTATTTTATCATAATAATTGTTTCTTAATTACGTGGAAGTATTTTTACATATCGTTTCCTAAAGTCAATGTTATCTATAATCCTTGGCAATTAAAAAAATTGTAATAGAATATTGAATTCATTTTATTTTATTGCCCAAGAAAAGTGTAAGAGATTTTGATTATCCAGAAACCCATACACGATAACTAGAATTTTGAGAGTTTTATTCTTTTGTTTATAGTAGCAAGATGCATAAGCAATAAATTGTGGGTGATTGATAAGCATGGTGTTATCTTATTAGTTTACACATAGGATTTTCATGTTATGTGTTTTATTGGTGTTTTTTTTTTTATGTTGTGTGCTTTATTGGTATTTTGATTATATGAATGTAATGGATATATAAATTTGGTGTTTAAAGAAATTATTACAATTAGGAATATATGTTTTCGTTCTACGAAATTAGGACTGAAATTTGATTAGTGTTCTAAACTATTTTTTTTTTTGAGGTGGTTTGATATTTTATTTAGTAAAATCGTTTTCTAGAAACCAATAGAGTATTTTAATTTCAGTTTTCAAGGATATAGCACATATGGGTATGTTACAGGGCTATGAGATTGTGTATTTGTTTTTAATTTTCATCTTTCTTGATATATTTACCACTTGAATCTAATTAGAATATTGTTGTGTTAAAAGAAAACGAATCTTAAAGAAATATTGTTTTCTTATAACTTGTTCTATATGATCTCATGTTATAAGATTTCGTATTGTATAACTAGACTTTGTAATATGCATTATATGTTATCATTTATTTATTTAGAAAAGAAAATAATATTTGTGTTTTATTATCACTCTCATGATACATCATAAATATGTTTTAATATGACACCTAAAGTGTCATACTCTCATAATTTCATTATCAAGTTATACAAGGTCATAAGATGTCAGAGTGGTACTATTATATGACTCGGACATATAATTACTTCACAATCGATGTTATGTGAGGAGAAAATTTATAATGAAAAAATCGGATAAAACAAATTTTGTTTGTCAAACCTCTAAAATGCTTCTGAAATATCAATACCATTAAAAGGGTATGAACGGTTTGAAGTAACTTTATATCTATATGTTCAAATAAATAATGAAAAACCATGAAACTTGTTTGGTTTTACTCTAATCCATGAAGTAAATATATATTGATCATTGTGATCATGGACATCATTGAGAAATGAAATGCAACGATGATCATGTTAATAAAGAATATGATCAATTGTGGCAAATAAAGGGAGTGATTATATGAGAACAAAATGTGAAAAGGATAAGAGTTATATAACATGATAGTTTGCAATGATAATGCGTTGTTCTCTCGCATAATGCAACTAATACACATACGATCATAAACTAGAAGTTTATGTATCATGATTATTTACTTAGTTGGCATGACCTGTTAGACCACACCGAGTCAATGATGATGTGAAACATAATGAAGAGCTAAAAGATTCTTTAAGCTAATAATTAGCATGTAATGTTTGCTCTCAAGGGAAATTTTATATTTTGCCATATAAAGGAGGGTGTGTATACCTAAATATTCTAGAAGTGATTAAAGGATACACATATCCTAACATGATACCATTTTGTATTTAAAATCGATGCATCGTCTAAGTGGTTATCGAATACACAACTAAGGATTGTGTGATTTATGGCTTGGCTAATGATATAACAAGTACATTGTTCCAGATTGACATATTTATTTCGGTTATAACTGTGAAATTTATTTTCAAGTTATTAAGATCACTAAAATAAAATAAGTGTTTTTGTTGAAGACGATCACTAAAAGTCTACAACTTATTGCAAAGTCACTGATCACAAGAGCAAAAGTTCATGTTTCTATTTTAGTACATGTAATTTTACATGCAATAATATTAATTCACATCAAGCCAACATGTTGTAGTAGTTTCTCCCCATTATAGTTGGTTTTTGGTCAGAAACCAAAGATGTCCCTTCTAAGATTTTAGTTGTGCGGTATATGTTGAAAATGATCCACCACTACGCACAAATATGGGACCTTAAAAGATATTTGGGAATATATGATAAAGAATAGAGTCTTTCACGAGATATTTATTTACGACTCAATTAATTGATATCCATCTCAATGGATTAACATTCCCAACATCAGGGGGAGATAAAAAAGTAGTTGGAAAAGAAATGAGTTGGTATGAATTATCAGATCCTCAAAACTAAAGGTGTGAACCAGAAGTTCAAAGAGTAACTCATTTACAAAGATTAGCGAATCTATTACCAGACACATTCACTGACCTTAAAAAGGTGACTATGTCACATATACCAACTGCTAATGCTCCAATTAAGATGAATGTCCCAAAAGGACAAACACATGTTTGTAATGAGTCTATTGCATGTTTGAAGCATGGTAGACCATTCGATTCCAATAATAAAATTCCTCGAAAGTTGGAGCAACTAATTGAGATGGTCAAGTCGAGGTTATATTAAAATGGTCTCCTGAATAGACAATAGACATGATGGTTCAAAAAGAACCTCAGGTACCTGAAAATAAAGAGATCTCGATAAGTTGTATCATGTCTAAGATATGTATGGAATCGAAATAAAAATCGACGTCGTTATACTTTTGTATATAATATAGCGCTTGAAATGATTAAATGATGAGGATCAAGATTTGAGATTTACATATGAATTTAAACATAGAATGATTGGCCAAAATGGAAAGACGCAAATAAGGCAAAGTTGAATTCTCTAATGACATGGAAAGTATCTGGACCAACAGTCCATACAACTGAAGTTGTTGTAAAATATGTTGGATATAAACAGGTCTTTTATGCGAATTATGTGAAAATCAAATTAAGTGATATAAGGAAAAAAACAAATGGTGGCACAAGAATTTTCGCAAAGACCTATGATTGATTATGAGAAGACGTATTCTCTAGTGGTGGATGCATTGACTTTCCAATATTTTATTAGTCTGGTAATAATATAAAGAGAGAATTGATATGCGTCTTATGAATGTTATGTATCACTTGATACTGAAAGTTTACATGAAAATCCTGAAGGATTAAATTATGTAAGTCATGTAAAGTAAGTTCTCGAGAACAATGTGATCATTTATACATATTTGGATTTGAATAAGTTATGATTATTTTACATGTTGGAACTCCTGATGAGTTTCTAAAGCAATTGAGTGCTTAAAAGGTTAATTGAAACATCTTAACGATGTAATACTTGTGCACCAAGAAACATACATAGAAAACGTGTACTAGGTGATTATGACATCTCAATATATAGTGTACACGCATGGTACAATATGGATTTTGGAGATAAAAGCAAGTGTTTATGATATTTGCATATGATATAGATATCTATGTGTTAAATGGGCAAGTTTATGTAGCAAAACTTCTAAAGAGTGAAAGCACATGCATATTTTGATAAGATGGAACAAATTCCATCATGGATTGATAATGCTAGAAGCATAGTGATGTCAAAACCTCAAGAACGTATTATATAAAGTTGACAAAATACGTATGGACGAGTGATGTACAACTCGAGATATTCGCATAAAGAGGGATATAAGTTTGATTAGATTACCCATGTTTTATCAACGTTCTACTTTTAAAAGCTCATTATAATCGCAATTTACAGTATTGATGTCTAGGCATCATCAAGAGAAATTGTCGAGCTTTTAGAGAGAGATTTTTTTAATGACATTGGCACGGTCTAATTATTACTCGAATTGCAATTTGAGTATATATGTAATTATATTTTACCAATCCCTCAAGTACATCAAGAAGATGATGTTTGGATATTTTAGTATGGACATAGTTGAACCTTAAAGTATGTTAAAGGTTCTTAAGTCATTTGTTGTAAGAAATGCCTATTATCATCTTTTACCAAAGTAGAGATTCTCATTCTAGAAGTACCATCGTTAAATGCATGTGTGCACTAAAATGTTTTGCTAGCTATGTATGGTTATAGTATCTTTCACTTGAGCTTATTGTCATGATATAACCTTTGTCAAGCGAAGAGACATTGGAATAAGTTCAACGAAATATTTCAGGTATAAACGATATTTGATTATATTTTACTAACCCATAAAAACAAGTTTGGTTAGTCTTGTAGATGCAGGAATGTAACTAAACACAGTCCTGGACATATAATATTTTTTGGAAGGAGACACCTAAAGTCTTGTTAGAAGATTATACAACATTAATCAACATAAAGAATTGCACATTAAGGGATCGAGCGACAAATCATTGACTACAAAAGCTTTGATCAACTTTCAAGGAAAATGGACACACGTCACTTAAAGGATACATGTTAATATGAGGGGGAGACTTATTTAAGTTGCACTCTTTTCCCTTGACTAAGTTTTGTCCCATTGGGTTTTCTTAGTAAGGTTTTTAATGAGGCAACATACCTGATCTAGAAGTATCAGGGGGAACTTATGCGCATTACACGCTGCACTCTTTTTCCCTTAGCTATGGTTTTGTCCCACCGGGTTTTCCTAGCAAGGTTTTTAACGAGGTAGCATCAAGCGTATTATGTTGATAACCAAGGGGGAGTGTTATGATTATATTTATTATTAATGTGGTTATCAACACCAAAAATAGATTAGCTTTCTCTCCAAGTTTTGTACATCTATATATACCACTATTGTAATCAGATCTATCAATGAAATACTAGTCTCTTTCTTCCTACATCTCTTTCTCTTATTGTTTGTTATTAGGCTAGTAGATCGTTGTTTCACAACAAATCCAACATTATTGTTGTATAAAGAATGAAATGACGCGTAGGACTTTGTCTGGTTGTTTTGACTCCCATATTTCCAGTCGTGCAGCATCTTAATGCTTGCATATGGTTTTACTTATTAAACACATTAAGCATGCCGATTATGATTGACTCAATCAGAATATTATTTTATTAAACTAAAAAGTTATACAAAATATAATTTATTCTATTAAGCTACACGAATTAAGCAACTAAAACCACCGCCAAACTACTGATATACGTCAATTAAGCAGTTAAAACTACCACTTGATAAACCCTATTTGTATAATCACAACATGACAAAAAAAAAGTTATTTGTAAGCATTTTATTTAAGCAGCGAAACGGCGCGCCTGACACAGTGACATCATGATCGTCACTGTGTCAGCAGTCACTTCAACAGTCGCTTTCGTCACCAACCTGTCAGAAGACGCTCTTTCAAATTTCAAAGTTTTTACCCCGGAAAAAAGAGAGATTACTTTAGAAGAAAGCTAGCTAGTTGCGCCGTATAAGCAACAAGTCAACAACACGCGCGCCAACCCTCTAGCGCACATGCTGATTTCCTGAACTCCAAATCAAAGCCCAAACACTTGATTTTTATTTCTAGTCCAGAGCTCCAACCACTCGCCGCGCGCATGGAAGCGGCACTGGACTAAGAGGACTTGAAAGGGTACGACCCAAATCATGCGCCAACCAAATGAGTTAGCCTCATGCCGCGAGTGAAACCATACCCAAAGTAAACCAAAGCCTTGGCTTCCTCGACCTTGCGCCGACTATGAAGGTGTGCCCCCAGTCGCGCGCAGGGTCAGGACCAAGACATAACCATTTCTAACACTTAGTTCCTTTGACAAAAGACCTAGCTTCCTTGAACTTGCGCCGGCTACACGAAAATGTCCTAAAACACTCCATAAGTGGAAACCCGGACCCCTAAAACCCTAATCCTTGTGAAAAATCAAGAGAACCCAAATTTGTTGATCTGTCGCGGGGTGCGTAAGACTTAAGGAGAGCTTACGCGGGGCGCGACAGCCTGACCAAACTCCGGATAACGATCAAGGCCATGTGGCAGACCTACGCCATGACACGGCAGCCCTAGCCGTAGCTAGGGTGGCCCTCGTGGGGCGCGTAAGCCGGCCTTAGGGCCTACGCGGGCCGCGACAGACTAAAAAATCAGCTATAAATTGGACGTTGCATGGCCTTTCTTCTGTGTTCGAAATTCACTTTCAAAAGGTCAAAATTCTTCTTATATACGAGTGTTTAAAGGTCGAGACGCTGCTACGATTACAGGGAAATAACTCGATGACTGCTATGATACAATGTCCGATTGATTGAAACTAATCCGATGGATGTTTAAGTGCTACCTGAATTCGGGCTATACTTTGTCATTTGTCGTGAGGGTTTTGATTTCGTGAATATATTGTAAATGTTGTATTAAGTTACTAACCTAGTTTCATTTGAATATTTAACTAGGTTACAAGGCTTAATCAGTAGGCAAATGCTATCCAGTTAAACTTGCAATGCGAGTCATTCTCTTTTTACCAAAATGTTTCCAAAACCCTATTTATTTTCAAAGTTATAACTACTGGGATTAAGTCTTTGTAATCTTCAATTACAGCCGGTATGTGGGGTTTTGTATACATTACTTGATAACCGTTACCATTGGACAACGGGTTAGCCAATGGGTGATATGATCATATTCACAGATACGGTCGAGTGACAAATACCATTGGGTAATTGGTTGATATAAAAATTGTAATCGCCCTTAATACTATAATTTATAACAATGTGCCGTTTTGTGCAAATTGAATGACTCGCCAGTATTTCCCCGCTGATAAAATATTTTTAAACATGTTTCGGGTGATTTACCGTGAATATGGAAAAGTGTCGCGTAGCACTACTAGCTTGGATAAAGTGGCTCAGTAAATAAATATACATGTTTTTGTAAACAGGGGATTTCTCCAGTGAAATTCCTTTAATGTAAATTACAGGGTTTGTCCCGAAATGTCACACCCCAACCAATGGCGGAAACATCGGGATGAGACGAAGTGTGAAGATTGCAAGAGACTTCATAACGCTATGTGTGACAATTTTTAATAAACCGATTTCATTTCATAAAGTAAATTTGTCAACACTACAAGACATTCAAATACGACGAGTTCAAAGAAGTACATAACAACATAAGCAAAATTGATACAACATATTAAACCTAAACGTCTATATGTGTATCTAGGCATCAACGCTACTTCTTTTCATAGCATTGTCGTCATCAACCTGTAACATGTTTAAAATACAATTCAATGCAAAAGCAATGGCGAGTATACAAGTATGGTACGTACATAACAAAAGATAAGTTTTAAACAATTCCTCATAGCAAGCATGTGATTCAAGATAAACAATAAATTTGGCATGTGTCTAACATATCAAACCAATAATGAGACGGAAGATGCTCATGACATAACCACAAGTCTACGGGCGGGTCGTCAATCCTATAGCGCTACATATGTCACGGTTAGGCTCGTACGAAGTTAATGATAAGTTCAACACATAAGAATCACCCAAGTTCAAAGTATCAAGCAATCACGTATACAAGCATGTTATAGGAATGTTCATGTGTTTAAGCAAATTGTTCATGTGTAAGTTTTTGATAGGTAAACATGTTACACCCCAAAAGTGGTAAAAGTAAAAGAGGGGAATACGAGTATACTCACGGTGGTTGCAAGCTTTCCTACTTGAAATCCCGCGAGTGTGTTGGTGGATGGATTAGTTTGGAGCACCTACTCCTTCTACATGAGGAAACATAGGTGTGTGAGTTTGGCATTTAACGGAAGATTATAAATTCGGAGTTTAATATAGCATAAAGTATAAAATATGATACGGAAAATAATCATCTTTAACTTAGTAACCCTTGTATGACACTATGTAACCACTAGGGTTATATTGTATTTCATGGGTAGTGCACCCATTAGAATCATACTTAGAGTCTTAGGTCTTAGATGATATTCTACTACTTTAACATATAAACACAAGTTTAACATTAAAGGTTCGAATGAGTGTATGTACATATTTAGGTTAAGTATTACATATGATTTGGTCCAATAATTCATGTAGGAGGTAGAAGATTAGAATCCTCATTTAGGCACCTCGAGTTATCATGGAAGTCATGTATGGGGTAGGAAGAACAAGCTTCCGTTTAGGAACCCCTTGAATGTTCACCACTTCACTTGATGTAAAAACAACCAAGGAGGGTCACGAACTAGGATTTGTATAATAATATAAACAACCTAACTAAGGAGAAATCATCAAATCATGTGAGGATTTTATGTTGGAACAACCCAAGTTGTTCCATAATCACTCATTCATCAAGGTCTAAGCTTGACATGACTTGTGGGTTAAATACCCTAACAAAACAGAAAGTTTATGAGGTTTAATCCTCTGATTTAAGTGTCTCAACCTTGTTTTTAAGCTTAACCAACCATGAGATAGGTTGTAAGTATTAGGACATAGGTGTGAGATGTGTTAGACACAAGTTGGATAAGTTTAAACAAGTTCTTGAATAACATCAAACAAAACAGAAAGTTTTGGTCCTTTTTAGGGCAATTCCAAACATGATTTTTCCAGGGAAAAACCAAGGAATCAAACCCAAGAACATAACAAAGCAATAGAAGAAAGAATCAAGTGATTTGGAGTGAAAACAAGCAAGTTACACTTACTTTTGTTAAGATGTATGAATCTGTCCAAGAACTCTGATATGAAACAGATTGAGAGTGAATTTGTGGAGTGAAATGAGTTGTGAAAGTGTAAAATGGGTTGAAGAGGGTGTGTATTTATAGTGGAAGAGATTAGAGATGATTGGAGGTGTTTAGAGGTGGATTAAAGGGGATTGGGTGAGGTTAGGACTTAGGATTTCGTGCATAATCAGCTGAAGAAACACAATCTGTCGAAACAGGGCCTTGGCGTGACGCCAAGTACCCTAGCGTCACGCGGCGCCCCCTTTTGGGGAAGTTTGGCTTAATTACATTTCAGTCCCTGTAGTTTAAGTTTGATGCTTTTAGGTGCATTCTTGATAGTTTAGGGACTTGTTTTGATATAAAAGCATAGTATAAGGCATAATCAAGCATGAGGAACATAATCAAAGTATAATTAAGCGTATGAAGGTCGTATTCAAGTATCGTTTATGCTTGAAACACGTTTTATGCATAAGTTTCATGTATCTACAAGTTTAGCACATAGTTTCCAAGAATTACGAATAAGCATCAATTGTTCCATGAAATTGAATGTATGAGCATATATAAAGTATGTGTAACATGTAATTAACAAAATATGAGTTTTATTCATGATCCAAGTCTCGGATTTTACAACGGTTACAAAGAAAGGACGATCACAAGAACACAAGGTTTCCAAAAATAGAAACACGAACAAGACTTGCTATAAAAGGAAAGTACAAATAAGCGGGGCGTTACAGTCTCCCCTCCTTTAGGGAATTTCGTCCTGAAATTGAGGAAGGCTTAGGGAAAAGATGTGGATACTTCGCCTTCATGTCACTCTCGAGTTCCCAAGTAAATTCAGCGCCACGCTTTCCTTCCCATCGAACCTTGACGATAGGAATTCGGCTGCGCCTCAATTGCTTGGCTCCTCGGTCCATGATTTCGACCGGTTTTTCCACAAAATGAAGTGTTTCGTTAACTTGTAAGTCTTCGAGAGGAACGTGTAGTCCTTCGTCAGCTAGGCACTTCTTCAAGTTGGATACGTGGAAGACAGGGTGTACATTGTTGAGTTCTTCAGGCAGGTCCAGTCTATACGCAACCTTGCCAATCCTTTCGAGAATTCTGAAAGGACCAACGTAGCGAGGTGCGAGTTTCCCTTTCTTGCCAAATCGAACCACGCCCTTCCAAGGGGATACCTTGAGAAGCACGAAGTCACCTGTCTCGAATTCCATTGGTTTGCGATCCTCATCGGCGTAGATCTTTTGTCGGTGCCTAGCTTTTAGTAAATTGTCTCGAACCTGTAAAATCTTGTCCGTCGTCTCTTGTATGAGCTCGGGACCAGTAATTTGAGCGTCACCAATCTCGTGCCAACAAATAGGCGAACGGCACTTGCGACCATACAATGCTTCAAAAGGTGCCATTTTAATACTCGTGTGATAACTGTTATTATACGAGAATTCGACCAAGGGCAAGTGTTTATCCCAGTTGCCACCAAAATCTATTACGCATGAACGAAGCATATCCTCTAAGGTTTGGATAGTACGCTCGGTTTGACCGTCTGTCTGAGGAAGGAAGGCAGTACTAAGGTTAAGTTCAGTACCCATAGCAGATTGAAAAGTTTGCCAAAGGCGAGACGTAAAACGAGCGTCACGGTCGGAAATGATGTCAACGGGAATACCATGGCGGCAGATGATCTCATCAGTGTAGATTTTAGCCAATTTCGCGACTTTGAAATCTTCACGGATGGGAAGAAAGTGAGCTGACTTGGTTAATCGATCAACGATCACCCAAATACTGTCATGGCCAGCAGAAGTGCGGGGGAGCTTAGTGATAAAATCCATGGAAATGCTCTCCCATTTCCAGATAGGAATCCTTGGTTGTTCGAGTAAGCCAGAGGGACGTTGATGTTCGGCTTTCACCTTTGAACACGTGAGACATTTCGAGACAAAAGTGGCTATACCCTTCTTCATTCCAGGCCACCAATAGGACGTACGCATATCATGGTACATCTTGTCGGCACCAGGGTGAATAGAATACTTCGTGTTATGTGCCTCCTTCATCAGGAATTTGCGAAGATTATCGCGATTAGGAATCCAGATACGATTGAGATAGTATAAAATACCATCAGGTTTGGACACGAGACTGTTTTCAGCACCACATTGCATCTCGTTGTAGAGGTTACCCTCGTTAACCGATGAATATTGAGCTTCACGTATGCGATTCTGAAGATCGTGGACAAGTTGGAAAAAACGGATACTTTTGACATGAGTTTTACGACTAAGGGTGTCTGCTACTACGTTCGCTTTACCTGGGTGGTATTTGATTTCACAGTCGTAGTCGTTTAATAGTTCCACCCAACGGCGTTGACGCATGTTCAGTTCTTTTTGATTGAAGATGTGTTGAAGGCTCCTATGGTCGGTGAAGACCACACACTTAGTACCATAAAGGTAGTGTCACCAAATCTTCAATGCAAAAACAACTGCTCCAAGTTCAAGGTCGTGAGTAGTATAGTTTTTCTCATGTATTTTGAGTTGCCTTGACGCATAAGCGATGACCTTTTCTCGTTACATAAGCACATAACCAAGACCAAGGCGGGAAGCATCGCAATATACGACAAAGTCGTCGTTTCCATCAGGAAGTGTGAGGATAGGAGCATTGCATAGCATGTCCTTGAGCGTTTAAAAAGACTCCTCTTGCTCGGGACCCCAAACAAAAGGTTTCTCCTTTTGAGTCAAGGAGGTCAAAGGGACGGCGATTTTCGAAAAGTTGGAGATGAAGCGACGATAGTAACCAGCAAGACCAAGAAACGAACGAATTTCGGATGGAGATTTAGGTGTGATCCAATTCTTCACAGCTTCGATTTTGGCAGGGTCAATGTGAATACCAAGTTCGTTGACAGTATGACCAAGGAATTGAACCTCTTTTAACCAAAATTCACACTTGGAGAATTTGGCGTATAGACGTTCAGCACGAAGAAGTTCTAGAATAAGACGCAAGTGTTGTTTATGCTCCTCTTGTGTCTTGGAATAGATGAGAATATCGTCAATGAAAACGATCACGAAACGGTCCAAGTATGCTTTGCACACGCGGTTCATCAAGTCCATGAATACAGCAGTTGCGTTGGTCAAACCAAAGGGCATAACTACGAATTCATAATGCCCATAACGCGTACGGAAGGCGGTTTTAGGCACATCTTCCTCGAGAACTCGAAGTTGATGATATCCAGAACGAAGATCGATTTTTGAAAAGCAGGTCGCGCCTTGCAACTGGTCGAAGAGATCATCGATGCGCGGAAGAGGGTATCGGTTCTTGATGGTAAGCTTGTTGAGCTCACGATAGTCAATACACATTCGGAATGACCCATCTTTCTTTTTGACGAACAAAATGGGAGTGCCCCAAGGAGAAGTACTAGGGCGTATAAAGCCTTTATCAAGAAGCTCTTGAAGTTGACTTGAGAGATCTTACATCTCAGAGGGTGCTAAACGGTAAGGGGATTTAGCGACGGGCGTTGCGCCAGGCACTAAATCGATGCGAAAGTCGACAGAATGAGCAGGAGGCGGACCAGGAAGATCGTCGGGAAATACATCAGGGAAGTCACGTACAACGGGAACGTCGCTTATGCTTGGGCCTTTGTCCCTCTTTTCCACAATGTGAGCGAGAAAGGAGAAGGTACCCTTGCGTAAGAATTTGTTTGTTTGATACACGACATAAGCTTAAGGCCTTGAGAAGGCTTTTCACCATAGACGTGTAGGGAGTCACCGTTTGGAAGAGGTAGGCGAATAAACTTCTCAGAACAGACAACTTCAGCACGAACTCGCCTAAGCCAGTCCATACCTACTATGATGTCGAAACTACCCATTTGCATAGGTATGAGATCGATTGAAAACATATGATCGTTAAGGATTAAAGAACAATCGGAGAGAACGGAATCGACAGCGACGGTTTTACCATTAGCGACCTCGACCGCGAAAGATTTTGGCAGCTTGGAGCGTTTACACTTAAGCAAGGATTCGAATTCTATCGACACAAAACTTTTATCGGCGCCAGTATCAAATAGACAAGAAGCATAAATATGGTTAACAAGAATGTACCAGTAATGACGTCGTTCGCGTTTTGAGCCTGAGCAGTAGTGAGAAGAAAAGCTCGGCCTCTAGCAGGCTGTTGAGCTTGTTGCTGCTGCTGTTGCTGTTGCTGTGGTTGTTGTTGTCGAGGCTGTTGCGGCTGTTGTCGTTGAGGGCAGAAGTTGGCCATATGGTTGGTATCACCACACGTGAAACATGCTCGCACAGGGGCGACTTGATTTGGAGCTAAAAGGGCTTGGTTTTGATAAGCCTGTGGTGAGACGCGGCAGTATGGAGAAGTATGCCCAAATCGGCCACACTTGACGCACTTTCGACACAGAACGTTTGGAGGGTGATGATACTGGCATTGACCACACTTAGGTTGCGTTCCAACATAATTTCTGTGTGGGGTTTCATCGTTGGCAATAGCAGGCATGGCTTGTAGGGGTTGTGGGTTTGGCAGAGTGACAACCGCATAATTTTGGCTTGAAGCCTTCCGCTTCTTGCCCTGGTTTTTCTTGGACGATCGGGAGGGTAAGGGCTCATCAGTAGCAGTGTCAATTGTAGCTTGGCGTGCATTCTTCGTTGAAACCTTGTCAAAGGCTCCATGAAGAACGCAGTTGTTGTTAAGTTCGGTGGCTATACGAAAAGCATCTTCAATGGTCTGGGGATTGGCAGAGGCAAGGTGGTTTATCAGGGAAGGTGCAACACAACGAAAGAATTTGGCTATGGTCTTGGGGACGGTCTCAACTTGCCTAGGACAGAGGACACTGAGTTGTTTGAAGCGCGTAATCAGGCCATCCATGTCACTCCCTTTCTGAGTAAGGTTCAAAAATTCGTTCTCCAATTTTTGGAGTTCATGGGGAGGACAAAAGTGGTCTCTCATAAGCTGTTTGAAATCGCCCCAAGGCATAGCATGTGCGACCTCGTTTCCCCTCTTATTGCGTTCTGTCGTCCACCATTCGAGTGCCTTTTCACGAAACACCCCAGTTGCATTCAAGGTTCTTAGTTCATCAGGGCAGCCACTTTGCAGGAAGGTAAGCTCGATTGCGTCAAACCAGTTCATCATGGCAGTAGCGCCATTTTTGCCAGTAAACTCCAAGGGTTTACAAGCCATGAATTGCTTAAACTGGAAGGTTGATTTGGGTTTGTCTGCCTTTGAGTCGACAGAGCCATGCGGTGAATCAGGGTTTGGCTGAATCTTGCTAACAATGTCAGGTAGGACCTTAGCAAATTGCTTGGCCATGAATCTCATGCAATCCTTTTGTGACATGGTGTTGGAAGTCGAACCCTTCTTTGACTTGGTTTTCTTTGATGCACCGCTGGACGACATCTAAGGATGGAAAGAGAAGGAAAGGATGAGACTTGATCATAATTTTAAAACAAGGTTTTTGCATGTAAAAACAGGTGAGTGTTCATGTATCATGTAAAGTTCACATAAAGCATAAGTTTCCAACATGTATTCAACAAGTATAACACACATGATTGCGTAAAGGGGGTATAAATTTAGTTTGTTCACGAGAATTATTATTGTTTTTGGTTGCGATGACGTGCGGAGCGAGTTTAAAAGTTTGAAATGAAGAACGTTCAAGTATAAAATCACATATAAATTGAGATACATAAAAAGAGAGGCTCAATAAAACGTTGGATTGTTTCGGGTAGAGAAACGTCGACTATTCCAAAGTGGGTCGAAAGTCCTTTCGAATTAGAGAAAACGTGCTTTGGCCTATAGGTAAGATACTCTCATCGAGAAGCGATTAACGGTATCTTACCCTTCCAGTTACTACACGTCTCTAACCGATCGAAACAATCGGGACTTTGGTGAGATCGAAAATCGAGGATTGGGACTTAATCGACAAGTTACGGGTTTCACCCCTATCTTGACGATTTCGTACCCTAAATGTGGTTGGTACTCGTCGGGTCAAAATATAATTTCAACACTTTGACGAGGGTCCACTAGAGTTTGAATTGGAAATTACCATTAAGTTGTGGATTTCACTCCTAGCTTAATGGTGGAATTTCGTGCAAAAATAGTTTAAGGTAGAATGAGAGTCGTTTACCAAATTGTGGGTTTCACGCCTATTTTGGTAAACTCGTCTCTTTTGTATAAGAGTGTCTTCAAGTCTTCAAGTGTATTGTGTAAAATGTCTTAGGAAAGACATTATGTAAATATTAAGACCAAAAGAAGAGAAAGGAGCAAAGAAGGAAGAATAACGTTTTAAGCAAGTAACAAGAATGGTCAACAATATGGTTCCTACTATAGACTAGGTCGAACATGGAAATTCTACCTAATTCCCTATAGTTATGGCTCTGATACCAATCTGTCACACCCTAACCAATGGCGGAAACATCGGGATGAGACGAAGTGTGAAGATTGCAAGAGACTTCATAACGCTATGTGTGACAATTTTTAATAAACCGATTTCATTTCATAAAGTAAATTTGTCAACATTACAAGACATTCAAATACGACGAGTTCAAAGAAGTACATAACAACATAAGCAAAATTGATACAACATATTAAACCTAAACGTCTATATGTGTATCTAGGCATCAACGCAACTTCTTTTCATAGCATCGTCATCATCAACCTGTAACATGTTTAAAATACAATCCAATGCAAAAGCAATGGCGAGTATACAAGTTTGGTACGTACATAACAAAAGATAAGTTTTAAACAATTCCTCATAGCAAGCATGTGATTCAAGATAAACAATAAATTTGGCATGTGTCTAACATATCAAACCAATAATGAGACGGAAGATGCTCATGACATAACCACAAGTCTACGGGCGGGTCGTCAATCCTATAGTGCTACATATGTCACAGTTAGGCTCATACGAAGTTAATGATAAGTTCAACACATAAGAATCACCCAAGTTCAAAGTATCAAGCAATCACGTATACAAGCATGTTATAGGAATGTTCATGTGTTTAAGCAAAATGTTCATGTGTAAGTTTTTGATAGGTAAACATGTTACACCCTAAAAGTGGTAAAAGTAAAAGAGGGGAATACGAGTATACTCACGGTGGTTGCAAGCTTTCCTACTTGAAATCCCGCGAGTGTGTTGGTGGATGGATTAGTTTGGAGCACCTAGTCCTTCTACATGAGGAAACATAGGTATGTGAGTTTGGCGTTTAACGGAAGATTATAAATTCGGAGTTTAATATAGCATAAAGTATAAAATATGATACGGAAAATAATCATCTTTAACTTAGTAACCCTTGTATGACACTATGTAACCACTAGGGTTATATTGTATTTCATGGGTAGTGCACCCATTAGAATCATACTTAGAGTCTTAGGTCTTAGATGATATTCTACTACTTTAACATATAAACACAAGTTTAACATTAAAGGTTCGAATGAGTGTATGTACATATTTAGGTTAAGTATTACATATGATTTGGTCCAATAATTCATGTAGGAGGTAGAAGATTAGAATCCTCATTTAGGCACCTCGAGTTATCATGGAAGTCATGTATGGGGTAGGAAGAACAAGCTTCCGTTTAGGAACCCCTTGAATGTTCACCACTTCACTTGATGTAAAAACAACCAAGGAGGGTCACGAACTAGGATTTGTATAATAATATAAACAACCTAACTAAGGAGAAATCATCAAATCATGTGAGGATTTTATGTTGGAACAACCCAAGTTGTTCCATAATCACTCATTCATCAAGGTCTAAGCTTGACATGACTTGTGGGTTAAATACCCTAACAAAACAGAAAGTTTATGAGGTTTAATCCTCTGATTTAAGTGTCTCAACCTTGTTTTTAAGCTTAACCAACCATGAGATAGGTTGTAAGCATTAGGACATAGGTGTGAGATGTGTTAGACACAAGTTGGATAAGTTTAAACAAGTTCTTGAATAACATCAAACAAAACAGAAAGTTTTGGTCCTTTTTAGGGCAATTCCAAACATGATTTTTCCAGGGAAAAACCAAGGAATCAAACCCAAGAACATAACAAAGCAATAGAAGAAAGAATCAAGTGATTTGGAGTGAAAACAAGCAAGTTACACTCACTTTTGTTAAGATGTATGAATCTGTCCAAGAACTCTGATTTGCAACAGATTGAGAGTGAATTTGTGGAGTGAAATGAGTTGTGAAAGTGTAAAATGGGTTGAAGAGGGTGTGTATTTATAGTGGAAGAGATTAGAGATGATTGGAGGTGTTTAGAGGTGGATTAAAGGGGATTGGGTGAGGTTAGGACTTAGGATTTCGTGCATAATCAGCTGAAGAAACACAATATGTCGAAACAGGGCCTTGGCGTGACGCCAAGGACCCTAGCGTCACGCGGCGCCCCATTTTGGGGAAGTTTGGTTTAATTACATTTCAGTCCCTGTAGTTTAAGTTTGATGGTTTTAGGTGCATTCTTGATAGTTTAGGGACTTGTTTTGATATAAAAGCATAGTATAAGGCATAATCAAGCATGCGGAACATAATCAAAGTATAATTAAGCGTATGAAGGTCGTATTCAAGTATCGTTTATGCTTGAAACACGTTTTATGCATAAGTTTCATGTATCTACAAGTTTAGCACATAGTTTCCAAGAATTACGAATAAGCATCAATTGTTCCACTAAATTGAATGTATGAGCATATATAAAGTATGTGTAACATGTAATTAACAAAATACGAGTTTTATTCATGATCCAAGTCTCGGATTTTACAACGGTTACAAAGAAAGGACGATCACAAGAACACAAGGTTTCCAAAAATAGAAACACGAACAAGACTTGCTATAAAAGGAAAGTACAAATAAGCGGGGTGTTACACGAAACTTGTAATAAAATAATTGGATATTTTCAGTCTAAATAATCTTGTTAAAATTTCCGCTGCCAAATTAAATACTAATACGACGGGTTTCTGTCCAGCGGCGTTCGAACCAGGAAACTGGGTCGTGGGCCGTGACAATAGCCCATCTCCTTCACCGATCACCTCGGCTATAAATAGAGAACTTCACCTCCAGGTTTAAGGATTGCTCTCTTGCACTCTCACTAAATACATACACTATATTCCACAAAACAAGTTCTTATTCTCACGTCGGAGTGTGGTTACGAGGAGAACCCCCTATTCCCCACCTTATAACTAACTTCACGGTGTGTTGATTGTTTTGCAGGATTGAGGAAGTTGTTCATCAAGTTCAGAAGAAGATTAACCTTATTTGGACAAGACACAAACCACAGGCTAATCTCCGGATTAACCTGGTGGTTCTTCACGAGTGGAAACATACCGAACATGTAAAATACCTGCCAAAACCATGTCATGAATAAAATGTTTGGTGGGATGATGAAACACCGGGTTTGCTGCAAGATATGTAGCGCCAATATTGTTACACCAAAGAGATGGTGGACAAGTCATCGTAATATGTAACTCATGCAATATGGATGTAATCCATCGTAACTCTGCAGCAGTATGAACAAGAGCACGATACTCAGCCTCAGTACTCGATCTGGCAACCGTATGTTGTTTCTTGGAACTCCAACGGATGAGGTTGGACCTAAGAAAAACATTATAACCTGTGGTAGAACGTCGATCACTGGGACAACCAGCCCAGTCAGCATCACTATAAGCATGTAAATCAAGACAAGTAGACCGAAGTATGCATAAACCATGAGAGACAATACCCTTGTGGTACCGAAAAATACGCTTGACAACGACCCAATGTTGAGTAGTAGGTGTCTGAAGAAACCGTAACACCTTGCTAACCGCATAAGTAATCTCTGATCGTGTCAATATAAGATACTGTAATGCACCAACCGTACTTCGGTAAGTAATAAGATCAGATAAAGGACCACTAGTATGTCGAGAAAGTTGTCTACTAGAAGAGACAGGTGTAGATAACGATCGACTATCAGTAAACTAGTATGATGTAACAAATCAAGTAAGTAACGTTCTTATGATAAAGGTAATACATCCTCAGAGAAAGTAGTCTGAACACCCAGAAAATATGACAACTGACCCAAATCCTTGAGCGCAAACTAGGAGTGTAAGCGCCCAATCAATCCAGAAACAAAGTCAGAAGAGCTCCTAGTAATAATGATGTCATCAACATAGATCAAAACATAACAAAGTATCGAATCTTGGCTGTAAACAAAAAGAGATACATCTGAAATACACTTAGTGAAACCACCAGCAAGACGAGACGTGTATAGCTTGGAAAACCAAGCTCTAGGATCTTGCTTCAGGCTATAAAGAGCCTTCTGCAGAGGACATACATAATGTGGTCTAGATGTGTTAGCAAAGCCTGGGGGTTGTGTTATATACACAGTCTTAGAAAGATCCCCAAGTAAGAACGCATTGTTGACATCAACTTAACGAATAGACCATCCTTGAGAAAAGACGACATAAAGAACAAGACGAATAATAGTACGTGGGTTTGACCATAGGACTAAAAGTCTTAGCGTAGTCAATACCCTCAGTCTGATGAAAGCCCTTCGCAACAAGTCGGTCTTTATAACAACTCACCGATCCATCAGGATTATGTTGGCCTGCACCAAACACCAGTAATAAAGCAAAACTTTGGGTTTAATTGGAAACATACAACATACATCTTTAAATATACAACATATCATCATGCTAACAACTAATCTAACTACCATGCCAACTCATGTTCAGCTGTCATGACTTACTCTACTCATACATAACAAATACACACTCTAATAATATATATATATATATATATATATATATATATATTCATTAAAAAATTAGCAATTAAATATCATTTCACATTACATTTGCAAGGATTTAAATCCATACCACTTTTATGGAAAGCAAACATTAGAGCATCTGCAATGGTGGTCAAAGTCCATACTCCAGCTTATTTAGTCGAATGTTTTAAAAATCGGTATGAACCGGCCGGTTAGACCGGATACCGACACATGCCCGGTACGATAAAGGACGGTAAAACCCAAATACGGTATGTCTTATGTACCGCCAGTAAATCCGGTTTGCATTATCCTAAAATTTGATTTTTTTAATTATAAAAAAATACGATATTAAGGTAATACTGACGTTCCATTGTTGGTGATTAACCTTGTGCCTCCATTACAATATTTCGTCGCTATTGAAACAGTTACTCACATCATCCAATGTAATATTGTTTATAAGTAATAAAAATACTCATAAAAATGCATAACATTTTACAAGAAAATAATTTTTTTTAAATAAAACCATAATCAGTTATATAAATCTTAATTGATATTGGATTATTTTTATAGATTAATTTGTATTTTATTAAATTATAGTGTTAACTAGTGACCCGATTGAACCGCCCGGTACAACCCGGTTCAACCGGTTGAACCATTTCAGAGCCTAACCCTGTATGAATAAAAAACCGGTTTTTAAAACATTGGTTTAGTCAGCATGTCACATCATTCCAAACTATCACTATTCTAAACCCTATTTTTTCCACAACAATAAACAATTCCAAATCTCTACATCACACTCCAGTTTTTATACTAAAATAAATAAATAAGTTTGTTAATGGGTGGCCCCCACCCTTTCAAACCAAGCTCGTAGCTCAAGCAAACCGGTCTGCATGGGTTAAACGCCTCCAACAAGGCTTGTCTAGTGGGGGGGGGGGGTGTTCCGCTCTGCGGACTTGAGCAATGGACGTCCTGTTCTTTAATCTCTTATACTACTAGCAAAGACCACTTATATAAGTATATAAAAATAGAGTTAAATGCCATTTTAGTCCCTGTGGTTTGGGCCATTTTGCCAGTTTAGTCCAAAGGTTTCATTTTTAACCTATGGATCCAAAAAGGTTTCACAGTTGCCATTTTAGTCCACTGGGTTAACTTCATTCGTTTTTTCTGTTAACGAGAATGCCAATTCGGTCATTTTGTATGTAATTCTGTTAACTAAAAGGGCAATTCAGCCATATAAAATGACCGAATTGGCATTCTCGTTAACAGAAAAAACGAATGAAGTTAACCCAGTGGACTAAAATGGCAACTGTGAAACTTTTTTGGACCCACAGGTTAAAAATGAAACCTTTGGACTAAACTGGCAAAATGGCCCAAACCACAGGGACTAAAATGGCATTTAACTCATAAAAATATATTATACCATTTACCACATATTGTTAAAGCTTATTATAATGTCATAGTTGATAGGGTTGTAAATGAACCGAACGTTCAACGAAAAGTTTCTGAACCGTTCAGGGGGAGATTCGTTTATGTTCGTTCGATTAGCTTAACGAACGAACACGAACAAAAAATTTCATTCGGTTAGCTTAGCGAACGAACATGAACAAAAGTCTCGTTCATTCAACTGCGTTCGTGAATGTTCGGTTACATTTGTTCATGTCGTTCGTGTTCGTTTGATTATATTAAAAAAATGAATAAATAATAAACATTTTATCTAAACATACTGAAAACTTGAAACCCTGTTTTTTTTTCTAAGTTAGCTAAAATTTGGACATTCAAGGGATTTTTTGGGATAGTTATGTCTAAATTAGTTAAACTTTGAATATTATGTCTAATTTAGTTAAACTTCATTCATCGATTGGTGGTTGTATTAGACTTCTTGTGTTTTAAATTATCGGTTGTTACTAGAACGTAAGTCTATGTAACCGAAAATATTGAAATCACCATAAGATGTGATAGGACAAGCAAAACAAACTGAACTACCAAAAGAGCTAGCCGGGGTACATGATGTGTTTCATGTATCTAATCTCAATAAATTTTTATAGGACGAATCCATGGTAGTACCTCTTCAAGATAGAGGTAAATGAAAAGCTAAAATTTGTTGAGAAACCTCTCCAAATTGAAGACGGAAAGGTCAAACACCTTAACATAAGAGATTGGTACTGGTCAAAGTCAAGTGGGATTCAAAAAGAGGACCTGAGTACACATGGGAACTGGAATCGGAAATGAAGTGGAAATATCCTTACTTGTTCCAGTAAATCTCGAGGACAAGATTTTAAATAAGGTGAGGAGGATGTAAGGACCTGCACGAAAATGTCCTAAAACACTCCGTAAGTGGAAACCCGGACCCCTAAAACCCTAATCCTTGTGAAAAATCAAGAAAACCCAAATTTGTTGATCTGTCGCGGGCCGCATAAGACTTAAGGAGAGCTTACGCGGGGTTCGACAGCCTGACCAAACAACGGAGGACGATCAAGGCCACGTGGCAGACCTACGCCATGACACGGCTGCCCTAGCCGTAGCTAGGGTGGCCCTCGCGGGGCGCGTAAGCCGGCCTTAGGGCCTACGCGGGCCGCGACAGACCCAAAAATCAGCTATAAATTGGACGTTGCATGGCCTTTCTTCTGTGTTCGAAATTCACTTTCAAAACGTCAAAATTCTGCTTATATACGAGTGTTTAAGGGTCGAGATGCTGCTATGATTACAGGGTAATAACTCGATCACTGCTACGATACAATGTCCGATTGATTGAAACCGATCTGATGGATGTTTAAGTGCTGCCTGAATTCGGGCTATACTTTGTCATTCGTCGTGAGGGTTTTGATTTCGTGAATTTATCGTAAATGTTGTATTAAGTTACTAACCTAGTTTCGTTTGCATTATTTAACTAGGTTACCAGGCTTAATTAGTAGGCAAAATCTATCCAGTTAAACTTGCAATGCGAATCATTCTCTTTTTACCAAATTGTTTCCAAAACCCTATTTATTTTCAAAGTTATAATTACAGGGATTAAGTCTTTGTAATCTTCAATTACAGCTGGTATGTGGGGTTTTGTATACATTACTTGATAGCCGTCACCATTGGACAACAGGTTAGCCAATGGGTGATATGACCATAGTCACAGATACGGTCGAGTGACAAATACCGTTGGGTAATTGGTTGATATAAACATTGTAATCGCCCTTAATACTATAATTTATAACAATGTGTCGTTTTGTGCAAATTGAATGACTCGCCAGTATTTCCCCACTGATAAAATCTTTTTAAACATGTTTTAGGTGATTTACTGTGAACAAGGAAAAGTGTCGCGTAGCACTACTAGCTTGGATAAAGTGGCTTAGTAAATAAATAAACATGTTTTGGTAAACAGGGGATTTCTCCAGTGAAATTCCTTTAATGTAAATTACGGGGTTTGTCCCGAAACTTGTAATAAAATAATTGGATATTTTCAGTCTAAATGATCTTGTTAAAATTTCCGCTGCAAAATTAAATACTAATACCACGGGTTTCTGTCCCGCGGCGTTCGAACCAGGAAACTGGGTAGGGGGCCGTGACAATAGCCCATCTCCTTCACAGATCACCTCGGCTATAAATAGAGAACTTCACCTCCATGTTTAAGGATTGCTCTCTTGCTCTCTCACTTAATACACACACTATATTCCTCAAAACAAGTTCTTATTCTTACGTCGGAGTGTGTGACAACTGGCACAAACCGGTAATTTCTGTACACTTTAATTATTATTTAATGACTACAATTATGTGCTTTAATGTCAACATTATCTGTTTACATACTACACAAGTGAATTCATGCACGTTTTATACTACAAAATATTGCTTTATGCATTAACAAGAGTGTTGCGTCAGAAATACTAGTAAACTCACCGGTAAGACACATTGTGTCAACAATTCTGCAGAAATAGTTAGACAATAGAATTGGAGCCTAGGTGTAGGTCCAATGACAAGAATGCATTAAAACCTAAGAGTACATACAAGGGTTAACATATAGACGTTCTGAAAGCTAAAATACGCACTAAAAAGCACCCGAAATGCACTTTAAGTGCAGAATTTTACTAAATTCAGCTCTAATCAGCTTTTTAACCTCAAATTATCATGCAGAATTTACGTTTCATCATCCAGAATACTTCCCTAAGTGTCAGGAATTAAATATGTCACAAAAAGGTACTTAAAAGACACTAAACGGTGAAATTTAGCACTTTAACGAACCGGTATTTAACCGAACAACCGGACATTACCCGAAACACCAAAATATTGCTAGAAGCATTGTTTGTTCATTTCTGAGCTAGTTATGATTCCCGAACACCATAACACCCCTTATAACACTATAACACATTAAATCCTTGAACTAAATACTTGAAACTTAACTTGATTTTGTAATTAGTAATTGGAAATTTCACTTTACCCCCCTCCCCCCTAATAGTGTGGACGGTCACAAGGGAGGTGACCCCACCAAAATCTTGTTAAAAATCTACATGATCTTCTTTGGGATACTTCTTGGATTTGAAGAGATCTTGTATGTACTAGGGTGGACACAAGAACCATTATGTAATACTTCAAGATTGATTATAAGTAACCACCTCTCACCATCATCTTCAACACACCACTTCACTCCTCCCTTGGCTCCCCCATTCTCGGCTCACACCCACCCCCATACTCCATCCATTTTCATTCAACTTTCAAGCATTCCAAGTTCACTAAAAGGTGCAAGAAGGTGTCTAACGGAGTGTAGAGCTTGAAGAAGTTGAAGGACCTCTTCCGTTTGCTTTTACCCACTCGATTTTCATCATCTTTCTTCCCTAGCTTGAAGCTAGTGGTAAGGCTCTTTTGATCTTTGTTTACATCCATTTTGCTTGGTTAAAAGATATAGTATGATGATTTACACTAGACCATTAAAAGACATATTCTGAAACTTAAACATAAGTCTTACACATAATGAAATAGTGACGAAACTATGTGTTTAGTGTATGAATGATGCTTGTTTGTTGAAATGACGATGTTGATCATCACATAAAGCTTGCTAGATTGTGATTAAACACATGATCTAGCAAGTGGAAGGATGATTATGTAACAACATGAAATAATCATCCTCTAGTAAACACATGAACTTGATAAATGGAATGATTTCTTGAAAAGTAATAAACAAAAGAAGCTAGTAAACTTATAAATCCAAGATTTATGAATGATTTTTCCAAGAAAAACAAGTGTAAAATATGATTTTTAGAAGATCATGATTCTTACATAAACCAATATTATTTTTGGTGGAAAAACAAGTGTATGAACACTTGTGAAACAAGAGAGTTAATGAAATCAACATTTTTGTAAATTATGTTTACAAGTTGTAAACACTAAATCTTTTCAAGAATGGAATTTTTGACGAAATAAACACACTTTAAAGAGTAACTAAGTCTACTAGAGACATTGCCAAGTTACTACAAGTTTTGAGGAAAAAAAAACAAGTTCATGTTGTCATGTAACTTACTTGATTTTAACACTTGTTAGATGAGAAATGAGTTGTTGACTGTTGATCATGTTTTAAAAGAAAATAAACACATGTTTTGAAAACATGGGAAACCTCCATTTTTAGGGGAAACTCTGCCAAAATTTTATAAATTTCGACACTTAGAAAAATATAAGTTTTTGAGAAACTTATTCCCTAAAAATGTATCTAAAAACATTTACCAAGGTTTCCCAAACTTTTGTGTTAAGAAATGAGGATTTCTTCAAAAAAAAATGGATATTAAGTATGTATATTTGTGAGAAAAATATATATATTTGATCACCAAATTTTGTGCTAAGTGTATGTAGTATGTATTATACGTGATAGTGTATTAGGACTTGAAAATACACTAAGTACTCCCAAAGAGTGAAAATACAAAATACAACATACTTAGACAAATACAAGAAAATATATTACTTGATAGAATAAATAACTTGGACAAGTTATGAACATGAAATGAAGATTTAGACAAAATACATAATTCGGATGCAAAATACAAGATACTTATATTTATTGTTGAGAAAATAATATAAGTAAGACCCATAGTTAAAAATATAAACTATTTTTAACACAAGAACACATATACAAAAGATAATGACTTGTGCTTGTGCGATACAAGTCTAGTGACTAACGATAAGAGCACACGTATAGGTCACGACGTTAATTATGCAAATCCGGTGAAGTTTACGACGCAAGGAACGCAAAGTTGTGAGTTCATGCTCCCCCTTTTCTTTAACTGTTTTTGGTTTTATAACTCTCGGGGGTGAAATACATGTTACAAATATTACAATATTTACAAATTGTACGATACAAGAACAAGAAGCACTCTTGGTGATAACTAGTACCAAGTATGATGCGTGTTGAGGAATAATACGAGAAATCGTGTCACGAATAGGGTACCATAAGCACCATTAATCGTGTACATACTTAGACCGCAGAACAAAAGATTAGATCTAATGGGTACTAGGGCAACCCCACTCTTGGTGATAACTAGTACCACGTAGTGTTTTTGTGTCTCCGTCGTGAATCGACAACTAGAAAAATGCCTATGGTTTGGTTGCTTCCTATGTCGTGTCACAAGTTAATGGCCTTGCAACCCATTAACAACTTGATACATACACGAATACTTGATTTATACATGAATACTTGATTTATACAAGAAACATACCATGTTTTTCATACAAAGTATACAAACGTTCAATACAAGAACTGCTTGAATTCACACCAACCTTATGTTGACGTTTTTCCAAAACTCACATGTATTTCAGGTAACTAAAAGTGGATGTGTGCGCAGTCTTACTCATGCTCGTGGATGTCGTTTATGTTTGTCTTTAATAAGTTGTAAACTTTCAGACAATATGTTGTTTCGGGATGTAAACACTTAATCTATGTTTCCTTTATGTAATGGTAATGACGTTTGAAGTTATTTTTATGAGCATGTAGTATGTTTACCTTTCGTATGCAATGAGAACCTTTCATGATCACACCTCGTGCTTCCGCCGCAGATAGGGGTGTGACAGATTGGTATCAGAGCTGCGATTGTAGTGAAACAGTATTCCTTCTCGAGTCTAGTCTACTGTAACAACCCTCGGTAAAACCAACACCCTCATTATATTTTGTATACCCTATTATATCTTAAAATATTCCAATATGTCTCATATTACACCCCTTATGTGAAAACCGAGCCCAAATTATGTTGTAGTTTATAAAATAAATCAAAAACAAGAAATAGTAAGCTGAGGCGGGCCGCGTAGGACCTCACCTCAAGCTTACGCGGGCTGTATCAGTGTTTAAGACTGATACCGTTTATTCCTTTAGTTCATACGGGCCGCATAATACTCTTCATTAGTTCACGCGGGCCGCGCGTGTTCCAAATGGTGGCGCATCCCTGAGCCGACACGTGTCGAAATCGTGCCGAGTCTACTTGGTGATCAGGCTAAGCTATAGGCTGACCGCGTGTTGACGCGGGCCGCGTAAGGCTTAGCCTTAACTTACGCGGGCCGCCTAAGAGTCGTATTTCACAACTATAAATAGTAGGCATCAGTTTTCAGTTTCCGTCGCTCATTCACACTTCTCAATCTCGAATTCTGAAAGTATTAGGCATAATATTTGAGTATTATACCCCCTAATTAGCGAGGTTCTGCTCTGTTGTAAGTATTATAACCCCAGTTTCATAATAGTTACGCTGCCCGATTAATTTAGGGTTCCGTAACAACTGTCGTGGTTCTGCCCGACGTAGTTGTTGGAATGCCGTCTCGGGGAGTGTATCATTAATAATTTCAAAGGGTTATGATACTAACCAATGTACATTTGTATAAATTATAGATTATTCCCAGGAAACCCTTACAAGAAGCCTAAGATAGCAAAGTGAGTTTATCCTCTTTTTGTTAACAGTTTTTACAAAACCTTAAATGTTTTACAATGTGATTAAGCGGTGATTGAGTCTTTGTAGTCTTCAATTACTGCCGGTATGTTAGGGTTTTGTATACAAAATTTACTACACTGTGAGTAGTAAGTCGAGGATGACAGTACGTTACCATTGGGACAATGAGTTAGCCAATGTGTAATATGACCCATAAGTCAGTGGATTGATAGTACCAAATGGAGTAATTGTGTAGACATAAACATTGTAATCGTCCTCGATACTGTTTTAATCTATAAAATGTTTCTTGATTAAACTGGGATTCACTCACCAGTATTTCCGACTGACAAATGTTTTTAAAACGCGTTTCAGGTAACCCAATGTGACAGCCAACTAGTAGAAAGCCAGCTGGAGAGCACTAAAGGCTTGGGGATAATGTGGCTATAAAAGTTACCTAATAAACGATGTTTTAAATTAAATAAGATAGGGTTTATCCCTATAAATGTATTGTAATAAGAAACTTGGATTTTATCCATGTGATTATTAATATAAAATATGGTGGTTTTACTCTGATAAACATTTCCTAACTACGGTCCTGATGAAAATTCCGCTGCGAGATTAAATAACCTGATACCACCACAACTGAGATCGCGTCAGCCCGTTCCCGGGAATAAGGGATCTGGGGTTGCGACAGGAGGTGGTATCAGAGCCTAGCCACTAGTCTGAGCCAAAGAAGTGTTCTGCTGACACTTAAATTCTATATTTTGTGTTAGGAAATAATCTACGGAAATACGTGCATAACTGTAATCATTTGTTATGTGTTATTTGACTATCTGTTAGTTTTCAGTATGAGTGATCAAGTACCATCAGACGTGAATCGTCAGTTAGCTGATTCACCTAGGAGTGAAGGTACATCATCACAGCCTGCCCTTTCAGGGTATTCTGCTGATCAGGAGGAGGGAATATTTGCTTTTAGAGCCAAATCTGAAGAGCCATTTCCTAATAAGAAATGAGGATGGTTCAGTAAAGAAGCTTTTGCTCGTAGGAAGAGAATGCGAAAATTGCAACAGCAAAGGGCTTTAGCAGCCATTAAGCGAGAAACAGATGCCCATACTCAGGATATGCTTAATAGAAGCCTAGCTAATTTCCATATCCTAGCTACAACTGCTGCTGACCCAAGTCTGGAACAATTAGTAGCCCCACAACCACAAAACCCAGAACAACCCATTGAGATAGAAAATCAGGAAAACCAAGTGGAGATGCACGACTTTAATCCAGAAGAAATCCCTAGGGTGCCTGCACCGAATTACGACCCCTGGTGGGACGACAATAGGGACTTTGTGCAACGTTACCCTATCCAGGAATATCCACCCATACAAAACATAGAAGCTTACCCAGGTATGGACCCTTTAGATCCCTATTACCATGATAACTATATTAGGGAGATATTAGAGGATCCTTACCAATTTCAGGAACTGTCACCCCCATATCAGGAAACCGCACCCCAGATTCCAAACCCAGTCCGAGAACCTGCACCCCCTATGAGTGCAGAAAACGTTCAAGAACTTAGGACTTTTGGGGAGTAAATTTTAGAAAGCAGTGAGAGAATGCGTCAGGTGGGAAAACGTCTCGTATGGAAATACGATGAACGTAATATGGATTTTTGGATAAATCCATATCCGTGAATGAGATGGAGGAAAAGGTAGTAATAATAATAAATAATAAAAAAAAGATATGTGTGTACGGATGCATAGTACTATTAGTGTAATTTTCTTTTTGTTGGTATTGTAATCTTTATTTCTGTACTAGTGTGTAAGAGACGCATAGTATATGAAAATAGAGTACAAGTCGCAATGATCGACAGTTTTGGTTAAATTGCATGTTATGTGATTTACTATATTACCTATTATTTGTGATATTAATACGGGTAAATGTTTAAAATTCAGATGGCCGACGAAGAAAATCAAGGAAATCTAAATAACGATAATCAGAGTAACATTAACGTGGTTAATGAAAACCGAAGCATCAATAACAATGGAAATCAGATGGATAATAGTGTTATCCAACATATAGTGGCACAAGGAATTATAGACGCAATGCCATTTATTCTTCAAACGGTTCAAGAAGCAAATAATAAAAGTAAACATAGCAGTAAGCGACCAATTGAACCAGAACATAGCGTGAACAATGGACCTATTCTTCAAATGCCCATTCCCAAAAGAAGAAGAACCGTGCCTTACGGTTGTTCATACAAAGAATTCTAGTCCTGTAAACCAATAGAATTCTCGGGCAATGAAGAACCTATTGCAGCTCTACGCTGGATAGAAAAGACTGAGGCTGTTCTGAAAATAAGTAAATGTGCGGAAGAGGACAAGATAATGTTTGCTTCCAATTTATTTAAAAATGCAGCCTTAGAATGGTGGAACACTATCCTTCAATCTAGAGGAAGTGATAGGGTTTATAGTATGGATTGGGAAGAATTTAGGAATATGGTAGAAAGGAAATTCTGCCCTCCAAATGAAAAGGAGCAGATAGCAAACAAATTCCTAAACCTTAGGATGACTGGTGTGGATAGTAAGGGGTACACGAAGATATTCTTTGAATATGCTAGAATAGTACCAACTCTTGCTTCACCAGAACCAGTGTTAATTTCTCATTATATTTGGGGATTAATTGGAGAGATTAGACATGTAGTCAAGGCAGCTAGACCTCAAACTATAGAAGAAACTGTAGAACTAGCCAATACCTTGACAGATGAGTTAGTCCGTACAAGAGAAGAAGACCAAAGGAGAAACCTAACTCAAAGGCTTACTCAAGAATTTCGTTCTGGAAATTTAAATCGTAGGAATGTGGGTTCTACCTCGGCACCATACTGCAAAGTTTGCAAGAAAAAGCACTTAGGAAAATGCTCAAATCTCTGCAATTACTGCAAAATGCCAGGACACAAGGAAGAAAATTGCAAGAAGAAATCCAGTAATGGATTATGCTACAACTGTGGAGAAAAAGGTCATATCAGGCTAAACTGTCCAAAATTGGCCCCAGCTGCAAACAACAAGAATACTAAAAATGCTAGAGCATTTGTTCTAACTGCAGATGAAGCCAAGATGATCCCAGACGTTATAGCTGGTACGTTTTTAGTTAATGATATATTTGCTAAAGTATTATTTGACTCTGGTGCAAACCTATGTTTTATTAATACTTCGTTTTGCAAAATTCTAACTCAGTCATTAACTAAACTAGCACAAGAATGTCTAGTAGAGACCGCCAATGGAGAAACCGTTAGAATTTCTGAAATCTTGCAGGGATCAAGTATAGAAATTTCAAATCAGAAATTTACTGCAAATCTTTATCCCATGAATCTGGAAGGATTCGATGTTGTTCTAGGAATGGATTGGTTAATAGCCAATAAAGCCAATATTTTGTGTGATCAAAAGTTAATTCAAGTAAATTCACAAAAAGGTAAAATGATCACAATTAAAGGATATAAGCCGTTTAGATCCACTAAATTAATCTCTGTGATGAAAACTGCAAGTTGTATAAGAAAAGGTTCTATAGTGTATTTGATTTCTATAATCACTAACACTAAAGGAAAAGAACTAAAAGATATTCCAGTAGTATCTCAGTTTTCAGATGTCTTTCCAGAAGAATTACCAGGACTACCTCCAGACAGAGAAGTTGAATTCAGAATTCACCTGCTACCAGGAACATCACCAATTGCCAAAGCACCTTATCGGTTGGCACCTGCTGAAATGCAGGAGCTAAAGAAACAATTAGATGAATTATTAGAGAAATGATTCATACAGCCAAGTTCATCGCCATGGGGAGCGCCGATACTGTTCGTTAAAAAGAAGGACGGATCGATGCGTATGTGCATTGACTACCGTGAATTAAACAAGGTTACGATTAAGAATCGGTACCCATTACCAAGAATCGATGATCTGTTTGATCAGCTACAAGGAGCTCGATTTTTCTCTAAAATCGATTTAAGGTCAGGATATCATCAATTAAAGGTACAGGAAGAGGACATTCCTAAAACCGCTTTTAGAACAAGGTTTGGTCATTATGAATTTACTGTCATGCCATTTGGTTTAACCAATGCCCCAGCTGCATTTATGGACATGATGAACCAAATATGTAAGCCATATTTGGACAAATTCATAATTGTATTTATAGATGATATTCTAATTTATTCTAAGAATAAAGAAGATCATGCAAGGCATTTGCACATACTTTTAAGTCTATTAAGAAAAGAAAAGCTTTATGCTAAGTTTTCTAAGTGCAAATTTTGGTTAGAACAGGTACAATTCCTTGGACACCTAGTCAATCTTGAAGGAATTCTTGTAGATCCAACAAAAATCGAGGCAATTACTAAATGGAAAACCCCTGAATCACCAACTGAGGTTAGAAGTTTCTTAGGATTGGCCGGTTATTATAGAAGGTTTATTCAAGATTTTTCTAGAATAGCCATTCTTTTAACTAAGTTAACCTGTAAATCTGTTAAGTTTGAATGGGGAGTAAAACAAGAAGAAGCCTTTAGAATTCTTAAGCAAAGATTGACCCATACACCCATATTAGCATTACCAGAAGGAACTGAAGACTTTATAGTCTACTGTGATGCTTCTAAATTAGGTTATGGATGTGTATTAATGCAACGTCAGAAAGTTATAGCTTACGCATCTAGACAACTTAAGAGTCATGAAGAAAATTATTCAACCCATGATTTAGAGTTAGGAGCTATAATTTTTGCTCTTAAGATTTGGAGCCATTACCTTTATGGTAGTAAGTTTACCATATTCACTGATCATAAGAGTTTAAGGTATATTTTCAAGCAAAAGGAGTTGAATATGAGACAAAGACGTTGGATGGAGATGCTTAGTGATTTTGATTGTGATATCCAGTATCATGAAGGAAAAGCAAATGTAGTGGCAGATGCTTTAAGCCGAAAGTATCGTGAAAAGCTAAGAAGAGTACGTTCTCTTAAATTAAATCTGCAAGTAGATTTAAATAATCAAATAAGAGAAGCACAAGAGTCAGTAATCAAGGAAGATACTGAAAAGTTAAAAGGTATGTTAAAAGAATTAAAACAAGGAACATATGGAATTTGGAGATTCCATGAAAAGAGAATGTGGATACCTAAATTAGGAAATCTACGCCATCGTATATTAGAAGAAGCTCATAAGTCCAAGTATACGATGCATCCAGGAAGTGACAAAATGTACCAGGATTTAAGGAAAAATTTCTGGTGGATAGAAATGAAAAAGGATATAGCAGCTTATGTTTCTAAATACTAAACTTGTTCACAAGTTAAAGCTGAACATCAGAAACCTTCAGGTTTGTTACAACAATTAGAAATGCCAGTTTGGAAATGGAAATTATTAACCATGGATTTTGTTACTAAATTACCCAAAACTAAGAAAGGAAATGATATAATCTGGGTGATTGTAGATAGACTAACCAAGTCAGCTCATTTCTTACCAATGAAGGAAACAATTAGTATGGAACAGTTATCTAAATTGTATGTAAATGAAATTGTTTCTTTACATGGCATTCCTTTATCAATTGTTTCTGATAGAGATAGTCGTTTTACATCTCATTTTTGGTCAAGTTTCCAAAAGGCAATGGGAACCAAGTTAAGGTTAAGCACAGCTTATCATCCTCAAACAGATGGACAAAGTGAAAGAACAATTCAGATAATGGAGGACATGCTTAGAGCTTGTGTAATTGATTTTGGAGGTAATTGGGACGATCACTTACCTTTAATAGAATTTTCTTATAATAATAGTTATCACACAAGTATCAATGTTGCACCATTTGAAGCACTTTATGGAAGAAAGTGTCGAACCCCAGTCTGTTGGGCAGAAATTGGGGAAAAGCAACTATCTGGACCTGAGATAGTGCAAGAAACAACTGACAAGATTATTCAAGTCAAAGAACGATTGAAAGCCGCACGTGATCGACAAAAGAGTTATGCCAATAACCGACGCAAGCCATTGGAGTTTCAGGTAGGAGATAAAGTATTGTTGAAAGTTTCTCCTTGGAAAGGAGTAGTAAGATTCATAAAAAGGGGAAAGCTAAGTCCCAGGTATGTTAGACCTTTCAAGATTATTAGAAAAATAGGACCTGTAGCCTATCAGCTACAATTGCCAGAAGAAATGGCAGGAATACATGATGTGTTTCATGTATCTAATCTCAAAAAGTGTTTAGCTGATGAATCATTGATAGTACCTCTTAAAGATATAGAGGTAAATGAACAACTCAAGTTTGTAGAAAGAGCTCTACAAATTGAAGACAGAAAAGTCAAGAAACTAAAACACAAGAGACTAGTTCTAGTCAAAGTGAAGTGGGACTCCAAAAGAGGACCTGAGAATACATGGGAGCTTGAGTCAGAAATGCAAAAGAAATACCCGCATTTATTTCAATAGATCTCGAGGACGAGCTCTAAAACAAGGTGGGGAGAATGTAACAACCCTCGGTAAAACCAACACCCTCATTATATTTTATATACCCTATTATATCTTAAAATATTCCAATATGTCTCATATTAGACCCCTTATGTGAAAACCGAGCCCAAATTATGTTATAGTTTATAAAATAAATCAAAAACAAGAAATAGTAAGCTGAGGCGGGTCGCGTAGGACCTCACCTCAAGCTTAAGCGGGCCGTATCAGTGTTTAAGACTGATACCGTTTATTCCTTTAGTTCATACAGGCCGCGTAATACTCTTCATTAGTTCACGCGGGCCGCGCGTGTTCCAAATGGTGGCGCATCCCTGAGCCGACACGTGTCGAAATTGTGTCGAGTCTACTTGGTGATCAGGCTAAGCTATAGGTTGACCGCGTGTTGACGCGGGCCGCGTAAGGCTTAGCCTTACCTTACGCGGGCCGCCTAA
Source organism: Helianthus tuberosus (assembly GCA_030545235.1). Lineage (NCBI taxonomy): Eukaryota > Viridiplantae > Streptophyta > Magnoliopsida > Asterales > Asteraceae > Helianthus > Helianthus tuberosus. Next base: position 150,722,338 of record CM060403.1, on the reverse strand, counting down.
GAGTCGTATTTCACAACTATAAATAGCAGGCATCAGTTTTCAGTTTTCGTCGCTCATTCACACTTCTCAATCTCGAATTCTGAAAGTATTAGGCATAATATTTGAGTATTATACCCCCTAATTAGCGACGTTCTGCTCTGTTGTAAGTATTATAACCCCAGTTTCATAATAGTTACGCTGCCCGATTGATTTAGGGTTCCGTAACAACTGTCGTGGTTCTGCCCGACGTAGTTGTTGGAATGCCGTCTCGGGGAGGGTATCATTAATAATTTCAAAGGGTTATGATACTAACCAATGTACATTTGTATAAATTATAGATTATACCGAGGAAACCCTTACAAGAAGCCTAAGATAGCAAAGTGAGTAATCTCCTTTTTGTTAACAGTTTTTACAAAACCTTAATTGTTTTACAATGTGATTAAGCGGTGATTGAGTCTTTGTAGTCTTCAATTACTGCCGGTATGTTGGGGTTTTGTATACAAAATTTACTACACTGTGAGTAGTAAGTCGAGGATGACAGTACGTTACCATTGGGACAATGAGTTAGCCAATGTGTAATATGACCCACAAGTCAGTGGATTGATAGTACCAAATGGAGTAATTGTGTAGACATAAACATTGTAATCGTCCTCGATACTGTTTTAATCTATAAAATGTTTCTTGATTAAACTGGGATTTACTCACCAGTATTTCCGACTGACAAATGTTTTTAAAACGCGTTTCAGGTAACCCAATGTGACAGCCAACTAGTAGAAAGCCAGCTGGAGAGCACTAAAGGCTTGGGGATAATGTGGCTATAAAAGTTACCTAATAAACGATGTTTTAAATTAAATAAGATAGGGTTTATCCCTATAAATGTATTGTAATAAGAAACTTGGATTTTATCCATGTGATTATTAATATAAAATATGGTGGTTTTACTCTGATAAACATTTCCTAACTACGGTCCTGATGAAAATTCCGCTGCGAGATTAAATAACCTGATACCACCACAACTGAGATCGCGTCAGCCCGTTCCCGGGAATAAGGGATCGGGGGTTGCGACATCTACAATCTCTAGTATCCTTTCACGAAAACAATTTTTCAAAAAGTTTTCATTGCATAAAACTTCCCGTGACATCCACTACCTGAAACTGTTTACAAGAGTCAAGAAAAGACACTACGAGACTTAGGGTGCACTAGAGTAGCACTTGTCTGTGATTGAGAATTACTTGCAATTATGTGTGATAATTGATATATACATATACTAGAAGTAGAATGTCACACGTATATGTGACTTTGCCTAAAAACAATGGCCTATTTGAAGGAAGAAATGCGAGGATGAAACGAACTATGCGGACTGTGCAAGGAGTTACGTAATTATGGATGCATACATAATTATGGAATTCAGTGCACAGAAACCACAGCAAGTCTTGTCACGTATAGATCCCCTCAAGAAAAGGTCAAAAGTGAACACCAGCCTATTAAATACTCTGCTGGAGTAATAATTGTTTGATGTCACTTATGTGGTATATGCTTGTGTATATATATACTACTACTGTCTAGTATGACGATATCAAACAAATGCCTAAACCTATTGTGTGGTGTTCTTTCAGAACATGGCACCCAGAAGAGCTGTGAACGCTTGTGATCAACCTCCTCCTCCCCCACTACCAAGAACTGCTGAAAAGCTTAACGCTCTACTGGAAGAAAGGATCTCCACAGCTATCTGTAACACCTCGAAAAATTCACGTCCTATAATGTATTGACACGTGTCATAAGCTTGAACGTGTGAAAGAATACTCTAGAGGGACTAAAGTTGACAAACATGGAAAGTATGTGAATATAAGGGTTCAAAATGTCAACAATGGATAAATATACCTTACAATAACCCTACATGGTGTTTATATCCTAAAACGAATGAATCATGGATCATACGAAACTAATTGTGAAAGAAAGTGAGAAATTACAAACTACAGGGGTTAAAAGTGTCAAAATATTTAAAGTATACCTCTGAGTGGCCTTTTAGCAAACCCGAAGCATTGTAACAATTAAATATGCTCACTAGAATGCATGATAAAAATTTCACCAAGTTTCGTTATCGTATGAGAAAGTTATGATGGAATTCGTAAATGAAGGGTTAAAAGCGTCGACATGTTAATTACACCTCTGAACGACCTCGTTATGAAGTCCAAGACCCTAATGTATATTGTAAACATATGATATACTCAAATTCAGTAAATACCATCAATGATTGACCCATAATTGCAAGGGTGGACTCCTACGAAGAAATGCACGATAAACCTTCGTTTATGGTTTTCCTTTAAAGTCCATGAAAACATATCAAAATGGTAGGGTATATAACTGTTCAAGACCCTAACAAGAGGCCCCATACTGTTAAAACATGTCCCAAATTCGAAACACACAAGTTGCCCCTTCAAAACCCGAAAGAACAAGAGATTTTTGCTTATGGTCTAAGGCTTACGGACCGTAAGCAACCCCTTACGGTCCGTAAGGGGTTGCCAGCGACCATAAATCCGACAGGTGGCTGTTTTGAGCTTTAGACCGAGTTATAACCGATTTTCTTCATCTTGGACGACCCCTAAACAACCCCTAGTCACTTAGGGACACTTGTTAGTGATCAAACATCAGTGGTAGCACTTGTTGTCAACAATCTATGAGGTTTAGAACACTATATAAAGGCCCTTGTTGCAACCAATTTGATCACACCTCACTTCAGCATTTCTGATCATTTCTGGAGCTCCCAAGCAGACTCAAGTGATCACTAATCAAGCATAGGACTTCAGTAAGTACTATGCTTAACATTTCTTAGTTGAGTTTTTACTTAGTTTAAGCTTAAAAGTCAAACCGTCGTAATTAACGGTTGACTTAGCGATTAATGATTAATGGTCCAGTGATTAGTCGAATTGAAAGTAGTTATAAGTTGGTAATTATGTGGGCAATAAACCCTTAAAAGGGCACCCTCTGATTCCCACTCTAACTAGGTCAAATGTCGGGTCAAACTTGTTATTAAAAAGTCAACAGAATGCGTATTTTCCAATTTATGCATAATTAGCAATGTAGAACCCATACAACCTGTTTGATCATTAATATAACTTGGTAATTAGTGTGAGAACATGTCTAAACATGTTCAACCCGACAATTTTCAGTAGAGACCCGGTTTGGAACCGAAAGTCGCATAATTTGACTTTTGCTTTGACTTTCAGTTCTGACCCGTTTAAGCATGTTTTGGAAATTCATTAGAGCTTCCTTAGGACCAGGTTACATGCTAGTATAACCCTCTGTGATTATACACCTTGGTTCGTTGATTGTCCGATTCATATGCACGTTTCCGTTAAATGCTTAAAGTTGACCATAATGCCCTTTTTACCATAAAACGAGAATTTTAGAAATGTGAAAGGACAATATTCTTCGCTACTGATTTATAAACATGTCCCTAAAATTTCACATCAGTTGGAGGTCTAGATTAGGAGTTAAGCTCATTAGCGTAATTACAACGCCTTTTAGTAATTAAATGGCGCAATTAGCATAAAGCCTATCTAAACCCAATTTTTGTCACCAAACCTTTTACCCACTGATGTAATATAATATTTTGGGATTTTTAATTATTTTTAACCTGCTCATAACCTAAGGTTATGGCGTTGATTCGGTAAATACCGATTATACCCTTTTCGTGTATAAAATGAGTTTTACAAAGTATTTTGACACCAATCCAATTGATACTGATTGGATATAATAAATAAAGTATTTTGAACTTTAAAACCTGATCAGAAAATTCAAATTTCCTGTATAACCCGGAAATCACTTAAAATAGCTTTTTAAGCATATTAAACGCATAGTTTAGGTTTAAAACCATTTTGTCACATAAGACTTATTACCAACTGATATGACCAAATAAAATAAGTTATTTTACTGATGTATTCGGACCCGAATCTCATAATTTCAATTAACCTCTTTTATAATCTTTAAAATGACCAAAATACCCCTACGGGGCTTATTTTGAGATTAAACTCGTTTTGGGCATAATGGAAGGTATCCTACTGATATCACAACATATTTAAGGCATATTAACTTAGGAAACCTGTATATGACTCTTTTGGATACTCGTTACGCACTTTTCGCGTTCGGATCGGCGTATGTGACTAGTTCGCATATATTAGCCGAAACGGGTCAAACCATATCAGTTTTGTCTCAAAATCCAGAATGTGTTTAAGTTACCCATATTAAACAAGCATACAAGCTTGCCGGGTCAAAACCACATTCTAAACCGGTCTTCGCCTTATCATGCGTTTGAACCGTATCTTTCTTAAAACTAACCGGTCTAAGCTTAGGCTTAATTAAAGACCCGTTAGCATTCTAATTGGTTATTTATACCATCATTCCAGACTAGAGCCTTCCGGTAAATTGTACCTACGCTTACTTAAGTGAATACGGCTGAGTTATTAAATTCTTGCTATTTAAGACAGGAGCTAGCTCAGGTAAATACTCTTAACTTATTTTCCCTATACGGGCTTGGGATACGGTATTATAATAATACCGCTTGGTCGGGTATTGAATGTTTAATCGTATTCTGATTAAATTATTGAGGTAACCCGTTTTAATCTGTATTGTTTGAAATAAAACCCTTTAGGGGTTAATGACCATGTCCCGGATATCCTTGACATCATTGTATTTTAAAATGGCCACGCCTTAAGCACGGGGTGTAGGCATACACTGAAAGTTGCTTAAAGGGAAACGGTATCTCACTCTCTTGTGGGCTTATACTTGTGGTGCGTCTGTTAATATTGACTCGGTTTCTACATCGGGCCCTGAACGTACAACGAACATGTAAATCTGTATACAAGATTATAAATATAATTGTCCCAAGTTATAAAAGATTAATTTTTCCTTATGCATTTTAATCAAAGTGTCAAAATATTTGTGCCTGGTGCATCTAAATCAATTTTCTTAAACTCTTTTCAAATGAGTCAGTTGAGTGTATTTACCAGTGAAAACTAACGTATTTTCCAAAGTCTAAGTGACAGGTACAAGTACGTAATTGGCTGGAAGCTCAGGGCGTTAATAAGGAATCTTGCAAGTTCTAGGCGTCTAAAGTCTGTTGAACAATGTTTATGTTTTAAGATCCGCCTGTGGATCCTTTACTTTCCGTTGTAATACTTGGATATTAATTTATATTCCGATTTGTAATATGTTTATCTTTTGCTTCCGCTGTGCATTTAAATATTGTGTTGTTTGACTATGATGATATCAACTACGTCACGATACTCCCCACCGGGCCCACCGGCAATACGTGGAAATATCGGGGTGTGACACTATCGCCCAGTACGAGGCAAACCGCACCGAAGACAGTGGAGGACCTAGCAATGCTAGACGTAGCGGACATGGAGATTCGTCTGGAGGAAACGCAGCTCAAGGTAACCTTAAGACAATTCGCTAAGAAATGAGACATTTATGAACGGTATTTGTTTCATTATTTCTTCGATTGCTCACGTGTGAGTTGGTTGGATCAATTACAGGTTGCACCTTCAAGCAGTTCCTCGACTGCAAACCACTGAACTACGATGGCACTGGAGGTGCGGTGGCGTTTGTACGTTGGACGGAGAAGACAGAGGCCACTATCCGTATGAGCAAGTGTGCTGCGGATCAGCAAGTCACTTTTGCTACTGGGTTGTTTGTTGATGAAGCTCTGACTTGGTGGAACTTGCAAGTCCAAACCTTGGGTGATGATGCCGCGTATGGCATGACTTGGGATGAACTAAAAGAGAAAATGAGAGAGAAGTATTGCTCCCGTGCTGAACTCCAAAGACTGGAAATGGAGTTCTGGCACTTGACCATGAAAGGTGCTGACATTAATGGATATACTCGAAGGTTCCACGATCTGTCTAGAGTGCTTCCCTACATGGTGACTCCCGAATTTAAGCGCGTTGAACGCTACATTTGGGGATTGGCCTCAGAATTCCGCAGCATGGTTACTTCGGCCAAACCTCAAACAATCACCGAGGCTGTAACTCTGGCTGTTAGCCTTACTGAAGATTGTGTTCATATGAAGAAGTTATCCCTGAACCCAACTGAAAAGACCGAGACGCATGCTGAGTCGTCCGGTGACAAGAAAAGGAAACATGCAAGCCTGAATCAAGCAACGCGTAACAACAAGGGTTTCAACAACAAGAAACGAGACTCCAACCCGCCTCAGGAGGCGAAAACTCTTGCAACCATGAATGGCGTTCCAGCTAAGGGATACCTGGGCACTCTGCCCAAATGCAATCAGTGCAAGCGTCATCACGAAGGAGTTTGTCTCATTCCAAAGTGCGACAAGTGTGGAAAGTTAGGTCACCATACTGAAGACTGTTGGGGTAAAGGAAACAGGAACGGGAATGGAAACCGCAACGGTGCTGGTAATAGAAACGGTGGAAATGGGAATGGCAATGGTAATTGGAATGGGAATAGAGCTGGGAGAAGCCAAGGATGCTTCAGTTATGGAAGCAATGATCATTTCATGAAAGACTGCCCAAAGGGAAACAACGCTCAGGCCCGAGCATTTGTGATTGGAGTAAAGAACGCACGCGAGGACCCTAACGTAGTCACCGGTACGTTTCTCGTTAACAATCACTTTGCATCCATATTATTTGACACTGGTGCCGACTATAGCTTCATGTCTGTGGAATTTAAACGCATGCTTGGAATAGAATCTAGTAGATTAGATATTCCTTATTCTATAGAGCTAACCAATGGTAAACTCGTTGAATCGGGCGAAGTGGTGAGAGGTTGTACCATAGAACTCGGTGAGCAAAGATTAGCATCGATCTCTTACCTACTCAATTGGGTAGCTTCGATGTGGTGGTCAGAATGGACTGGTTGTCCAAGTACAAAGCTGAAGTTATTTGTCATGAGAAAATCATTCGCATCCCTCTGGCGAATGATGAAACTCTCATCGTACATGGAGAAAAACGAGACGCGCCTCTACGAATCATCAGTTGTATGAAGGCACAGAAGTGCTTAAGGAAAGGATGTGTTGCCTTCCTAGCGCACGTTATAGATAAGAAGGCTGAGGAGCCGAAACTCGAAGACATTCCTGTGGTGAAGGAATTCCCTGATGTTTTTCCTGAAGATCTGCCAGGACTACCTCTGCAACGACAAGTAGAATTTCGTATAGACTTGGTTCCAGGAGCCGCTCCTGTAGCCAAGGCACCCTATCGGCTTGCACCATCCGAGATGCAAGAATTATCTACACAACTTCAGGAGTTGTTGGATAAAGGATTCATAAGGCCAAGCTTCTCACCCTGGGGAGCTCCAGTATTATTCGTGAAGAAAAAGGATGGAACTCTGCGGATGTGTATCGATTATAGGGAACTGAACAAGCTCACTATCAAGAATCGATATCCGCTACCGAGGATTGATGACTTATTTGATCAATTACAAGGATCAAGCAACTATTCCAAGATCGACCTTCAATCTGGATACCATCAGCTAAGAATCCAAGAGGAAAGCGTACCAAAGACTGCATTCAGAACACGCTATGGGTATTACGAGTTTCTTGTGATGCCATTCGGACTGACGAACGCGCCAGCGGTATTTATGGATCTGATGAACCGCGTATGCAAACCATATCTCGATAAACTCGTGATTGTATTTATCGATGATATCCTAATTTACTCGTGAACGAAAGAAGAGCACGAGCAACACCTCAGAACCATTCTGGAACTACTGAAGGAAGAGAAACTTTATGAAAAATTATCGAAATGCGAATTTTGGATTCGCGAAGTACAATTTCTTGGTCATGTTGTGAACGAGAAGGGCATTCATGTAGACCCAGCCAAGATTGAAGCAATAAAGAATTGGGAAGCCCCCAAAACCCCAACTGAAGTTCGACAATTTTTGGGCTTAGCGGGCTATTATTGACGATTTATTGAGAATTTCTCCAAAATAACTCAACCGCTAACCGCCCTTACGCAAAAAGACAAGAAGTGTGACTGGGGTGATAAACAGGAAAAATCCTTCCAACTGCTCAAAAATAAGCTATGTGATGCACCAATACTATCATTACCCGAAGGAACTAAAGACTTCGTGGTATACTGCGACGCTTCACGACAAGGTTTGGGTTGCGTACTCATGCAACACCAGAAAGTCATCGCTTACGCTTCAAGACAATTGAAGGTACATGAAAGAAACTACACCACGCACGACCTGGAGTTAGGTGCGGTGGTATTCGCCTTGAAGATTTGGCGACATTATTTATATGGTACTCGATGTACAATCTTCACAGATCACAAAAGCTTACAACACATATTTGATCAGAATGAATTGAATATGCGCCAGCGGCGATGGGGCGAGCTGCTAAATGATTACGACTGTGAGATTAAGTACCATCCTGGAAAGGCAAACGTTGTAGCTGACGCATTAAGTCGAAAAGAAAGGGTTAAGACCCTAAGGTTTCGAGCATTGAAAATGACTATTCAAACGAACCTCACTGCACGTATACGTGATGCACAACAAGAAGCCCTTAAAATGGAAAACCGTAAAGCTGAATACCTTCGGGGTATGTTGAAATATATGGTGCCAAACGAAGAGGGAGCCTTATAGTTTAAGAAGCGTATTTGGGTTCCGCTCTATGGCGGTGTTCGAGAAGTCATCCTTGATGAAGCTCATAAATCGAGATACTCGATCCATCCAGGATCGGACAAGATGTATCAAGACTTAAAAGAATACTATTGGTGGCTGAGACTCAAGAGCGATGTTGCTGTTTATGTTGGAAAATGCCTAACCTGTGCTAAGGTTAAGGCTGAATATCAGAAACCGTCTGGCCTACTACAACAACCAGAGATTCCCATGTGGAAATGGGAGCAGATCTCGATGGACTTCGTAACGAAATTACCAAGGACCCCGAAAGGGCATGATATGATATGGGTGATAGTCGATCGATTAACGAAATCTGCGCATTTCCTACTGATCCGAGAAAAAGACAGCACTGGAAAGCTTGCTGAGATATACTTAAAAGAAATTGTGGCACGTCATGGAGTGCCTATCTCGATTATTTCGGATAGAGATGGACGCTTTGTCTCAAGAATCTAGAAATCCTTTCAAGAAGCCTTTGGATCTTAGCTAGATCTAAGCACGGCATTCCATCCACAAACAGACGACCAGAGCGAATGGACTATACAAACGTTAGAAGATATGGTTCGCGCATGTGTCATGGATCTAGGCGGCAGCTGGGATACTCATCTACCTTTAGTTGAGTTTTCTTACAATAACAGTTATCATACAAGCATAAAAGCCGCACCGTTCGAAGCTCTATATGGCCGCAAGTGCCGATCACCCTTATGTTGGGCAAACGCTGGAGGCAAACGCATGGTTAGTCCTGAACATATACAAGAGACAACCGACAAGATTATGCAGATCCGAGGGCGCATTAAGGCGGCTCGAGATCGAAAAAAGAGCAACGCTGATCGAAGACGAAAACCATTAGAATTTGAGGTGGGAGACAAAGTTTTGTTAAAGGTCTCACCTTGGAAGGGCGTAGTCAGATTTGGAAAGCGTGGAAAGCTGAATCCACGATACATCGGACCATTCAGGATTTTGGAAAGAATTGGTACCGTGGCATACAAGTTGGAGTTACCGGAAGAACTTAATGGAGTACATGATACGTTCCATGTATCCAACCTCAAGAAGAGTCCAACACAAGAAAACGTGATCATCCCTGCGGATGAAGTGCATATTGATGACACCCTCCGATTTACAGAACAACCCGTTAAGGTTACAGACTGGAAAGTCAACAAGACCAGGAGGAGCACTGTCAAACTTGTCAAAGTACGTTGGAACTCTAAGCACGGACCCGAGTTCACGTGGGAACGTGAAAACCAGTTCAAAGAAAAGTATCCCCACTTGTTCAAGAAGACTCCTGCGAGAGTTAGTTCAGCCTGAATTTCATGACGAAATTCTTTTAACGGGGGGAGACTGCGACAACAGGCACAAACCGGTAATTTACGTACACTTTAATTATTATTTAATGACTGCAATTATGTGCTTTAATGTGAACATTATCTGATTACATACTACACAAGTGAATTCATGCACGTTTTATACTACAAAATATTGCTTTATGCATTAACAAGAGTATTGCGTCAGAAATACTAGTAAACTCACCGGTAAGACACATTGTGTCAACAATTCTCTAGAAAGCAGTTAGACAATAGAATTGGAGCCTAGGTGTAGGTCCAATGACAAGAATGCATTAAAACCCAAGAGTACATACAAGGGTTAACATATAGACGTTCTGAAAGCTAAAATACGCACTAAAAAGCACCAGAAACGCACTTTAAGTGCAGAATTTTACTAAATTCAGCTCTAATCAGCTTTTTAACCTCAAATTATCATGCAGAATTTATGTTTCATCATCCAGAATACTTCCCTAAGTGTCGGGAATTAAATATGTCACAAAAAGGTACTTAAAAGACACTAAACGGTGCAATTTAGCATTTTAACGAACTGGTATTTAACCGAACAACCTGACATTACCCGGAACAATATTGCTAGAAGCATTGTTTGTTCATTTCTGACCTAGTTATGATTCCCGAACACCATAACACCCCTTATAACACTATAACACGTTAAATCCTTGAACTAAATACTTGAAACTTAACTTGATTTTGTAATTAGTAATTGGAAATTTCACTTTAACCCCCCCCCCCCCTAATAGTGTGGACGGTCACAAGGGAGGTGACCCCACCAAAATCTTGTTAAAAATCTACAAGATCTTCTTTGGGATACTTCTTGGATTTGAAGAGATCTTGTATGTACTAGGGTGGACACAAGAACTATTATGTAATACTTCAAGATTGATTATAAGTAACCACCTCTCACCATCATCTTCAACACACCACTTCACTCCTCCCTTGGCTCCCCCATTCTCGGCTCACACCCACTGTAACACCCGTCTAATTTTACTTGATTTTAGTAATAGATTATACCATTTCAAATAAAATATTGTTTAAGTAACATGACTTTCATTAACGAAGTTCATAAGTGACATCAACCTTAGTCAACTAATGACTAAGTTAAAACATTTCAAAAGTTGTTTAACAAGTGTTTACAACCCACACACAAAAGTACTAAAGATTTAAAACATTGCGGAAGCTTCAAAATGTAGTGTTCGGTTCTTCAACATATGCTTGATCGCCATCCGTAAGTTCCCCAACATGACCTAATGTCAAAACCACATCAAAGGTTAGTTTTGACAATAATATAACATTTATAATCAAATTCTAGCATCAAAACTATTGAAAATAACAAAATTCTTCAGATCAGGTCGCTCGCGCCCCGCGGGAGACGTTACGCGGACCGCGAGGACCTCCCGCGTGTCGCGGCGTGTTTCAGGTGGCCTTCCGCGTGGCGCGGGGGGTCACGTTTTCCAGCAGCTCAAGTTTTGTGAGCTGCATTTGCTGCCAGCTCCGGAAAATCCAGTTTTTAACTTCGTTTGGCCATATCTTTTGACTCCTAAGTCCGTTTTAAGTGATTTTTCTTCCTATATGTCTGTAAATTCATTACCGACATAACTGTTATAAATTTGATACCCAAAACTTAATTTACGGACCGAAAGACCATATGTCACTATGTAATTATTCGACCCATTCTAACCTTACACATTTTGCTACCATTTAACTAATAAACCTATGGCGCCTTATGCCCAACATCCGAGGCTTGTTATCACCCGCATTTCTTACCAATTTCATGGTTTAATGCCTTTGTGACTATTATTGCCATTATTGTCTACTAGAACGTTTAAAACTACAATTTTTCACAACAAATAGACCCGTGGGCTCATCTTGTGGAATCATCCACTTATGATGACTACCAATTGGTTCGTTTACTATACTAAGTCTATTAATTCCCATACAACCATAATCAATGTAAATTTCAACGCAGATTTAGATTCAACAATAAGATTTATAAAATTTATCAACAACTCACTTAATGTAACCAATCAAGTTACGTACCTTCAAAGTATGCCCTTCAAACGTGGTTCGCCACCCGCTTGTCTGCTTGACGCTCCTGCGCCCGTTCCTATAGAGTTCATTTATAATGTGTTTAGAACTCTCTTTAAATCATAATTCGCATAATACACCAAACATCATGATTATGCGTTTAAACTTGGAATTTCAGTTTTAAGCCTTCATAGAGGTATTTCAACAAACACTTCATGGGCTGATTTTTACATGATTAAACATCAAATCTCTAGTTTATTATTTAGCCCTAATTTCACATCATTCAACCTTTTTACATGATTGATAACTTCAAAATTTCTGGAATCACTTCAAAATTGCCAAATTACACTAGATTAACAATCTATTTCCTAGTGTTCATCAAAATTACACATAACCCACTAATCACCTACAATGGTGTTCATAGGTTTCACTAAAATTTCATATGATTTCAACTTGTATTGGTCTAGGGTTTGTCCCTAGACACTATAGTTGTTCCTTAATCATCATAACATACACATGCAACCCTAATTTCAGATTTTTCCCAATTCATGAGAATTTCAAGTTGAGAGATTTATCAAGATTTTACATACCTTGTAATCCTCTTGCGATGAGGATCACGATTCTAAGCTTGGATTTTCGTTTGGACCAGATTTGCACCTCCAATTTGAGAGTTTAAAGTAGAATTTTAGGGTTTGAAAGTGGGGGTGTCGCCCCTGCTTGTTCTAATCGACCAGACATCCCTTTTTGGGGGTGTTTGGTTTGTTTTATTTGTTTTAATTAAAGTCAAGTTTCAATTCTTACAACTTAAGCCCCTCAACTTTGTTCAACATATTGTTTAGTAGCTTTTAACCCTATCATAAGCTATTTCTAGTCTTTTAACTAACTAGGTTAAAAATTTCTAGTTAGTAAATTCTCGTTTATTTATACTTTATAATTCTAATATAAAGTTTTATATTTTTCGGGGTGTTACAAGTCCACCCCCCTTAAAAGGGTTTCGTCCCCGAAATCGAAGTACGTACCAAATAATGTAGGGTGAAGACGTCGCATCTCCTCTTCGGACTCCCACGTAGTGTCCGAACCTTTCCTATGCTCCCATTTGACTTTGACTTGGTCAATTTGTTTATTTCGTAAATGTTTGACCTTTCGGTCTAAAATCTCCACCGGTCTCACCGTATAATTCAGACTATTATCCACTTCGATATCATCGTAATGGATATAGGCCGGTTCGTCTGTTAGGCACTTTCGTAATTGTGACACGTGAAACGTGCCATGAATCCCACTTAGTTCCTCCGGTAGCTCAAGGCGGTAAGCTACCTTGCCAACCCTTCTGATAATTTTAAATGGCCCAATAAACCTTGGGCTTAGCTTCCCCCTTTTTCTGAATCTAATAACGCTCTTCCATGGGGAAACTTTTAGCATGACCATGTCGCCAACCTGGAATTCGATTGGCCTATTCCTTTTATCAGCATACGCCTTTTGCCTGTCTTGAGCTACTTTCAAGTGTGCCCGAACTATTTCAATCTTTTCATTCGTGGCTCGTACTATATCTTGGTGGGCGAGTTCACGTGGACCCACTTCACCCCAACATACCGGGGTTCGACACTTCCCACCATAAAGCATTTCGTACGGTGCCATCTTAATACTAGATTGGTAGCTATTATTATACGAGAACTCGACTAATGGTAGGTGAACATCCCAACTTCCTCCAAAGTCGATTATACACGCCCGTAGCATATCCCCCAATGTTTGTATTGTTCTTTCACTATGTCCATCCGTTTGAGGATGGTACGCAGTGCTAATGAACAATTTGGTTCCCATTTGCTCTTGGAAATCTCGCCAGAAATTTGAAGTAAACCGGGTATCCCTATCGGACACGATGGATACCGGCACCCCATGACGTGCTATTATTTCATTCGTGTAAACCTCTGACATCTTTTCTGACGTATAAGTCTCACGGATCGGAATGAAGTGAGCATTTTTCGTCAATCTATCCACCACTACCCATATGGCATCAAAACCACGATTTGTTTTAGGCAACTTGGTTAATAGGTCTATTGTAATATGTTCCCATTTCCAAACCGGAATTTCTAACGGTTGGAGTTTGCCGTATGGTTTCTGATGCTCCGCCTTGACTTGTAAACATGTCAAGCATTTTTCCACATACTTCGCCACATCCCTCTTCATTCCAGGTAACCAATAATTTTGTTTTAGATCATTGTACATCTTGGTCGCACCCGGATGAATTGAATATCGGGATTTATGAGCTTCATTTAGTAGAAGCGCCTTCACCCCACAAGTATGTGGGACCCATATCCTTCCGGATCGAGTCTTCAACCCGTTATTCCCATCCGACAAATCTTTCAACTGACCGATAATTCTTTCTTTCTTCCAATTCTCTTCTTTCATTGCTTCTAATTGCGCCTCTCGAATACGTTCAAGTATACTCGAGGTCACCACGAGTTGCATCGATCTTACTCGTATTGGGACATAGTCCGCTTTTCTGCTAAGAGCATCCGCCACCACATTAGCCTTTCCGGGGTGATAATGTATTTCACAATCGAAGTCTTTCACCGTTTCTAGCCATCGCCTTTGTCGCATCTTTAACTCCTTCTGATCGAAGAAGTATTTCAAGCTCTTGTGATCGGTGAATATGGTGCACTTTACCCCATATAAGTAGTGCCTCCATATTTTTAAGGCAAATACCACCGCAGCCAACTCAAGATCATGCGTGGGATATTTCTTCTCGTGTATTTTCAATTGCCTCGAGGCATAAGCTATAACCTTGCCCCGTTGCATTAAAACGCACCCGAGCCCCGACAGTGAAGCATCCGAATAAACCACCATATCTTCGACTCCGTCCGGCAATGTCAGTACCGGAACTTGAGTTAACTTTTCTTTTAGCGTTTGAAACGCTTTTTCTTGATCGACACCCCAAATGAACTTTTCTTTCTTTTGGGTTAGCTTTGTTAGTGGTGACGCAATTTTGGAGAAATCTTGAATGAATCTCCTGTAGTATCCCGCAAGCCCCAAAAAGCTTCTAATTTCCGAAGGGTTCTTCGGGGGATTCCATTTTGACACAGCCTCGATCTTGGACAGATCCACCAATACTCTATCGGCACTTATGACGTGGCCAAGAAATTGTACCTCTCGTAACCAAAAGGGACATTTAGAGAATTTTGCATATAATCTCTCTCGCCTAAGTGTCTCCAACACCTCTTGTAAATGGTGTGCATGTTCCGCTTCACTTTTCGAATACACCAAGATGTCATCGATAAACACGATGACCGACTTATCCAACATTGGCTTGCAAACCCGGTTCATGAGGTCCATGAAAGTTGCGGGTGCATTTGTTAGCCCAAATGACATTACGAGAAATTCGTAATGTCCGTATCTCGTACGGAAAGCCATCTTAGGTACATCTTCTTCCTTGACCTTTAGTTGATGATACACAGATCTAAGGTCAATTTTTGAAAACCAGTTCGCACCTTGTAATTGGTCGAATAAATCATCTATTCTCGGAAGGGGGTATCGGTTCTTTACCGTGAGTTTGTTTAACTCCCAGTAATCGATACACATGCGCATGCTTCCGTCCTTCTTTCTCACGAACAATACCGGTGCGCCTCAAGGAGACACACTCGGCCTTATGAATCCCTTGTCAAGCAGGTCTTGAATTTGGGACATCAACTCTTGTAATTCTGACGGTGCGAGTCGGTACGGGGCTTTTGCTACGGGTTTTGAGCCCGGAATCAATTCGATCCCGAACTCTACTTCCCGTTCAGGCGGTATCCCCGGTAAATCCTCCGAAAACACATCTCCATAATCTCGTACTACCGGTACATTTTCAATCTTCCGTGACTCTTTCTCGGGCTCATTTGCGTATATCATGAACGCCTTGCATCCTCGCTTCATAAGCTTGTGAGCTTTCAACATTGAGCACACTATGGGGTTACCTCCTTTTTCGCCATAAATGGTAACGTGTTTCCCGCTCGGAGATGTTAGTTTTATCTCTTTACGAAAACACACGACCTTTGCATGGTGCTGGGCTAGCCAATCCATCCCAACGACTACTTGAAATTCCCCCATTGACATCGGAATTAGGTCTATCAAGTATTCCTCGTCGTCGATGCTTAATTTGCAGCCTCGACAAACATCACAAACTATAAAACTTTTTTTGTCCCCTATTTCAACTTCTAAGGGCACATGTAATTTCGTTAATACAAATGTAGGATTTATTCGCACCCGTATCAAACAATATACGTGCTGGAATTGAGTTAATTGTGAATATACCTGAAACCACATCGGGTTCTGTCTTCGCTTCAGCCGCGGTAAGTTGGAAGGACCTAGCCTTCGCTTTGGGAGCTTCTGTTGGAGATTCTTTAACATCTCTCTTTCCAACTAAGTCCGGGCATTCGGACTTTTTGTGGCCGGGTTGATAACATTTGTAGCAAACAGAAACTTTTCCCGGGCATAGCGAGGCCGTGTGCCCCGTCTTATTACATATGGGGCATGGCTTGTCTTTGAACCGACATTCCCCTTTGTGTCCCTTCCCGCACACTTTACAACTTGACGACCCACCTTTAGTATCCACCTTCTTTCCCGATTCTCCAGTTCGGGCTTTCTTTGTAGGGCTTGGATTCACATCATGTGCCCTTCGCTCACCTCTTTCGACTTGCTTCTTCAACTCGATTTCCCATTCCCGAGCAACATTAATGATTTCGGTAAGGGTCTCGTATTTTGAAGGAGTCATAAACTCCCTGTATTCAGCGCTCAACATATTATAGTAGTAGTAGTAGTAGTAGTAGTAGTAGTATATTTTCTGTTCTTCGTTCGTCACCAAATCACTACTAAACTTCATCTTATCCATAAACATCGCCGTGATCTTGTCTATGGTTTCACCCTTATGCCTAAGTTGCATGAACTCTTCCTTGATTTTGTTAATGACCGCCTTGGGACTATGATGTTTAAGAAATGGTGTCTTAAACTCTTCCCATGTCATGGTTCTTGCCGATTCGGCCCCTATTTCATTCTTTTTGTTATCCCACCAATCCTTGGCTTGTCCTCTTAACTGACCCGTTCCGTAAGCAACGAAGTCGCTTTCGTCGCAATGGGTCCTTTCAAACACTCCTTCAATGTCGCCCAACCATCTTTGGCAAATTATCGGGTCGACTTCCCCGTTATAGATTGGCGGTTTACATGCCATGAATTCCTTGTATGAACACCCTTTGCGTTCTCCCGTTTTCTCCTTCATAAGGTTGACAATATCCTCCAACCTTTTAACTCGCTCTTCTACAAGCGACAACACCGTGCCTTGAATTTTGTCTATAAACCCGGATAGACTTCCTTCAATTGCCTTCCCTACCTCTTCGGAAATTATCTCTTTCATTTGTTCAGTGCTTGTTTGCACCGGATTATCATCATTCCCATCGGACATCTTGAAACTGAAATGTTTACATCAAACGTTAAACATTTCATTCACGACATCGCTTCTTTTGTTTCGGTTTAGCCAAGTTTCTAACTTGCTTTAACCGTTCACATTTAATGCACTTTCCGGGTTTGAGTGTGTTAACACGCTCTTCCCATGCATAACAATTCGTTTCTTATTCCTTACATAAGACATAATCTACTAACATAATGAGTTAATTCTTACCGGACGATCGATCAAGCTTGAACCGAACACTTTGTTGACAACCTTAAGCTCTGATTACCAACTTGTAACACCCGTCTAATTTTACTTGATTTTAGTAATAGATTATACCATTTCAAATAAAATATTGTTTAAGTAACATGACTTTCATTAACGAAGTTCATAACTGACATCAACCTTAGTCAACTAATGACTAAGTTAAAACATTTCAAAAGTTGTTTAACAAGTGTTTACAACCCATACACAAAAGTACTAAAGATTTAAAACATTGCGGAAGCTTCAAAATGTAGTGTTCGGTTCTTCATCATATGCTTGATCGCCATCCGTAAGTTCCCCAACATGACCTAATGTCAAAACCACATCAAAGGTTAGTTTTGACAATAATATAACACTTATAATCAAATTCTAGCATCAAAACTATTGAAAATAACAAAATTCTTCGGATCAGGTCGCTCGCGCCCCGCAAGAGACGTTACGCGGGCCGCGAGGACCTCCCGCATGTCGCGGCGTGTTTCAGGTGGCCTTCCGCGTGGCGCGGGGGGTCACGTTTTCCAGCAGCTCAAGTTTTGTGAGCTGCATTTGCTGCCAGCTCCGGAAAATCCAGTTTTTAACTTCGTTTGGCCATATCTTTTGACTCGTAAGTCCGTTTTAAGTGATTTTTCTTCCTATATGTCTGTAAATTCATTACCGACATAACTATTATAAATTTGATACCCAAAACTTAATTTACGGACCGAAAGACCATATGTCACTATGTAATTATTCGACCCATTCTAACCTTACACATTTTGCTACCATTTAACTAATAAACCTATGGCGCCTTATGCCCAACATCCGAGGCTTGTTATCACCCGCATTTCTTACCAATTTCATGGTTTAATGCCTTTGTGACTATTATCGCCATTATTGTCTACTAGAACGTTTAAAACTACAATTATTCACAACTAATAGACCCGTTGGCTCATCTTGTGGAATCATCCACTTATGATGACTACCAATTGGTTCGTTTACTATACTAAGTCTATTAATTCCCATACAACCATAATCAATGTAAATTCAACGCAGATTTCGATTCGACAATAAGATTTATAAAATTTATCAACAACTCACTTAATGTAACCAATCAAGTTACGTACCTTCAAAGTATGCCCTTTAAACGTGGTTCGCCACCCGCTTGTCCGCTTGTCGCTCCTGCGCCCGTTCCTATAGAGTTCATTTATAATGTGTTTAGAACTCTCTTTAAATCATAATTCGCATAATACACCAAACATCATGATTATGCGTTTAAACTTGGAATTTCAGTTTTAAGCCTTCATAGAGGTATTTCAACAAACACTTCATGGGCAGATTTTTACATGATTAAACATCAAATCTCTAGTTTATTATTTAGCCCTAATTTCACATCATTCAACCTTTTTACATGATTGATAACTTCAAAATTTCTGGAATCACTTCAAAATTGCCAAATTACACTAGATTAACAATCTATTTCCTAGTGTTCATCAAAATTACACATAACCCACTAATCACCTACAATGGTGTTCATAGGTTTCACTAAAATTTCATATGATTTCAACTTGTATTGGTCTAGGGTTTGTCCCTAGACACTATAGTTGTTCCTTAATCATCATAACATACACATGCAACCCTAATTTCAGATTTTTCCCAATTCATGAGAATTTCAAGTTGAGAGATTTATCAAGATTTTACATACCTTGTAATCCTCTTGCGATGAGGATCACGATTCTAAGCTCGGATTTTCGTTTGGACCAGACTTGCACCTCCAATTTGAGAGTTTAAAGTAGAATTTTAGGGTTTGAAAGTGGGGGTGTCGCCCCTGCTTGTTCTAATCGACCAGACATCCCTTTTTGGGGGTGTTTGGTTTGTTTTATTTGTTTTAATTAAAGTCAAGTTTCAATTCTTACAACTTAAGCCCCTCAACTTTGTTCAACATATTGTTTAGTAGCTTTTAACCCTATCATAAGCTATTTCTAGTCTTTTAACTAACTAGGTTAAAAATTTCTAGTTAGTAAATTCTCGTTTATTTATACTTTATAATTCTAATATAAAGTTTTATATTTTTCGGGGTGTTACAAGTCCACCCCCCTTAAAAGGGTTTCGTCCCCGAAATCGAAGTACGTACCAAATAATGTAGGGTGAAGACGTCGCATCTCCTCTTCGGACTCCCACGTAGTGTCCGAACCTTTCCTATGCTCCCATTTGACTTTGACTTGGTCAATTTGTTTATTTCGTAAATGTTTGACCTTTCGGTCTAAAATCTCCACCGGTCTCACCGTATAATTCAGACTATTATCCACTTCGATATCATCGTAATGGATATAGGCCGGTTCGTCTGTTAGGCACTTTCGTAATTGTGACACGTGAAACGTGCCATGAATCCCACTTAGTTCCTCCGGTAGCTCAAGGCGGTAAGCTACCTTGCCAACCCTTCTGATAATTTTAAATGGCCCAATAAACCTTGGGCTTAGCTTCCCCTTTTTTCTGAATCTAATAACGCTCTTCCATGGGGAAACTTTTAGCATGACCATGTCGCCAACCTGGAATTCGATTGGCCTATTCCTTTTATCAGCATACGCCTTTTGATTTGTTTATTTTATTTTATATTAAGGGTATTATAGTCATTTCACACCAATTTAACTGAGAAAACTAACCCCCATCCACTCCAGGGACTATCCGCGTAACAAACTGTCAAACCACAGGGACTATGAGTGTAATTTCCAAAATCTGGGGACTATAGCTGAAACTTTGCAAAACCACAGGGACTATCCGTGCATTTTACTCGTGAGAAAAATATATATATTTGATCACCAAATTTTGTGCTAAGTGTATGTAGTATGTATTATACGTGATAGTGTATTAGGACTTGAAAATACACTAAGTACTCCCAAAGAGTGAAAATACAAATACAAGATACTTAGACAAATACAAGAAAATATATTTATGAAAATATATTACTTGATAGAATAAATAACTTGGACAAGTTATGAACATGAAATGAAGATTTAGACAAAATACATAATTCGGGTGCAAAATACAAGATACTTATATTTATTGTTGAGAAAATAATATAAGTTAGACCCATAGTTAAAAATATAAACTATTTTTAACACAAGAACACATATACAAAAGATAATGACTTGTGCTTGTGCGATACAAGTCTAGTGACTAACGATAAGAAAACACGTATAGGTCACGACGTTAATTAAGCAAATCCGGTGAAGTTTACGACGCAAGGAACGCAAATTTGTGAGTTCATGCTCCCCCTTTTCTTTAACTGTTTTTGGTTTTATAACTCTCGGGGGGTCAAATACATGTTACAAATATTACAATATTTACAAATGATATGATACAAGAACAAGAAGCACTCTTGGTGATAACTAGTACCAAGTATGATGCGTGTTGAGGAATGATACGAGAAATCGTGTCACGAATAGGGTACCATAAGCACCATTAATCGTGTACATACTTAGACCGCAGAACAAAAGATTAGATCTAATGGGTACTAGGGCAGCCCCACTCTTGGTGATAACTAGTACCGAGTAGTGTTTTTGTGTCTCCGTCGTGAATCGACAACTAGAAAAATGCCTATGCTTTGGTTGCTTCCTATGTCGTGTCACAAGTTAATGGCCTTGCAACCCATTCACAACTTGATACATACATGAATACTTGATTTATACAAGAAACATACCATGTTTTTCATACAAAGTATACAAACGTTCAATACAAGAACTGCATGAATTCACACCAATCTTATGTTGACGTTTTCCAAAACTCACATGTATTTCAGGTAACTAAAAGTGGATGTGCGCGCGGTCTTACTCATGCTCGTGGATGTCGTTTATGTTTGTCTTTAATAAGTTGTAAACTTTCAGACAATATGTTGTTTCGGGATGTAAACACTTAATCTATGTTTCCGTTATGTAATGGTAATGACGTTTGAAGTTATTTTTATGAGCATGTAGTATGTTTACCTTTCGTATGCAATGAGAACCTTTCATGATCACACCTTGTGCTTCCGCCGCAGAAAGGGGTGTGACAGAGTGTGGTTACGAGGAGAACCCCCCATATTCCCCACCTTATAACGAACTTCACGGCGTGTTGATTGTTTTACAGGATTGAGGAAGTTGATCATCAAGTTCAGAAGAAGATTAACCTATTGGACAAGAGACAAACCACAGGCTAATCTCTGGATTAACCTGGTGGTTCTTCACGAGTTAAGACGAAATACAATCTAAAGTGCACATAATGATGGATTCAGAACACTTTGCTATTGAGTAAACAGATGTATATGATGACAAATATTGCTTTATAAAGTCTACACTTATTAAGCACAAATGATAGTAAATGATTATAGTCGCGGGCGTATGGGCCGCCGTCTGTCATTGGGTTACCTCTCGGGTAGTCAGCTTTTATTCGTCGGTCGTTCAAAAGGAAAAAAAAAAGAACACATGTTGTAAATAACTATAGTACACGTTTGAGATACCATCATAACATTTACACCTCCAAGCGTGAACAAATCGCCATTAACAAGGAACACATATTCCATAACAAGTTAACAAAATGAAATTTGCATGTTAAATGTTGAGAAAAAAACCATAAATTTATTATTTATGAGCAACAGAGTTATTCAACATTTAGATAGCCAAAATAGAGGACCAATACCATTGACCTTGTTTGCCTTCTCGATATATGTATTAATGCGACATGTTGCCACCTTATAGTAGTTTTTAATTTTTCATTCATTTAGTCAAATCTTACACAAGGCAAAAACTTATATACAAACACAAAAAAAATGTTGGTATAATAAATGCCAATACAAGAACAACTTTCATTTTTTCACACAAAAACTTGTATTTAAATGCCAATACAAAAACTTATCACACAATCCAGTTGTCATAACTAACTCTACTTATACATAACAAATACACACTCTAATATGCTCCGTCAAGCTGAACGGGGAGCATCTACGTGAAGCTTGAACCGTAGACTGTCGAAACGAACATCATACAATGCTTTGGCCAAAATATCTACAACCTGAAGCGTAGTGGAAACATACCGAACATGTAAAATACCCGCCAAAACCATGCCATGAATAAAATGTTTGGTGGGATGATGAAACATCGGGTTTGCTGCAAGATACGTAGCGCCAATATTGTTACACCAAAGAGATGGTGGACAAGTCATCGTAATATGTAACTCATGCAATATGGATGTAATCCATCGTAACTTTGCATCAGTACGAACAAGAGCACGGTACTCAGCCTTAGTACTCGATCTGGCAACCGTATGTTGTTTCTTGGAACTCCAACGGATGAGGTTGGACCTAAGAAAAACATAATAACCTGTGGTAGAACGTCGATCACTGGGACAACCAGCCCAGTCAGCATCACAATAAGCATGTAAATCAAGACAAGTAGACTGAAGTATGCATAAACCATGAGAGACAATACCCTTGAGGTACCGCAAAATACACTTGACAACGACCCAATGTTGAGTAGTAGGTGTCTGAAGAAACCGTAACACCTTGGTAACCGCATAAGTAATCTCCGATCGTGTTAACATAAGATACTGTAATGCACCAATCGTACTTCGGTAAGTAATATGATCAGATAAAGGACCACTAGTATGTCGAGAAAGTTGTCTACTAGAAGAGACAGGTGTAGATAACGATCGACTATCAGCAAACTAGTATGATGTAACAAATCAAGTAAGTAACGTTCTTATGATAAAGGTAATACATCCTCAGAGAAAGTAGTCTGAACACCCAAAAATATGACAACTGACCCAAATCCTTGAGCGCAAACTAGGAGTGTAAGCGCCCAATCAATCTAGAAACAAAGTCAGAAGAGCTCCTAGTAATAATGATGTCATCAACATAGATCAAAACATAACAAAGTATCGAATCTTGGTTGTAAACAAAAAGAGATACATCTGAAATACACGTAGTGAAACCACCAGCAAGACGAGACGAGACGTGTCTAGCTTGGAAAACCAAGCTCTAGGAGCTTGCTTCAGGCTATAAAGAGCCTTCTGCAGAGGACATACATAATGTGGTCTAGATGTGTTAGCAAAGCCTGGGGGTTGTGTCATATACACAGTCTTAGAAAGATCCCCAAGTAAGAACGCATTGTTGACATCAACTTAACGAATAGACCATCCTTGAGAAAAGACGACATAAAGAACAAGACGAATAATAGTACCTGGGTTTGACCATAGGACTAAAAGTCTTAGCGTAGTCAATACCCTCAGTCTCATGAAAGCCCTTCGCAACAAGTCGGTCTTTATAACAACTCACCGATCCATCAGGATTATGTTGGCATGCACCAAACACCAGTAATCAAGCAAAACTTTGGATTTAATTGGAAACATACAACATACAACATACATCTTTAAATATACAACATATCATCATGCTAACAACTAATCTAACTACCATGCCAACTCATATTCAACTGTCATGACTTACTCTACTCATACATAACAAATACACACTCTAATATATATATATATATATATATATATATATACACACACCAAAAAAATTACAATTAAATATCATTTAACATTACATTTGCAAGGATTTAAATCCATACCACTTTTATGGAAAGCAAACATTAGAGCATCTGCAATGATGGTCAAAGTCCATACTCCAACTTATTTAGTCGAATGTTTTAAATACCGACATGAACTGGCCGGTTAGACCGGATACCGGACACGTGCCCGGTACGATAAAGGCCGGTAAAACCCAAATACAGTATGTCTTATGTACCGCCGGTAAATCCGGTTTGTATTATCTTAAAATTTGATTTTTTAATTATAAAAAATACGGTATTAAGGTAATACTGACGTTCCATTGTTGGTAATTAACCTAGTGCCTCCATTACAATATTTCATCGCTATTCAAACAGTTACTCACATCATCCAACGTAATATTGTTTATAAGTAATAAAAATACTCTTAAAAATGCATAACATTTTACAAGAAAATAATTTCTTTTAAATAAAACCATAATCAGTTATATAAATCTTAATTGATATTGGATTATTTTTATAGATTAATTTGTGTTTTATGGAATTATAGTGTTAACTAGTGACCCGATTGAACCGCCCGGTACAACCCGGTTCAACCGGTAGAACCATTTCAGAGCCTAACCCGGTATGAATAAAAAACTGGTTTTTAAAACATTGGTTTAGTCAGCATGTCACATCATTCCAAACTATCACTATTCAAAACCCTACTTTTTCCCACAAGAATAAACAATTTCAAATCTCTACATCACACTCCTCTTTTTATACTAAAATAAATAAATAAGTTTGTTAATGGGTGGCCCCCACCCTTTCGAACCAAGCTCGTAGCTCAAGCAAACCGGCCTGCATGGGTCAAATGCCTCCAACAAGGCTTGTCTAGGGGGGGGGGGGGGGGGTGTTCCGCTCTGCGGACTTGAGCAATGGACGTCCCGTTCTTTAAGCTCTTATACTACTAGCAAAGACCACTTATATAAGTATATAAAAATATATTATACCATCTACCACATATTGTTAAAGCTTATTATAATGTCATAGTTATAGGGTTGTAAACGAACCGAACGTTCAGCGAAAAGTTTCTGAACCGTTTAGGGGGAGATTCGTTTATGTTCGTTCGATTAGCTTAACGAACGAACACGAACAAAAAATTTCATTCGGTTAGCTTAGCGAACGAACACGAACAAAAGTCTCGTTCGTTCGACCGCATTCGTGAACGTTCGGTTACATTTGTTCATGTCGTTCGTGTTCGTTTGATATATCTATCCTTACCCATATATGATATATCTATAATCTATATTCTATAGTGTAAAACTAACTAAAAGCTCTAGGAGTAAGAGTAATGATGGTCCAAGACCTACTAACTTGTATCAGTGAAGTTAAATCTCTTGTGATCATTATAAACCGTGATTACTTTTTTTGTTTGACATAACGGATTAGGTATTCCCTGAGCCAATGCAAATAATAAATGTACAAAAAAAATTTGTCGGTTCCTCAAACCACAGATATTACATATGTTGCTTTCTCTTTTATGAAGTAAATTATTTCCTAACTAAAGTTGGGCCTTGAATCCATTAGTTTTCTAGGAATAGTAAGTATATGTATATACTCTTAGGTTTCCGTAAAAAAATGGTCATTTGGTGGGGTTCGACTACAAAGTTTATTTTTCTTACAAAATGTATAAAGTCATAAAACACCACAATTTCAGCCATAAAACACACTCAAAACCCATAAATAACATAGTGAAAATCACTAAAACACAATATCCAAACCCTAACAGTCTTTAAAAACTTCAAACACGTCATCGTACAACTATGAATATAAAAACAACACAAAAATCAACATAAAACACATTAATATTAGTCATTCGATAAATAAAGACTTATCATCCAAAACACAACACAAAACCCACAAATATGGTGTTTTAGTAATCTCCACTATGTTATTTGTGGGTTTTGAGTGTGTTTTATGGTTGACATTACAGTGTTTTATGACTTTTTACACTTTGTAGAAAAAATGGACTTTGTAGCCAACTCCCACCCTATGTAGAAGACTTAGGAATTGACGTGTAGCATCATGTTTTGTACTTAAGCATATATATACTTTTTAGTATAAAATTTTTTCTTCTTCTTTGTTTTATGACATCATGAGCACATTATTTTTATACATACTCATATTTAAATCGTTAGTTAATTATTTACCAAGTTTTTTTTTAATTTATTATTATTGGAGTAAAAGGTGAGCATATATTAACTCATGTTCATACACATTGTGTTTGTTGAAATCATATCCAAACGTCTTTAGTTGATCGCAAAACCAACGTCCAGGAGAGCAAAAGTAGTTTATAGTTAAGATATTTCCCATCCAAGAGATTTTTGGTTGTACAATATATGTTGTTGGTTCTCCATAAACACAATGATGTAACCTCTAGAAAAAGTTGAGAATACACGTAGGGTACAAATCCCATACACAACCAAAACTTCGATGGGGGGATTATCTATGGCTTGATATGATGAACGTGATGGACGATTTTCATACAATTAGAGGGATAGCTTAAGCAACCAGACATGAAATTAACAATTAACAAAATAAATGATCGTATACAATATGAACCAAAAGTGCATGAAACAGTTATTTCCACGATGTCACTGGAAAAAAAAAAATAAGATGGTCAAATCTATGGAATAAACATCCTAAAAGAGACTTCTAAAAAGTCACTACATGAAGTTTTTAAAGATATCGAGCCATGAAAATGAAATAAATAAATTATGTCATGTCTACTAGAGTGTGGAATTGAAATGAAATAAAATCAATGTCAATAATACTTGTTTATATAAGACAATGCTAGAAAATTTTTAATGTGATGAATATTGGTAAGGATGTTGAAAGCATGCCTAGAAGTGCAAAAACGGAGATGAGTGCCAAAGGATAAAAGACACAAGCAACTCATGAGACATTAAAGTCTCTTTAAATACAAGAAATTTACGAGCTTGAAGTTTACACAAATGGTGTAAAACCTATATAAAAAATGTGTTAGAAGCTATTTTGTAAAAAAAAAATTAAAAAAATGAATTGACTATAATTAGATGGATTCTTTTGTGATGGATGCAACTATTTCTACATCAGTCTGGTTAATGCGTCATGATTAAAAAAAAATTCTATACAATTACAGTAAGATATTGCTATGTGGGTTAACCGATATATATGATATAGCCATGTTTGTAAATGGTTATTCAAAGTAATATATAAAATGATTTTATTTGCCCTTTATTATGGTAAAACAATCAAGATTGGAATATGATGTAAATTTGTACATGATCAGAATTTTATACAACTGGAACTCCTAAGGAGATTCATAAGAATATTGAATGCTTAAGCAATGAATTTAGTATAAAAGATGTTGGAAAGACTATATTTTACATTGGTTAACAAAAAGCACATCCTGTGGATAAATCTTTATGCCACTACCAACACATGTATATAAAAGGTATTAGAAAATATTTTAAAAGAATCTAGGCATTCACCGAGAACTCAAAAGGTTGTGAGGGCACTTGATGTTGAAAAGGCCTTTTTCGAGCATTGAAGAATGAAGAGGAAATTATTGGTCCAAATGTGGAAAGTTTAAGTGTCATTACGTCAACTATAATTCTCTCATGTCATCATAAGATCTATGATGAAATAGTGATATAAAATATAGCGTACACTTTGATATCATCAAAGCAAGAAGGATGTTAGATGAAAAGTCTCATTTATTATAATCTCTTGTATTTTATCATATTTTTAGGGCACTTAAGTGTAATTTATTTTGTGTATATATTGGTCATATTCCTTGTATATGATCATTCACAATCAATAGAATTATATCATTTATATGGTATCAGCCAATCCATTGATTGGTTGAGTTCTCCTTCCTGCCTCTTCTTCTTCCATTGCTCCCTCAACCTTCTGCCGCCTTCCCATGGCCTCCTCCTCATCCGATAACCTTCCGACCGGCCTTGCCCCTCTCCTTTCCCTGAAACTTACAGCCTCAAATTATCTTTATCGGAGGCTACAAATTTTACCCGTTCTTTCTCTGTCGGATCTTGTGCCGCACATCGATGGCACCGTGTCTGCTCCTTCTCCAACCATCACGGAATCTGAAAAGACGATTAACAATCCAGAATATGTTTCCTGGTTACGTAATGAGCAGAAAACTATGGTTATCCTCAACGCCTCTCTCACCGAGGAAGCCCTCTCGGTCGTTGTTGGCCTTCGCACGGCCCGTGAAATCTGGCTTGCCTTAGAGAATGCGTTTTGCAACTCTTCGGTTGAGCGAATTCAGAATATTCGTGATAAATTACGTCTCCCTCAGAAAGGTGAACAGTCCGTGTATGAGTTTGGTCGCGCTTTCAAGACATTATGTGATCAACTCAGCGCCATCGGGCACCCTGTTGATCCGATGGACCAAACCCACTGGTTCCTGTGTGGTCTTGGACCAAATTTTGAAAGTTTTTCGACTTCTGTTCGATCCGTTCGTCCTCTCCTCAGTTTTGCCGATCTTCTGGCCCGGGCGGAGAGCCATGAGCTATTTGTCAAGGCTCTTCATGGCCCTAGTTCACCCACTGTTGCGTTTTCTGCCCAAGTTCAAAATTCAAGTTCCAATCGATCTTCCAATCCTCTTGCCCCGTCCAACTTTGCGGCTCAAAACAGGCCCAACCGTAACAACCAGTATACCCATCGCAACCCACAAAAGTCCTCCAATCACTCTGCCAATCGGACCCGTAGACCCCCAACCTGTCAACTTTGCCGCAACCAGGGTTACTATGCTACCCAATGTGCCAAACTATCTACTTTTGCCACATCTTTGACACCTTCTGATGAGCAACTCGCTCAAGCATTCCATGCCCAATGCAGCCTAAAGTCCGCAATACCCGATTGGACTTGTGACACGGGTGCTTCGGATCATATGGTAGCCAATAACAACAATGTTCCAAACTCATCTCCTGCACAAGGTACAAAACGTGTGCTTTTTGGTAACGGTCACTCCTTGCCCGTTTCCCACATCGGTAACACTAAACTCTTTGGTTCACTTGATCTTAATGATGTTTTAGTTGTGCCTAACCTTACCAAAAATTTGTTATCTGTAAGTAAATTAACCAAGGATAATTATGTTGATGTCCTTTTCTCATATCCTCACTTTTATGTTCAGGATCGTCAAACCAAGCAGGTCCTAGCCCAAGGGGGCCATGAAAACGGTCTTTATGTTCTTCATAATAATCACGAAGCCTTGATTAGCACCTCTTCGTGTCCCAAAGCTTCGTTTAAATTATGGCATTCTTGTTTTGGACATGCCAATTTTGAAATTATTACTATGTTAAAAACCAATGGTTAATTTATCGTTTACTTCTATTTTACCTAAACCGGGATTATGCTCCCCGTGTGAGCTAGCCAAAGCTAAAAGGCTACCATTTTCTAATAACAGTAAACGGGCTAATACTCCTCTTGTGTTAATACATTGTGATTTATGGGGACCTTCCCCGGTAAAATCGGTTGAAAATTTCTCATATTATGTTGCGTTAATTGATGACTTCTCCCGGTTCACGTGGATTTATCCCTTACGTGCCAAATCTGAATTTGTTGATGCTCTATCTATCTTTATACCATTTGTTCAAACCCAATTCTCAGCAAAAATTAAGACATTTCAAAGTGACGGAGGAACTGAATTTACCAATCATAAAGTCCGAGACATATTTGCTTCTAATGGCACGTTTCATCGTGTGTCTTGTCCATACACCCCACAACAAAATGGTCGGGTCGAACGGAAACACCGACACATTGTCGAGACCGGGTTAGCTATGCTCTTCCATGCCAAAATTTCCTCCTCATATTGGGTTGAAGCCTTCTCTTCGGCGGTCTATATAATCAATCGACTACCCACCCTTTTACTTGATAAGAAATCCCCATTTGAACTTTTATACAAACAACCTCCAAACGATTCGTCCTTTCGTACCTTTGGTTGTCGTGTGTACCCTTACTTACGTGATTATGCTCCAAACAAACTCGCACATCGAAGCCTACCTTGCATATTTATTGGGTATTGCTTCAAGTACAAAGGTTATAAGTTCTTAGATCCTAACACGTCTCGCATTTATATAACCCGGCACGCTCGTTTTGGTGAAACACACTTTCCTTTCGATTTATCCTCATCCGCCAAACCGATTGATAGTCTTGAACTATCTATCTTCTTGGAAAATCCAAACAACACTACATCTCCTCCACAAACTCAAAGCAAACCTACTGTTACCTCATCACCAACTACTACCACTCCCATGCATCCCATGGTGTTTTTTCCTCCATCATCAAATCCTCCTGTTGTTCACCCAATTGCCACACCACCTACACCACCTTCAATACAAACATCACCCCCCACCTCAGCCTGTAACTCTACATCCACCTCCGCTTCCACCACTCCAGACATTACCCCACCCACCTCACCCACACATGCTCCGCCTCCCCCCCCCCCCTCCACCCCCTCAACCATCTCATCCTATGACAACTCGAGCTAAGTCCGGTATTTTTAAAATACGTCATCGTGCTGATTTAGCACATACTGAAAATATTCCTCTTCATCGTGCTTTATTTGCTTCCACGGATCCTAAATCCTACAAAATGGCGTCCAAGGACGTTAAATGGGTAAATGCCATGCAAACCGAACTCGATGCTCTTCATCGTAACAATACTTGGACATTGGTACCACGTCCACCGAATACTAATATTGTCGGTTCTAAGTGGTTGTTTCGAACTAAATATCACTCTGACGGATCTATTGAACGTCACAAAGCCAGACTTGTGGCCCAAGGTTTTAGTCAATTCCCCGGTCTGGATTTTTCGTTAACCTTTAGTCCTGTTGTCAAAGCCGCTAATGTTCGCACTGTTCTCACTTTAGCCGTCATTAACAAGTGGACCTTGCATCAGCTAGATGTCAACAATGCCTTCTTGCATGGACATCTATCTGAGAGTGTCTATATGGAACAACCTCCCGGTTTTATCAATCCTAAATTTCCTACACATGTGTGCAAATTGAACAAAGCTCTTTATGGCTTAAAACAGGCTCCCAGGGCATGGTTTCACCGTCTTAGTTTGTTCCTTACGGACTATGGCTTCTTATGCAGTCGTGCCGATCCCTCTTTGTTTATTCTTAAAAACCATCACTATATCATGTACCTTCTGGTCTATGTGGATGAACTTATCCTAACTGGTAACAATCCTTCTACCCTAACGTCCTTTATCTCTCGTCTCCACAATGAATTTGCTATTAAAGACCTTGGAGAACTCAACTATTTCCTTGGGCTGGAGGTTACCTACACACAAGATGGACTTTTCTTAAATCAATCTAAGTATACTTTGGACATTCTAACGCGTGCAAAGATGTTGGATGCCAAACCGGCTCCAACACCTTTAAGTAAAAATGTTTCGTTTGTTTCTGCAGGTGATCCGTTTTCTGATGCCACACACTACAGGTCAATTATAGGTGCTCTCCAGTATCTTACAATCACGAGGCCTGACATATCTTATATGGTAAACCAAGTTAGTCAGTTTCTGCATGCTCCAACTACTACTCACTATCAGGAAGTCAAACGAATTCTTCGCTACCTAAAGGGAACGATTGCTTTTGGTCTTCATTATCATCGACCGAAGCACACTTCTCTCCTTGGATACTCTGATGCTGACTGGGCCCGTTGTTTAGAGACTCGTCGATCCACCTATGGTTACTTGATATTCTTGGGTGGCAACCTTATCTCTTGGAGTACCAAAAAGCAACCTACGGTAGCTCGCTCTAGCTGTGAATCTAAATATCGAGCGATGGCCAACACGGCAGCTGAGATCGTTTGGTTAACTCATCTTTTGCAAGAGATTCATGCCTTACCTCTAGATAGACCCACCATTCTATGTGACAATCAAAGTGCCTTGTTTCTCACGCAAAATCCAATCTCACATAAACGAGCTAAACACATTGATCTAGACTATCACTTCTTACGCGAACTCGTTTCTTCAGGGAAGTTAGTCACTAAATTTGTGCCAACCAAGCTTCAAGTGGCGGACATATTCACTAAAAGTCTTCCGGCTTCGCAATTCAACACGTTTAGACAGTTGCTTCACCTTGGTCCGCCACCATCTCTCTTGCGGGGGGAT
Organism: Helianthus tuberosus; assembly: GCA_030545235.1. Classification (NCBI taxonomy): domain Eukaryota; kingdom Viridiplantae; phylum Streptophyta; class Magnoliopsida; order Asterales; family Asteraceae; genus Helianthus; species Helianthus tuberosus. The sequence goes on along the minus strand of CM060403.1, from coordinate 150,690,002 downwards.
GTTAGATGAAAAGTCTCATTTATTATAATCTCTTGTATTTTATCATATTTTTAGGGTACTTAAGTGTAATTTATTTTGTGTATATATTGGTCATATTCCTTGTATCTGATCATTCACAATCAATAGTATTATATCATTTATAAACGATATGGGTATCCAAAACAAGTTTAGTTGGTTTTCTATATGCGTGATATATATCTGGTATCTTATATTGGCTAGTCTCATACAACATATGTATTTACAAATGACATTATTGTTCAATAAGATTGTTCATGTTGGTTTCTGATGGGTTTATGTCTCGATGACCCCATGTGGTTGTTAAAGCCCTTAACCGTGAGCTATCGGACCATAGTCCACTTGTGTTGTCGCGTTCTCATCTGAACTTTGGCCCAATCCCATTTAAAGTTTTCAACCAATCAGTGGCGGATCCAGAAATTTTTTCCACTGGGTTCACTTTTTTAGATACTCCAATTTCATATGACTGAATATAAAAAAATTCGGGTCGGTTCGATAGTTCGGATCGTTAAGGTTTATCACATAATTCGAATCGGGTAAGGTTCATCACATAATAAAAGAACGATACAATAATGACAAGAAATCATCATTAGAAAGTAATCTATATAAACCAAGCAAGAAACCGAAGTCAAACTAAGAAACCGGCTCCAAATAACAATAAGCAGCGCGAAGGTCCCCAATCCAAAAACCTACTTAAACCCTCTAAACACACACTCTTTCCACCAAACCAACAACAAACACAACAACCCACAAAGTCTCCCACACCCATAACAAACCCTAGGCCAATGCAGCCACTAGCCCCTGTAGAACAACAATAACCCTCCAAGAATACCCACTTCAACCCTTGATTAACCAACCCAATATCTTCCATAATAATTGATTCTAACAACTTATGTTAGTTAAGGATTCAAGATTATCCATAAAGGTTGAAATTTGATGAAAATAAAGTGTGAAAGAGGGTGTGATGATAAAAATATATAAAAAATGCCAATGAACAAACTGATCTAGTAATCTGTATACAACATAATATTAACATATCTCAAGACCACATATCTCAAAAATTTAATAATTGGCTCACACGGGATTCGAACCCGGGTGTCAAGGGAGGAAGAATGCGGATTAACCAGTGGACTACCAAAACTTTTTGTTTATGGGTTCCCTGCATATTTTACTTATGGGTTCCTTTTCAGTTTGTTATATATATTTGCAATAAAAATTAAAAATTGAATGGGTTCCTGGGAACCCAATCTTTGTTAATAAGTGTGCCGCTGCAACCAATGGATGGATATGGAGGGTTTTGCAACTGCGATACATGATGCGTTAGGTGACACAGGTTATGCCTTAGATGGGGATAAGGCTATCATGGAAATTTTAAAAAACATCAAAGGCTAAATTAAAATTTAGAAGGAGAATGGTAGACACCGGGAGGAGGAATCTAAACTGATGCCGACTCAATCATTGGCGGAGATCAATAACGCTGCAGCACATAGACCTTCAAATCATTCTGAAAAACAAAACGGGATCAGCTTGAAGGTGATGTTAAGGAGGATGGAAAAACAATAATGCTTGGAGCTGAAACAAAAGGTGAAAATTAATTTGATTATATATGGGGATGATAACTCTTCTTTCTTTCACAGGTACATTAATATGGAAAAGGCAAGCAAACAGATAAGGACCATAACCATTGATGGTAATCTTATATAGGATACGGAGATCATGAAGAAGGAAATTAGACGTGTCTTTAAAGCTAAATTTGATGAGCCTATGAAACAGAGACTCAAGCTCTTGGTTAATGATTTTCGGAAAATCCTAACGCAAGCTAGAGTTTTAATGGCCCATTTTTTTGGAAAAAGAGATCAAGAAGGCTATTTAGGAGTGCGGGAGCGACAAGGCTCGAGGCCGGATGGCTTAACTTTCAAGTTTGTGAAACGATTTTGGGAGGAGCTTAAGCCAAAATTCATGGAATTGATGTACCAATTTTATGTCTCAGGGAGAATAAATCATGGTTGCGATTCGGCTTTTTTCACTCTTATTCCTAAAGTTCAAGACCCGTAATTCCTGTCAGAGTATAGGCCTATTCCTCTTATTGGATTCGTGTATAAGGTCATAGCTAAACCGCTTGCTAATCGCTTAAAGGGGGTAATAAATTCTATGACGTCTCAAACCCAATCCACTTTTGTGGAAAAAATATATTTTGATGGCTCCCTTATAGTAAATGAAGTCGTTTCTTGGGCGAGGAAGCAAAAAAGGGAGGTCATGTTATTCAAGGTGGATTTTGACAAAGCTTACGATTCGGTCAACTGGGGTTCCTTTTAGACAATTTAAGGATGATGGGGTTTCGCAAAAGGTGGAGACAATGGGTAAATGCTTGCCTCTACTCAAGCAAGGCATCCGTTCTTGTTAATGGCTCACCGACAAAAGCGTTTTGCCTCAAACAGGGGCTTCGGCAAGGTGACCCGTTATCACCATTTCTTTTCATTATTGTGTTGGAAGTGCTTAAGGTTTTTATGAAAATAGCGGTTAATTTGGGTCTGTTCGAGGGGGTTCAACTTCCAAATGGTGGCCCGACTTTAACCCACTTATGTTACACCATTGATGTAATTTTTTTGGGAAGTTGGTCGGAAAAGAATGTGGCGAATCTTAAGAGAATTCTTAGATGTCTTTTCCTTATGTCGGGCTTAAAGGTGAATGTAGCTAAAAGTAGCATTATGGAGGTGGGGGTGGAGAACGAACTGGTTCAAGAAATGGCAAATAAACTCCTATGCAAAAAAGGCGATATTCATGTATGTTCTTAGGCCTTCCTATTGGTTAGAATATGAAACAAGTAAAGCCATGGAGACCTATTATAGACAAATTTGCTAAAAAGCTTTCTAGATGGAAAGCCAAGACATTGTTGATGGGAGGTAGAATCACTGTCGCAAAGTGTAACACCTCGAAAAAATTCACGTCCTATAATTTATTGACACGTGTCATAGGCTTTGGACGTGTAAAGGATTTCCTTAGAAGGACTAAAGTTGACAAACAAGGAAAGTATGTGAATATAAGGGTTCAAAATGTCAACAATGGATAAATATACTTTACAATAACCCTACATGATGTTTATACCCTTAAATGAATGAATCATGGATCATACGAAGCTAGTTGTGAAAGAAAGTGAGAGATTACAAACTACAGGGGTTAAATGTGTCAACATGTTTAAAGTATATCTCTGAGTGGCCTTATAGCAAACCTGAAGCTTTGTAAAGATTAATTATGCTCACTAGAATACATGATAAAAATTTCACCGAGTTTCTTTATCATATGAGAAAGTTATGGTAAAATTCGTATACGAGGGGTTAAATGCGTCGACATGTTAATACATACCTCTGAGCGACCTATGTATAAATCCCAACCCTTAACCTGTGTTTTAAAGATCTGATAAGCATCCTAATCTGGTTAATACTAACAATGATTGATTCCAATTTGTAAAGAATGGGATCCTATGAGGATGTGCACGATAATCTTCGTTTATGGCCTTTTAAAAGAATCCAAGGAAAACTTTAAAACATGGCAAGGTGGTGTAAACTGTTCAGGACCCAATCAAGAGGCCCCATACTGATAATAGAGGCCCAAATTCATAATATCTAGTTGCCTGTTCGAAGCTTGAAAGGTCACAAGTTTTTGCCTTCTGGTAAAGGCTTACGGACCGTAAAGGTCTTGCCTTACGGTCCGTAAGAGGTCTTACGGACCGCAAGACCCTCCGCTTACGGTCCGTAAGGCGGCCCCAGTAACAGAAAACGTAACAGTAGCCTGTTTAACGAGTTTAACCGACTTACAATGTTGTTTTTCACTCCCATGTGCAACATAAACTAGTTCTTAGGTACTAGGGACACTTGTAATTGATCAGGGATCAATCCTAGACTTGTTTGTCATGATCATAATGAATCAAAGGCACTATATTAAGACCCACATTGTTGCAACTTTGATCATTCATTCCAAACTCAACTTCTGATCATTTCTGGAGCTCAAGGCCATTCTCTAAGCATCACTGGTCGTGCATAGGACCTTGCTAAGCTTCCTTGACCTTCCTTAATCGTGTTTTACTTAGTTATTTAGCTTAAAGTCAAACCGTCATAATTAAGGTTTGACTTACCGATTAATCACTAATGGTCCAGTGGTTAGTCAAACTTAAAGTAGTTATAAGTTGGTAATTATGTGGGCAATAATCCCTTAAAAGGGCACCCTCTGATTCCCGTCTAACTAAGACATTTGTCGGGTCAAAGTTCGTTATAAAAAGTCAACAGAAATATAATTTTCGAATTAACACATAATTAGCAATGTAGAAGGCGTGTAACCTATTTTATCACTCATATAACTTGGTAATAAGTATAAGAACTGGTCTAAGCTTGTTTGATCCGACAATTTTCTGTTTAGGCACGGTTCGGAACCGAAAGTCGCAAAACTTTGACTTTTGCTTTGACTTCAGTTCTGACCCGTATTAGTATGATTTAGAAATGCCTTAGGGCTTCATTAGGACCGGGTTACATGATGGTATAACCCTCTGTGATTGGTTCATTGTTTGTCTGATTCGTTTACAAGTTTCCGTTAATTGCTTAATGTTGACCATAATGCCCTTTTGACCATAAAACGAGAATTTTGGAAATATGAGAGGACAATAATCTTTGTTACTGATTTATAAACTTGTCCCTAAAATTTCATATCAGTTCGAGGTCTAGGTTAGGAGTTATGCTCAAGAGCGCACTTAAAAAGCTTTATGTTAATTAAAAGGCGCAATTAGCATAAAGCCTATCTAAACCCAATTTTTGACACCAAACTTTTTACCCACTGATGTAATATAATATTTTGAGATTTTTAAGATTTTTAATTATTTTTAAACTGATCATAACCTAAGGTTATTGCCTTAATTCGGTAATTACCGATTTTACCCTTTTGCTTGTAAAATGAGTTTTAGATAATATTTGGACACCAATCCAATTGCTACTGATTTTATATAATAAATGAAGTCTTTTGAACTTTATAACCAGATCAGAAAACACATATTTCCTGTATAACCCGGAAATCGCTTAAAACGACTTTTTAACGCGTATTAAACACCTGGTATGGGTTTAAAACCATTTTGGCATATAAGACTCATCACCAACTGATATAACCTATTAAATTAAGTTGTTTTACTGATTATTTCAGACCCGAGTCTCAGAATTAAAATTAATCTCTTTTATAATCTTTAAAATGACCAAAATACCCCTACGGGGCTTAAATTGAGATTAAACTCGTTTTGGGCATAATGGAAGGTATCCTACTGATATCACAACATAATTAAGGCATATTAACTTAGGAAGCCTGTTTATGACTCTTATGGTTACCCGTTACGCTTCTTGCGCGTTCGGTTCGGTTTATGTAACTAATTTGCATAAATTAGCCGAAACGGGTCAAACCTTATCATTTTTATCTCAAAATCCAGAATGTGTTTAGATTACCCATATTATACAAGTCTTCAAACTTGTCGGGTCTAAATCACATTCTATTCCGGTCTTCGCTTAATCGTGCGTTTGAACCGTATCTTTCTTTAAAACTAACCGGTCTAAGTTTAGGCTTAATTAAAGACCCGTTAGGATTCTAATAGGTTATTATAAATCTTTGTTCCAGAATAGGAGACCCGGTAAAAGCTACACGCACTTGCTATTTGTGATTGATACTTGCAAAGGTAAATACTTTTAACTTATTTTCCCTTATACGGGCTTGGGGTACGGTATATAAAATACCGCTTGGTCGGGCATTCGACCTTAATCGATTGGTGATTAAGTATTATCGAGATGACCCGTTTAAAAATATGTTTTGTTGCTTAAACGCCTTTGGGGGGTTAATGACCATGTCCCGGATATCCTTGGCATCATTTTACGAAATGGCCACGACCTAAGCACGGGGTGTAGGCGTACGCCAGTCAGTGCCTAAATAAATAATGTGGTGTGTCTATTGATCTTTAACCCGGCATGAACCGGGCTACTGAACGCATAAAAAACATGTAATTATTTTACAAGTATTATATTCAAATAATTATCCCAAGTTATAAAGAATTTTGTACCACGTGCATTCAAATCAATTTTATTAAACTTTTAAAAATGAGTCAGTTGATTGTATTTACCAGTGTAAACTGACGTATTTTCCCAAAAAGGTTAAGTGCAGGTACTACGCGAACTAGGCTGGCTTTCTCCTAGCATCCACAATAAGTCTCGCAAGCTTGGATGCCATAAAACTGTTGAACAATGTTTCCTTTTATTTTGATCCACCTGTGGATTATTTTCAACTGTTTGTGATACTTAATATTACAATTTATTAAAGTTGAAACAAATCTATCTTTTGCTTCCGCTGTGCATTTAAATATTGTGTTGTATGACTATGATGATATCAACTACGTCACGATACTCCCCACCGGGCCCACCGGTAATACGTGGAAATATCGGGGTGTGACAGGTTGGTATCAGAGCCAACACTGAGTGAATTAAACACTAGCATTTTGTGTTTAATCTCAGTTACACAATTGCACATTCCTAAATTTTCGAGTCTAGACAGAGAACTTAGGACTAATCCAAATTGTTTTTAATTCCTACTTTGTCCTTTATATATTTCTTTGTTGTATCTTTCATTTGTTTGACAGGAAAGATGCCACCGAGGTTCAGAAGAGGAGGAAGAGGCAAGGGGCCAATCACCGCCCCCAATGATCACGAGGCCGGGCCTTCACACCGGCGAACTCCTTCTACTACTATGAGTGCCGATCCTCGGGGAAACTGGAGGAACCATTTGGAGCCCGCTAGACGGTCTGTCTCACACAGCTCAACGCCTCCTTATCGACACTCCTTTGGGCCGCAATCAGAAAACGAGCCCGATAACCCACAACCTTCATATATACCTCTCCAGCGATCCCTCTCGCACCATTCCTTTGGCGACCCCACTCCTGTCTTTCAGGGCCGGTTTAACCCGGCAAACTATATTCTAGAACCAGTGGGTTTTAACCCATTGGGACCGGAGGATCACTTTTCCGGCGATCACGCCTTGGATAGGGATGAGGACACCGACCCTATGGAACCACCGATTGGAACCCCCACACACCCTATTGAAGTCTCTGATCGTTCATCTTTCCATGGATCACCTTACCGTGGTCCAGACAGTTACCAAGCAAAGTTCAACCAGTATGAGTGGTATTTTACACCCTCTCACCATTCATCACCTCATGAGCAGCAGCAGCAGGATCCCTTCGAGGATTCGCGATTCGTGGCAGTCATGCCACCGCCACCACCGCCGCCAGTTCATCTAGCACCTCCAGAACCACCAAGGCGTAGAAGAACAGGCGCACGAATATCCGCGCGAGAAGGGGTTTTCACTTTAGCACCCCTCAACACTCTGGTGGCAGCCACTATCCGCCACTGCATGAAGACCCACAAATGGGTCGGCCCTCAAACCCAGTTCCAGCAGTGAATTCTGCACCAGTTGCACCACCACCACCATTGGGTTTTGATAACCCGATTCCTATATACGCTGGTTCAACGGCGTACAATCCGTTTGAGCAGCCGGCTCACACTCACTATAACTATGCTGAAGCCGACCCGTATCTTGTGGCAGCGAACTACAACGCCCTTCATCCTGAAGGACCGTATGGAGCCCCTTGGGGAGTGGGATACCCAGCTCATGGGTATCAAATACCTGCTCGACCTCCGATCCAGCCACAGCCACCACGGTTTTCCCCACCGGAACAGGAGGAAATCCTCCACAGGCTAAACAGGGTGGAGCAAGAATTTCAAGAAGAACGTAGGAACAATCGGGGATTCCTCAAGGGCCTAGCAAGCTTATTAAAAAGAAAGAAGAAGAGGGATCATTAAATCTCTGTATATATTGTTGTATTTCCTTATTTAATTAAGTCCCTGCGTGGACATTTATCTATGTACTTAGTCCCTGCGTGGACTTGTCTCTTAGTCCCTGCGTGGACTTGTCTCTTAGTCCCTGCGTGGACATCTATCTTAGTAATCAGTCCCTGCGAGGACTTGTTTGTACAGTTTAGCCCCTGCGTGGGCAAGTTATTTCTGTTAAAAGTCCTGTTTAAGGCAATGTATAATTTTTAATGTTTAATGGAATGTTAAGTTTTAAAATTTTCATTTTTTTTCATTATATGCATAATATATTATACATGAATTAAATAAATTAAAAATCATCCCTTTTAAAAAAAATAATCTGCCTGTTAAATATTGAATAAGAATCTTAAAGGTATAACCTAGCCTGCATGTCATTTGGCCAAAATGGTAAGACCTGTTTAAAAAGATTCAAATCCCTGTTAACATCTGGAAACATGTTAATGCTCCTGGCAGACGTGATTCGTTAAAATCACACACGTCATTCTTATAATAGGATTCTTCAAAAGATTCCTATCCTAACCTAATGATCTATAAATCATGGATTAAATCATCAATTAAGATGATCATACATTAAACATCCATGGGTAATGTAGTGCCTACGGGCCATACTCATTGTCATATAAGACAAAAGACAGTCGTAGTCTACGACTCCCTGTCAGAAAAAGGTAAAGAACTATGTTCAAACCTTAATGCCTTGATTCTCTGAAATCATGGCATATGATTTAAAAATGTCCCTGTGACTAGGCCTTTTGTGCCACTAATAATACTATTATTGTTTTATAATTAGGATAAATTATAATAAAAATCCTAAATAAATATGATTAACAAATTAACCAAATATGGTCCATGTTTACCATGGTTAATGAATTGCCATAAAAGACAATTCCATAATAGACTCCCAAATAAATTATTGTCAATATCTTATGTAACAGTGCAAACTACATGGCTGACTCGGATGAGATCAACAGTCACCCAAGGGAGGAACATGATAATACCCGAGTTAACATAGCGGGTGCAGAACTACAAACATTGATAGACAATGCTGTTACGAAAGCCATAGAGCGGCAGTATAATGAATATAGCGGGACTCGAAGTAGGACCCTATCCACACCGCATTCCAAGCCTAAGACTCATTCTGAGGCTCACACCAAGCCACCCTCCAAGAACGAAGAACCAAAGAAAGATGATGACGATCGTCACTCTTCAAATCAGCGAAGTGTTCCATCTCAAAGGATCGTACTGGATCAAGAACCCCGTAATAAGGGTTGCTCCTATAAGTATTTTGTTTCATGCAAACCCAGGGATTTCACTGGGGAAAAGGAGCTATAGACTGCATGACATGGTTGGATGAGATGGACACCGTGGTTGATATCAGCAGGTGCGCTGATAAGGATGTGGTAAAGTTCGTGTCTCAGTCATTCAAGGGGGAGGCATTAGCTTGGTGGAGGCCTTTGATCCAAGCTACAGGAAAAATCCCATTGTACAATATGACTTGGGAACAGTTTATGTCATTGATCAAAGAGAACTACTGTCCTCAGCATGAGGTTGAAAAGATTGAGTCGGATTTTCTGTCATTGGTAATGAAAAATCTAGATTGCCAAGCTTACCTTACGAGCTTTAATATAATGTCAAGGTTGGTTCCTTATCTTGTGACCCCGGAACCCAAAAGAATAGCTCGTTTCATTGGGGGTTTAGCCCCAGAGATTAAGGCAGGTGTAAAAGCCTCTCAGCCAGCTACATTCAGGTCTGTAGCTGATATATCCTTGTCCCTCACACTGGACGCGGTCAGGCAGAGATCGCTGAGGAACACGGATGCCGAGAAAAGAAAGCGTGATGATGACAATTCACGAAGGTCAGACAAAAAGCACCGGGGAAAAAATGACCACAAGAAGGGGTCTGGATCTAAGAAGGATGGGCATCAATCTGGAGATAAGCCCAAGTGTAAGATCTGCAAGAGAAATCACTTCGGGAAGTGCAGATATGAGTCGAAATACCAGCAACAGCCAAGGGCATGTGGGATTTGCAAGTCTTCTGAGCACAAGACCCTAGACTGTAAGAAAATCAAAGATGCTACGTGCTATAGCTGCAATGAAAAAGGGCATATCAAGTCAAACTGCCCAAAACTTGCAAAGAAAGCTGAAGAAGGGAAGAAGACCAATGCAAGGGTCTTCCGCATGGATTCAAAGGAAGCTGTCCAGGACGACAATGTGATCACAGGTACCTTCCTCATAAATGATGTTTATGCGAGAGTGTTATTTGATTCAGGAGCTGATAAATCATTTGTAGATAATAAGTTTTGTAAGTTACTGAATTTACCTGTTAAAACCCTAAGTGTGAAGTATGAGGTGGAATTAGCAGATGGCACCTTAGAAACCGCCTCAACCATATTAGATGGATGTTTCATATCCATTAAGAACCACTATTTTCCTTTGTCCCTACTTACTTTGAAATTAGCCGATTTCGACATAGTTTTGGGTATGGACTGGTTATCTCATAACCAGACCCAGATTGTCTGTAATAAGAAGGAAGTGGTGATCAAGACTCCGTCTGGTGAATCACTTACCATTCAGGGAGATACCCAGTATGGGCTGCCTGTGCAAGTGACTATGCTCAAGGCCTCTAGGTGTTTGAAGAAGGGTTGTGTCATCTACATGGCACAGGTTACTATTGATGAACCAAAGCCTAAGATGGAAGACATCCCCATCATTTCTGAATATCCCGATGTTTTCCCTGAGGAACTACCTGGCTTACCACCGGATAGGCAAGTAGAATTCAGAATTTACATTATCCCTAGAGCAGCACCAGTAGCAAGGGCGCCTTTTAGGTTGGCACCAACAGAGATGAAGGAATTAAGAACACAACTAGATGAATTGCTAGCCAAAGGTTTCATTAGACCTAGTTCTTCTCCATGGGGAGCGCTAATCCAATTTGTCAAAAAGAAGGATGGATCGATGCGTCTGTGCATCGATTACCGTGAGCTTAATAAGGTCACTATCAAGAATATGTATCCATTGCCCAGGATCGACGATCTGTTCGATCAACTTCAAGGGGCAAGTTACTTCTCTAAGATTGACTTAAGGTCAGGCTATCATCAACTGAAGGTTAGAGATGAAGACGTACACAAAACTGCATTTAGGACTCGTTATGGTCATTACGAGTTCCTAGTGATGCCTTTTGGGCTCACTAATGCACATGCCGCATTCATGGATCTCATGAATCGCGTCTGCAAGCCCTACTTGGATAAATTTGTCATCGTCTTAATCGATGATATTCTTATTTACTCTAAGAGTCAAGCTGACCATGAGAAGCACCTCCATTGCATTCTGAAACTGCTTCCTCGAGAAAAGCTCTACGCCAAATTCTCTAAGTGTGAATTTTGGCTTCGTGAAGTCCAATTTCTTGGACATGTGGTTAGCGAACGCGGAATCCAGGTAGATCCCGCTAAAGTTGAAGCTGTCATTAATTGGCAACAGCCGAAGACGCCCATAGAGATTCGCAGCTTCTTGGGATTGGCAGGATATTACAGGCGTTTTATTGAGAATTTTTCAAGGATTGCTGCACCCCTAACTTCTCTGACTAGGAAGAATATTAAGTTCAACTGGGGACCGAAGCAACAAGAATCCTTTGATATCCTTAAGCAGAAGCTAAGCAATGCACCTGTGTTGACATTGCCTGATGGAATAGAAGAGTTTGTGGTATATTGTGATGCATCACACACCGGGATGGGATGTGTGCTTATGCAGAAAGGCAAAGTTATTGTCTATGCTTCACGTCAGTTAAAGGTGCATGAAAAGAATTACACCACCCATGACTTGGAATTGAGTGCTGTTGTATTTGCACTGAAGATATGGAGGCACTATTTATATGGTATCAAGTGTGTGATCTATTCTGATCACAAGAGCCTCCAGCACCTGTTTAACCAAAAGGATCTGAACATGAGGCAACGACGTTGGATGGAAACTTTGAATGATTATGATTGTGAGATAAGATACCATCCTGGCAAGGCGAATGTAGTCGTCGATGCCTTGAGTCGAAAGGAAAGAGTGAAGCCTATAAGAATCAATGCTAAAAGCATTGAGATAAAGAATAGTTTGAACGGAAGGTTGTTAGCTGAGCAGAATGGAGCTGTGCTAGAAGGTAACTATCCTGATGAAAAGCTAGGAGTAACTGAAGAACAGTTATCCTATGGCAAGGACGGAATTCTGAGGTTGAATGGACGAATATGGGTTCCAGTTTATGGAGGACTTCGAGATGTTATCCTCCAGGAAGCCCACAGTTCTAAATATTCCGTTCATCCTGGAGCTGACAAGATGTACCAGGATCTGAAAGCAAATTTTTGGTGGATAGGCTTGAAGAAGTCAATAGCCACCTATGTAGCTAAATGTTTGACATGTGCGCAAGTCAAAGCTGAACATCAGAAGCCGTCAGGTTTGCTACAACAGCCTGAACTTCCCACGTGGAAGTGGGAAATGGTGACAATGGATTTCATCACCAAGTTACCGAAGACAAAGAAAGGAAATGATACTATATGGGTGATAGTAGATAGACTGACTAAGTCAGCACATTTCCTACCCATTAAGGAGACCTATAGCTCCGACATGTTGGCCCAATTGTACGTAGATAAGATTGTATCTCTGCATGGCGTACCAGTGTCCATTATCTCTAACAGAGATACTAGATACACATCACATTTTTGTAAAAGTTTCCAACAATCTTTGGGCACGCGCTTAAATTTTAGTACGGCTTACCATCCTCAGACGGACGGGCAGAGTGAGCGTACAATCCAAACTTTGGAGGACATGCTTCGTGCATGTGTCATCGAATGTGTCGGATCAGTTTCCTATAAGTTAAACTTACCTGAAGAGCTCAGTGGTATTCACAATGTATTCCACATCTGTAATCTGAAGAAGTGTCTGGCTGATGAATCACTAATCATACCACATACAGATGTGCACATCGATGAGAGCTTGAAATTCGTGGAAAAACCTGTGTCGATTGAGGATCGACAGGTTAAGAAGCTTCGAAGGAAGCATGTGCCAATTGTAAAGGTAAAATGGGATGCCCGTAGAGGTCCCGAGTACACGTGGGAGGTAGAGTCCACAATGAAAGAAAAGTACCCTCATTTGTTTCAGTAAATCTCGAGGTCGAGATTTCTTTTAAGGGGGTGAGGATGTAACACCTCGAAAAAATTCACGTCCTATAATGTATTGACACGTGTCATAGGCTTTGGACGTGTAAAGGATTTCCTTAGAAGGACTAAAGTTGACAAACAAGGAAAGTATGTGAATATAAGGTTTCAAAATGTCAACAATGGATAAATATACTTTACAATAACCCTACATGATGTTTATACCCTTAAACGAATGAATCATGGATCATACGAAGCTAGTTGTGAAAGAAAGTGAGAGATTACAAACAACAGGGGTTAAATGTGTCAACATGTCTAAAGTATACCTCTGAGTGGCCTTATAGCAAACCCGAAGCTTTGTAACGATTAATTATGCTCACTAGAATACATGATAAAAATTTCACCAAGTTTCGTTATCATATGAGAAAGTTATGGTAAAATTCGTATACGAGGGGTTAAATGCGTCGACATGTTAATACATACCTCTGAGAGACCTATGTATAAATCCCAACCCTTAACCTGTGTTTTAAACATCTCATAAGCATCCTAATCCGGTTAATACTAACAATGATTGATTCCAATTTGTAAAGAATGGGATCCTATGAGGATGTGCACGATAATCTTCGTTTATGGCCTTTTAAAAGAATCCAAGGAAAACTTTATAACATGGAAAGGTGGTGTAAACTGTTCAGGACCCAATCAAGAGGCCCCATACTGATAATAGAGGCCCAAATTCATAATATCTAGTCGCCTGTTCGAAGCTTGAAAGGTCACAAGTTTTTGCCTTCTGGTAAAGATTTACGGACCGTAAAGGTCTTGCCTTACGGTCCGTAAGATGTCTTAAGAACCGCAAGACCCTCCGTTTACGGTCCGTAAGGCGGCCCCAGTAACAGAAAACGTAACGGTAGCCTGTTTAACGAGTTTAACCGACTTACATTGCCGTTTTTCACTCCCATGTGCAACATAAACTAGTTCTTAGGCACTAGGGACACTTGTAATTGATCAGGGATCAATCCTAGACTTGTTTGTCATGATCATAATGAATCAAAGGCACTATATAAAGACCCACATTGTTGCAACTTTGATCATTCATTCCAAACTCAACTTCTGATCATTTCTGGAGCTCAAGGCCATTCTCTAAGCATCACTGGTCGTGCATAGGACCTTGGTAAGCTTCCTTGACCTTCCTTAATCGTGTTTTACTTAGTTATTTAGCTTAAAGTCAAACCGTCGTAATTAAGGTTTGATTTAGAGATTAATCACTAATGTTCCAGTGGTTAGTCAAACTTAAAGTAGTTATAAGTTGGTAATTATGTGGGCAATAAACCCTTAAAAGGGCACCCTCTGATTCCCGTCCTAACTAAGACATTTGTCGGGTCAACGTTCGTTATAAAAAGTCAACAGAAATATAATTTTCGAATTAACACATAATTAGCAATGTAGAAGGCGTGTAACCTATTTTATCACACATATAACTTGGTAATAAGTATAAGAACTGGTCTAAGCTTGTTTGATCCGACAATTTTCTGTTTAGGCACGGTTCGGAACCGAAAGTCGCAAAACTTTGACTTTTGCTTTGACTTCAGTTCTGACCCGTATTAGTATGATTTAGAAATGCCTTAGGGCTTCATTAGGACCGGGTTACATGATGGTATAACCCTCTGTGATTGGTTCATTGTTTGTCCGATTCGTTTACACGTTTCCGTTAATTGCTTAATGTTGACCATAATGACCTTTTGACCATAAAACAAGAATTTTGGAAATATGAGAGGACAATAATCTTTGTTACTAATTTATAAACTTGTCCCTAAAATTTTATATCAGTTCGAGGTCTAGGTTAGGAGTTATGCTCAAGAGCGCACTTAAAAAGCTTTTTGTTAATTAAAAGGCGCAATTAGCATAAAGCCTATCTAAACCCAATTTTTGACACCAAAATTTTTACCCACTGATGTAATATAATATTTTGAGATTTTGGAAGATTTTTAATTATTTTTAAACTGATCATAACCTAAGGTTATTGCCTTAATTCGGTAATTACCGATTTTACCCTTTTGCTTGTAAAATGAGTTTTACATAATATTTGGACACCAATCCAATTGCTACTAATTTTATATAATAAATGAAGTCTTTTGAACTTTATAACCTGATCAGAAAACTCAGATTTCCTGTACAACCCGGAAATCGCTTAAAACGACTTTTTAACGCGTATTAAACACCTGGTATGGGTTTAAAACCATTTTGGCATATAAGACTCATCACCAACTGATATAACCCATTAAATTAAGTTGTTTTACTGATTATTTCAGACCCAAGTCTCATAATTAAAATTAATCTCTTTTATAATCTTTAAAATGACCAAAATACCCCTACGGGGCATAAATTGAGATTAAACTCGTTTTGGGCATAATGGAAGGTATCCTACTGATATCACAACATAATTAAGGCATATTAACTTAGGAAGCCTGTTTATGACTCTTATGGTTACTCGTTACGCTTCTTGCGCGTTCGGTTCGGTTTATGTAACTAATTTGCATAAATTAGCCGAAACGGGTCAAACCTTATCATTTTTATCTCAAAATCCAGAATGGGTTTAGATTACCCATATTATACAATTCTTCAAACTTGTCGGGTCTAAATCACATTCTACTTCGGTCTTCGCTTAATCGTGCGTTTGAACCGTATCTTTCTTTAAAACTAACCGGTCTAAGTTTAGGCTTAATTAAAGACCCGTTAGGATTCTAATAGGTTATTATAAACCTTCGTTCCAGAATAGGAGACCCGGTAAAAGCTACACGCACTTGCTATTTGTGATTGATACTTGCAAAGGTAAATACTTTTAACTTATTTTCCCTTATACGGGCTTGGGGTACGGTATATAAAATACCGCTTGGTCGGGCATTCGACCTTAATCGATTGGTGATTAAGTATTATCGAGATGACCCGTTTAAAAATATGTTTTGTTGCTTAAACGCCTTTAAGGGGTTAATGACCATGTCCCGGATATCCTTGGCATCATTTTACGAAATGGCCACGACCTAAGCACGGGGTGTAAGCGTACACCCGTCAGTGCCTAAATAAATAATGTGGTGTGTCTATTGATCTTTAACCCGGCACGAACCGGGCTACTGAACGCATAAGAAACATGTAATTCTTTTACAAGTATTATATTTAAATAATTATCCCAAGTTATAAAGAATTTTGTGCCACGTGCATACAAATCAATTTTATTAAACTTTTAAAAATGAGTTAGTTGATTGTATTTACCAATGTAAACTGACGTATTTTCCCAAAAAGGTTAAGTGCAGGTACTACGCGAACTAGGCTGGCTTTCTCCTAGCATCCACAATAACTCTCGCAAGCTTGGACGCCATAAAACTGTTGAACAATGTTTCCTTTTATTTTGATCCACCTGTGGATTATTTTCAACTGTTTGTGATACTTAATATTAGAATTTATTAAGGTTGAAACGAATCTATCTTTTGCTTCCGATGTGCATTTAAATATTGTGTTGTATGACTATGATGATATCAACTACGTCACGGTACTCCCCACCGGGCCCACCGGTAATACGTGGAAATATCGGGGTGTGACACAAAGGCGGTGCTTGAAAATCTTCTGTCTTACTACCTTTCAATCTTTAAAGCTCCGTTAATGGTCATCAAAACTCTAGAGGGTATCCGTCGAGATTTTGTTTGGGTAACATGGGTTCTAGTAGCAAGATGAGGTGGGTGGCGTGGAACAAAGTTCAAGGGCATAGGAATTGGGTGGCTTGGTTTGGGCGAGATTCGGACGCTAAATTAGGCCTTGCTTCTTAAGTGGAAATGGAGGTTTAAATCTTACCCTGACCACCTTTGGTCAAATGTTATCAAAGCTATCCACAGTAAAACTCATAATGTGCGGGACATCCCTTAAAAATAGAGTATGCTGGAAATTGGAAAAATATCTTAATGTTTTGAAGACATATCAAAGGATAGGATTCAAGATGCAGATTCAATGGTCATTGTCGAGTCGAATGGGTCGTTCTCGGTTGCGCAATTTCGTTGGAAAGTGGCTTAATCTATGGGCAATCGTATCAAGTCGGATTGTTTTAATTGGAATGCATAGACGTCGAGTAAGGTTTTATTTTTCGTCGAGTAAGGTTTTATTTTTCGTTTGGGAAATTCTTATCACACATACAAGGTGTAGAATTTGCGGATATGGGGACGAGATTGTTGAACATGTTGCAGCCTCTTGCGTCCTGGTTAAAGCGGTCTGGTGGCACATTTTCTTATGGGTCAAAATTTCAGTCTTTACTCAGTCCTTGTCTACTCGAGATCTGATGGAAGGATTAAAATATATGAGGGGGTCGACTACATAGAAGAAGACTTTAAAGGTTATTTTTCATGCCACACTTTGGAGCATATGGAAGACTTGTAATGCATTGATCGACATACTGTCACACCCCGACCACGTAAAATAACAAATCGTGTCGGAAACGTCGGGGAGTGTTGTAACAAAATCATTGTTTCACAACACATGGAATTTAGAATATTGTTTTATTACATAAAAAGTTACATTGTCTTGGAATTTGATCAACAAACAGTACAATTGCCGTTCATATTTTTATAAATACTAAGGCCCATGTCCATCCTATGTAAAGCAATCAACAGTCGTCACGAAATAAACCTGAAACATATGTGAAAGTAAATACGTCAGCATAAAAATGTTTGTGAGTAACATAGGTTTTGTGAATTAGATTCATGGCTTTGGATCATATAAGAAAAGATTATATGTTTATAAAAGTAGCCATTAATCCTTGATAAAAGTATGGTTTCTAGAACACTTTGCATTGATATAAAAGTTGTAGTATACAGAAAAATATACCTTGGTTTTAAGAAAGTCGGATAAGTAATATATTAAAATATATTTTAGTTTCAAAACAGTTAAACAGATAGTATATCAAATATACTTTAGTTGTTAAAATAATAGTTTTCGGTAGTATATCATAAGTATACTTTGGTTTTGTAAATAACATACCAACTATGTTTTAGTAAATAACAAAATATATGTTGGATTTGTACACAGTATATCAAATTATAATTTAGTAAATAATAGCATATCAAATTATGCTTTAGCAAACAGTATCACGTTGGTAGTATATCGAAATATACCATAAATCACGATTTAGCAATACATTCAAACCTTAGTGCATCAAACTACACTTTAGAGACTATAGATATACCACGAAGGCAAATTCTATTTTGATAAAATTCGGTTTCTGACATTCCATACAACAGGAATGGGGTGTCTAGTTCTATAGCGCTATATCGTACTACCAATCGGCTTGATCATTGTTAATGAATGTATAAATAACAGTATAAATAAACAATTAGTTCTAACGAACCTTGGAAATCAGTCGTTTAAACCATTGATAATAGATCAATTCGTCAAAAGATAGTACTTATACATGTGAAATCATAGAGTCGAAATCATGAAAATAACGAATAGGCACATATGAATCACCCCAAAACATTTTAAAACGTAAAAGAGAAGACTATGTACTCACCTTTGGGTGCGTTTTTATATGTTAACACAATCCCTCAAATTGTTTATTCGTCCAAAATTAAATAAGAACGATTTAATAATCAAAACTCACAAAAATACCGAAGTTTCTCCGATACTTAGAATTTTCACATAACTTTGAGATTTCTCGAAAAGTTATTATTTTTGGATTATATTGGTGTATTTATGTATATATGAGTTCATACACATGTTTTAAGAACTTTGCGAATTGAACGATTTTATTGGTGACTCTCATCATGTTGTAAGCAATATATCATCAAAACCCTTGCATTTTAACTATCATTCAAAACTGGGCTGTATTCGGGAATTTTAATAAAATAGTTAACTTACTCAAAAAATTCCCAATTTTTTACACAATGTTTTAAACGATCCAAATATTATTGTGTAAAAATATCGGGATCCAATCCAATATCAATATTTTATAAAAAAAATCATTTACCCAACTGCAATCAGATTCGTCACTTTCTGACTGCAGTCCACGGAATAATTCTTTTAAAATTCATCGTAAGTCCAATTGATGAAATTCCAGTGGGAGAATTACAAAGACATCAGTGGTCATCTACAGTACAAATTTCATGAGCTAATTCTACACAGATTTCAAGTTATGATAAAGTGTAGGTGAAAAAGTGTTGCTTAAAGTATCACCCTGGAAGGGAGTGATGCGATTTGGTAAGAAAGGCAAGTTAAGCCCGAGATACATAGGACCATTCAAGATCATCGAATGTGTCGGATCAGTTGCCTATAAGTTAAACTTACCTGAAGAGCTCAGTGGTATTCACAATGTATTCCACATCTGCAATCTGAAGAAGTGTCTGGCTGATGAATCACTAGTCATACCACATACAGATGTGCACATCGATGAGAGCTTGAAATTCATGGAAAAACCTGTGTCGATTGAGGATCGACAGGTTAAGAAGCTTCGAAGGAAACATGTGCCAATTGTAAAGGTAAAATGGGATGCCCGTAGAGGTCCCGAGTACACGTGGGAGGTAGAGTCCACAATGAAAGAAAAGTACCCTTATTTGTTTCAGTAAATCTCGAGGTCGAGATTTCTTTTAAGGGGGTGAGGATGTAACACCTCGAAAAAATTCACGTCCTATAATGTATTGACACGTGTCATAGGCTTTGGACGTGTAAAGGATTTCCTTAGAAGGACTAAAGTTGACAAACAAGGAAAGTATGTGAATATAAGGGTTCAAAATGTCAACAATGGATAAATATACTTTACAATAACCCTACATGATGTCTATACCCTTAAACGAATGAATCATGGATCATACGAAGCTAGTTGTGAAAGAAAGTGAGAGATTACAAACAACATGGGTTAAATGTGTCAACATGTTTAAAGTATACCTCTGAGTGGCCTTATAGCAAACCCGAAGCTTTGTAACGATTAATTATGCTCACTAGAATACATGATAAAAATTTCACCGAGTTTCGTTATCATATGAGAAAGTTATGGTAAAATTCGTATACGAGGGGTTAAATGCGTCGACATGTTAATACATACCTCTGAGAGACCTATGTATAAATCCCAACCCTTAACCTGTGTTTTAAACATCTGATAAGCATCCTAATCCGGTTAATACTAATAATGATTGATTCCAATTTGTAAAGAATGGGATCCTATGAGGATGTGCACGATAATCTTCGTTTATGGCCTTTTAAAAGAATCCAAGGAAAACTTTAAAACATGGCAAAGTGGTGTAAACTGTTCAGGACCCAATCAAGAGGCCCCATACTGATAATAGAGGACCAAATTCGTAATATCTAGTTGCCTGTTCGAAGCTTGAAAGGTCACAAGTTTTTGCCTTCTGGTAAAGGCTTACGGACCGTAAAGGTCTTGCCTTACGGTCCGTAAGAGGTCTTAAGAACCGCAAGACCCTCCGTTTACGGTCCGTAAGGCGGCCCCAGTAACAGAACTCGTAACGGTAGCCTGTTTAACGAGTTTAACCGACTTACATTGCCGTTTTTCACTCCCATGTGCAACATAAACTAGTTCTTAGGCACTAGGGACACTTGTAATTGATCAGGGATCAATCCTAGACTTGTTTGTCATGATCATAATGAATCAAAGGCACTATATAAAGACCCACATTGTTGCAACTTTGATCATTCATTCCAAACTCAACTTTTGATCATTTCTGGAGCTCAAGGCCATTCTCTAAGCATCACTGGTCGTGCATAGGACCTTGGTAAGCTTCCTTGACCTTCCTTAATCGTGTTTTACTTAGTTATTTAGCTTAAAGTCAAACCGTCGTAATTAAGGTTTGACTTAGCGATTAATCACTAATGCTCCAGTGGTTAGTCAAACTTAAAGTAGTTATAAGTTGGTAATTATGTGGGCAATAAACCCTTAAAAGGGCACCCTCTGATTCCCGTCCTAACTAAGACATTTTTCGGGTCAACGTTCGTTATAAAAAGTCAACAGAAATATAATTTTTGAATTAACACATAATTAGCAATGTAGAAGGCGTGTAACCTATTTTATCACTCATATAACTTGGTAATAAGTATAAGAACTGGTCTAAGCTTGTTTGATCCGACAATTTTCTGTTTAGGCACGGTTCGGAACCGAAAGTCGCAAAACTTTGACTTCAGTTCTGACCCGTATTAGTATGATTTAGAAATGCCTTAGGGCTTCATTAGGACCGGGTTACATGATGGTATAACCCTCTGTGATTGGTTCATTGTTTGTCCGATTCGTTTACACGTTTCCGTTAATTGCTTAATGTTGACCATAATGCCCTTTTGACCATGAAACAAGAATTTTGGAAATATGAGAGGACAATAATCTTTGTTACTAATTTATAAACTTGTCCCTAAAATTTCATATCAGTTCGAGGTCTAGGTTAGGAGTTATGCTCAAGAGCGCACTTAAAAAGCTTTTTGTTAATTAAAAGGCGCAATTAGCATAAAGCCTATCTAAACCCAATTTTTGACACCAAACTTTTTACCCACTGATGTAATATAATATTTTGAGATTTTTGAAGATTTTTAATTATTTTTAAACTGATCATAACCTAAGGTTATTGCCTTAATTCGGTAATTACCGATTTTACCCTTTTGCTTGTAAAATGAGTTTTACATAATATTTGGACACCAATCCAATTGATACTGATTTTATATAATAAATGAAGTCTTTTGAACTTTATAACCTAATCAGAAAACTCAGATTTCCTGTATAACCCGGAAATCGCTTAAAACGACTTTTTAACGCGTATTAAACACCTGGTGTGGGTTTAAAACCATTTTGGCATATAAGACTCATCACCAACTGATATAACCCATTAAATTAAGTTGTTTTACTGATTATTTCAGACCCAAGTCTCAGAATTAAAATTAATCTCTTTTATAATCTTTAAAATGACCAAAATACCCCTACGGGGCTTAAATTGATATTAAACTAGTTTTGGGCATAATGGAAGGTATCCTACTGATATCACAACATAATTAAGCCATATTAACTTAGGAAGCCTGTTTATGACTCTTATGGTTACTCGTTACGCTTCTTGCGCGTTCGGTTCGGTTTATGTAACTAATTTGCATAAATTAGCCGAAACGGGTCAAACCTTATCATTTTTATCTCAAAATCCAGAATGTGTTTAGATTACCCATATTATACAAGTCTTCAAACTTGTCGGGTCTAAATCACATTCTACTCCGGTCTTCGCTTAATCGTGCGTTTGAACCGTATCTTTCTTTAAAACTAACCGGTCTAAGTTTAGGCTTAATTAAAGACCCGTTAGGATTCTAATAGGTTATTATAAACCTTCGTTCCAGAATAGGAGACCCGGTAAAAGCTACACGCACTTGCTATTTGTGATTGATACTTGCAAAGGTAAATACTTTTAACTTATTTTCCCTTATACGGGCTTGGGGTACGGTATATAAAATACCGCTTGGTCGGGCATTCGACCTTAATCGATTGGTGATTAAGTATTATCGAGATGACCCGTTTAAAAATATGTTTTGTTGCTTAAACGCCTTTGGGGGGTTAATGACCATGTCCCGGATATCCTTGGCATCATTTTACGAAATGGCCACGACCTAAGCACGGGGTGTAGGCGTACACCCGTCAGTGCCTAAATAAATAATGTGGTGTGTCTATTGATCTTTAACCCGGCACGAACCGGGCTACTGAACGCATAAGAAACATGTAATTCTTTTACAAGTATTATATTCAAATAATTATCCCAAGTTATAAAGAATTTTGTGCCACGTGCATTCAAATCAATTTTATTAAACTTTTAAAAATGAGTTAGTTGATTGTATTTACCAGTGTAAACTGACGTATTTTCCCAAAAAGGTTAAGTACAGGTACTACGCGAACTAGGCTGGCTTTCTCCTAGCATCCACAATAACTCTCGCAAGCTTGGACGCCATAAAACTGTTGAACAATGTTTCCTTTTATTTTGATCCACTTGTGGATTATTTTCAACTGTTTGTGATACTTAATATTAGAATTTATTAAGGTTGAAACGAATCTATCTTTTGCTTCTGATGTGCATTTAAATATTGTGTTGTATGACTATGATGATATCAACTACGTCACGATACTCCCCACCGGGCCCACCGGTAATACGTGGAAATATTGGGGTGTGACACAAAGGCGGTGCTTGAAAATCTTCTGTCTTACTACCTTTCAATCTTTAAAGCTCCGTTAATGGTCATCAAAACTCTAGAGGGTATCCGTCGAGATTTTGTTTGGGTAACATGTGTTCTAGTAGCAAGATGAGGTGGGTGGCGTGGAACAAAGTTCAAGGGCATAGGAATTGGGTGGCTTGGTTTGGGCGAGATTCGGACGCTAAATTAGGCCTTGCTTCTTAAGTGGAAATGGAGGTTTAAATCTTACCCTGACCACCTTTGGTCAAATGTTATCAAAGCTATCCACAGTAAAACTCATAATGTGCGGGACATCCCTTAAAAATAGAGTATGCTGGAAATTGGAAAAATATCTTAATGTTTTGAAGACATATCAAAGGATAGGATTCAAGATGCAGATTCAATGGTCATTGTCGAGTCGAATGGGTCGTTCTCGGTTGCGCAATTTCGTTGGAAAGTGGCTTAATCTATGGGCAATCGTATCAAGTCGGATTGTTTTAATTGGAATGCATAGACGTCGGGTAAGGTTTTATTTTTCATCGAGTAAGGTTTTATTTTTCGTTTGGGAAATTCTTATCACACATACAAGGTGTAGAATTTGCGGATATGGGGACGAGATTGTTGAACATGTTGCAGCCTCTTGCGTCCTGTTTAAAGCGGTCTGGTGGCACATTTTCTTATGGGTCAAAATTTCAGTCTTTACTCAGTCCTTGTCTACTCGAGATCTGATGGAAGGATTAAAATATATGAGGGGGTCGACTACATAGAAGAAGACTTTAAAGGTTATTTTTCATGCCACACTTTGGAGCATATGGAAGACTTGTAATGCATTGATCGACATACTGTCACACCCCGACCACGTAAAATAACAAATCGTGTCGGAAATGTCGGGGAGTGTTGTAACAGAATCATTGTTTCACAACACATGGAATTTAGAATATTGTTTTATTACATAAAAAGTTACATTGTCTTGGAATTTGATCAACAAACAGTACAATTGCCGTTCATATTTTTATAAATACTAAGGCCCATGTCCATCCTATGTAAAGCAATCAACAGTCGTCACGAAATAAACCTGAAACATATGTGAAAGTAAATACGTCAGCATAAAAATGTTTGTGAGTAACATAGGTTTTGTGAATAAGATCCATGGCTTTGGATCATATAAGAAAAGATTATATGTTTATAAAAGTAGCCATTAATCCTTGATAAAAGTATGGTTTCTAGAACACTTTGCATTGATATAAAAGTTGTAGTATACAGAAAAATATACCTTGGTTTTAAGAAAGTCGGATAAGTAATATATTAAAATATATTTTAGTTTCAAAACAGTTAAACAGATAGTATATCAAATATACTTTAGTTGTTAAAATAATAGTTTTCGGTAGTATATCATAAGTATACTTTGGTTTTGTAAATAACATACCAACTATGTTTTAGTAAATAACAAAATATATGTTGGATTTGTACATAGTATATCAAATTATAATTTAGTAAATAATAGCATATCAAATTATGCTTTAGCAAACAGTATCACGTTGGTAGTATATCGAAATATACCATAAATCACGATTTAGCAATACATTCAAACCTTAGTGCATCAAACTACACTTTAGAGACTATAGATATACCACGAAGGCAAATTCTATTTTGATAAAATTCGGTTTCTGACATTCCATACAACAGGAATGGGGTGTCTAGTTCTATAGCGCTATATCGTACTACCAATCGGCTTGATCATTGTTAATGAATGTATAAATAACAGTATAAATAAACAATTAGTTCTAACGAACCTTGGAAATCAGTCGTTTAAACCATTGATAATAGATCAATTCGTCAAAAGATAGTACTTATACATGTGAAATCATAGAGTCGAAATCATGAAAATAACGAATAGGCACATATGAATCACCCCAAAACATTTTAAAACGTAAAAGAGAAGACTATGTACTCACCTTTGGGTGCGTTTTTATATGTTAACACAATCCCTCAAATTGTTTATTCGTCCAAAATTAAATAAGAACGATTTAATAATCAAAACTCACAAAAATACCGAAGTTTCTCCGATGCTTAGAATTTTCACATAACTTTGAGATTTCTCGAAAAGTTATTATTTTTGGATTATATTGGTGTATTTATGTATATATGAGTTCATACACATGTTTTAAGAACTTTGCGAATTGAACGATTTTATTGGTGACTCTCATCATGTTGTAAGCAATATATCATCAAAACCCTTGCATTTTAACTATCATTCAAAACTGGGCTGTATTCGGAAATTTTAATAAAATAGTTAACTTACTCCAAAAATTCCGAATTTTTTACACAATGTTTTAAACGATCCAAATATTATTGTGTAAAAATATAGGGATCCAATCCAATATCAATATTTTATAAAAAAATCATTTACCCAACTGCAATCAGATTCGTCACTTTCTGACTGCAGTCCACGGAATAATTCATTTAAAATTCATCGTAAGCCCAATTGATGAAATTCCAGTGGGAGAATTACAAAGACATCAGTGGTCATCTACAGTACAAATTTCATGAGCTAATTCTACACAGATTTCAAGTTATGACAAAAAATATAACACAATTTTTTTTGCAGTAAAAATGCAGCTTTTGCTGCTGTACAAAACGGACCTTTAAAAATAGTAAATGACCTCGAAAAAATATGATTCCAGTGCCATTTGATTCGTTTTTCGAAAAAATATTATTTAGACTTCAGAAAATCGATTTTTCGATTTATAACGGTCCATTTACAGCCAACTGAAGTTGGCTGTAAATGTTACTCAGCATGCTGTTAATCGCTTAAATGTTACTAAAACATGCAAGCAAATATCCTAAACAAGTGTTTATCAAGAAATCAAACTCACAACTCATACACCCATATATATACGTACGGTTTATATGCACAAATAAACATCACCATTTTTATTCTGTATCAAGACCCATTTCTTTTTAGATTTCAAGTTTGTGAAAATTTCAAGATTCAAGAGAAACTTCAAATCATCAAGAACAACCAAGAATCAAGAGTATGATTTAAACATAAACTTTATACCTTCAAGATTCAAGTAAGTTTTTGGATGAGATTTTGATGATAGGGAGCTTGAAATCACTTGAAAGCACATTGGAAACTCCTTTGGATCTTCATACCAACTTGAAGTTTGCTTGAAATGGGGTTTGATCTTCAAGAACAAGGTTGAAGAGATGATAATGGTGATGAAGGTGGGGGTTACGGTTAGGGAAGGGAGAGAGAGGAGAAGGTTGTAGTGTGGTATTGAGTGAGAAATGAGGTGATATATATAGAACAAGATCTTGAATGAATCTCCACAAGATCTCATCATATCTTGTTAAATCCAAGAAATATCAAATAAGATATTGCAAGATTTAGTAAATATTTTTGGTGGGGCCACCTAAGGTGAACGAAATTTTGAAAGGGGGAGGGTGTCCATGTGTAATTTTGATGGTAAGAATAGATAAAAATAGGTATTTAACTGGATACCGGGTATTTTATCTAGCGTTTAAATCCTGGTTTATGGCGTTCTAAATTATTTTTATTATTCTATAAAAATAAACTCGCCAAAATATTACTGAAATAAATTTCAGTTGCCGAGACTGGCTGTGTTGTCTGCGTTTTGCAGTAGAAGCACTGTGTACGCAGTAACACGCGGTACACGCTTAAACTTTGAAAAATAATGTTTTCAAGTGTTTTAATTTATTTTTCAACACGAACCTGATTGAAAATAAATTTTTAATCATAACAGAATATTTTCAGGATTTAAATATTATCCGGGCGGTCACCAACGTTCGTTTCGCAGTTTTGTCGCAATTAGTTCTAAAGTTCGAATAAACATGTTTTTGCCATACCGAATCCTTCAAAACTTATTTCTAAGTTATGTAAAAGGAATTTAGGGTATGTTAAGCCTATGTCACTGTTCCGGAGTGTTTGTTGCATTAAACTGGTTATATTTACGCATCAGATCGCGTATAACCTTCCAGAAAGCGATTTAAAGCTCGAAATCGAACAAGAATTGATATGTGCAAACGATACACATATTTATACAAATTCCAAGTATGAAATACAATATTTCATTAGTTGGGTATTTGTTGAAGTGTCACAGGTGTCACAGTCTCCCCTACTTTAGGAAATTCCGTCCCAAAATTTAATTTTAGAGGAAACTTGTGTGTGCTCGAAAACAGAGTCGGAGAATGTAAGATAAAATAACATTGGTCAAGGTCCTGGACTTCTAGTAACTTAAATAACGCTATGTTCGCAATGTAATAAGGAACACTTGTATATAGGAAGTACCAGCGGCATATCCACCATGCTCCTTTCTACATTGTTCATGTTTCGTTATTCCCATCACTATAGGTCTTAACACATGATAAAACTTGATGTGGTTTCTATGCACTGAATTCCATAATTATGTATGCATCCATAATTACGTAATTTCTTGCACAGTCCGCACAGTTCATTTCATAATACGTAGGGGAAAGATCAATCAAATAAACATGAAGTGACTTGACTCGACCTTCAAAGGATCTTTTTAACTAGATCAATGAACGATCTTCTTAACCAGATCAACACATGATCTTCTTAACTAGACCATCGTAGAATCTCTTTAAATAGACCACTAATGGGTCTTTTTATTGAATCAAATAATCGTTTTGAAATAGCACTTTGGAATCCAAGGTTCTTACTATTTGCATAGAAAAGCCCCTTAAGGAATTTAAGATAGTACTTTGAGTATCCTTCTGAGAATCCAATATATGAAAATACGGAAGATTCTACTAGGACTTAGATAGCGAGCTTTAGAATCACACATAATCACATAATCGCATAGTTGTTAACTTAGTTATTAGCTCGTTCATTAACTTGAATTAATGCATTTAAAGTACGCCAGAAATCCAATCGAGGACTTCCATTGGTACTCAAAACATTCCAAGAATCTAACTATGAAGATAGGAAGATCTTATAAGGATTTGGCTTTGTCTTGGTCGTATCGTAACATTCGTATTAGAGCACGCAATGAATCCACTTAAGGACTCATGAAAGTACCTTTAGATATCAAATCAAAGATTTGAAATGGTATTTCAAGTATCTGTTTGAGAATTTGTAACTTGTACATTGTACTTTGTTTCTTAAAAGAAACGAGTACTTAGGATTTTTTGGGAGATCACGAGTGATCATAAAATGAAAGAATCACACGAGTAGTTTGTTTTGTAAGGAACACGGTTCCTTGGTGTCGGCATTATAGGGTTGTACACACACAATCATATCAGTTTCGTAAAATAAAATTGAAACAACAAATTTTATTTATGCATCAACTGAGTCGATTCAAACATCCAAAAGATAACATACAAGGAAAAACAAAAGGCTAATTGTTCACTGCTGCATCGTCGTTTGCGTTTGCCTCGTTTATGTTGAACACTCGTCCACGCGCTGGATTTGTGTTAACAAGTCTTGGGCAGTTGTTTCGGTAGTGAGTAAGGTCACCACAGTTATAACACGACCCATGAGGGAACTGTGCTTGAGCAACAGCAGGATTTGCAGCAGCTTGGTTAGCATAACGGCAGGTATTGACCAAATGTCCCAATCGCCCGCAGTGGGTACATTTGTGACACTGCACTTGCTCCAGATGATGACGGTTGCATTTGTTGCACAAAGGTGTGGTACCAACATAGTTTTTCCTTGTACGAGGTTGTGCTGGCTGGTTTGGTGTAACCTGATTGTTCTGAGCAACTATGGCAAAGTTTTGTGAAGCCTTGCGCTTCTTCTTCTTGGATGTCTCGGCCTGTTTATTCTTTGGTTCATCTTGTGCAGACTTGTCAGATGGTTTCGGGTCGCCCTTTCGAAAAAGCTTACATTTCCTGATCTGGGATTCAGTCAGGGTAGCAGACAATTCAATGGCCTGTCTGACGGTAGTAGGGTTGCTACCAGTAACGATAATGTACTTTTCAATCGCCTTCTCCACAGGCGTAACCATAGCAGGACATAACAGGCTTAGCTCCTCATAACGATCAGTATAGGCTCGATGTTCACCACTGTCTTGCTTCAAATCGTCGAATTCTCTTTCCAACGCTCTAAGCTCATGACGAGGACATAACTCCTTCATCATTAGAGCTCAAAGCTCCTCCCAAGTTTGAGCTAGTGCCACATCGGCACCCCTATCACGCATCACTCCGTTCCACCATGTAAGAGCACGCTTCTCAAACACACTGGATGCAAACTCAACCTTACGCTCATTCGGACATTGCACATGTCTGAATGTGCTCTCCAAACTTTCAAACCATTGCAGGAGCACGGTTGCTCCTTGAGTCCCAGAAAACTTCAAAGGTTTAGCAGAGTTGAATGTCTTAAAGTTGCACGGAACAGGTGCGTTGTTGTTGTTTGCTTGGTTTAACTGGGTAACTAGGTTCGGGAGTACAGCAGCGATATGCTGAGTGATCAAGGCTGCCATTGCGGCGTCTTGAGTTTGATCACGTCGAGGAGGCATCTAAAAGAAAAGGGAACACAAGGAAATGTGTGAGATTGACATAGAACAATCAAAAGGGAGTATTGAAAACATCGACAAAACGAAGGAAGGTGGTCAGTTGTTCGTTACTTAAAACAAACAAACAACACAGTGACTAATCAAAGTAAATAGGTCTACATAATGCATAATGAAGACATGCTTTAGCCTACAAGTGGACACTCACCCCAAGAGTTCCCAGGTAAGAGTGACTGGTCCGATTATGTGGATTTGTACGAACACTCTAGCCTTAGACAGAAAACTCAGGGTACAGGCACCCACCCTTCCGGATTGCACGTGTTCACATTATTAAGACTAAAACTTTGACGAGATTTGAAAATTTTAAAGTCGTAAAGCCTAAACATAAATCATCTAAGGATAGATGATCGATTTTCAAATGGAATTGAGATTTGTGTACTTGTTTTGGTAATCACCTAAGGATAGGTGATAGTATTGTTTTAAGATCTAAACACAAGGTAACTTGTGTTAGGGTCCTAGGAAGGTTATAGTCTAGGTCAAAATTTTACTAATAACCTAATTCCCTATAACCATGAGCTCTGATACCAACTCTTCTGTCACACCCCGACCACGTAAAACAAAAAATCGTGGCGGAAACGTCGGGGAGTGTTGTAACAGAATCATTGTTTCACAACACATGGAATTTAGAATATTGTTTTATTACATAAAAAGTTACATTGTCTTGGAATTTGATCAACAAACAGTACAATTTTCGTTCATGTTTTTATAATTACTAAGGCCCATGTCCATCCTATGTAAAGCAATCAACAGTTGTCACGAAATAAACCTGAAACATATGTGAAAGTAAATACGTCAGCATAAAAATGCATGTGAGTAACATAGGTTTTGTGAATTAGATTCATGGCTTTCGATCATATAAGAAAAGATTATATGTTTATAAAAGTAGCCATTAATCCTTGATAAAAGTATGGTTTCTAGAACACTTTGCATTGATATAAAAGTTGTAGTATACATAAAAATATACCTTGGTTTTAAGAAAGTCGGATAAGTAATATATTAAAATATAGTTTCAAAACAGTTAAACAGATAGTATATCAAATATACTTTAGTTGTTAAAATAATAGTTTTCGGTAGTATATCATAAGTATACTTTGGTTTTGTAAATAACATATCAACTATGTTTTAGTAAATAACAAAATATATATTTGATTTGTACACAGTATATCAAATTATACTTTAGTAAATAATAGCATATCAAATTATGATTTAGCAAACAGTATCACGTTGGTAGTATATCGAAATATACCATAAATCGCGATTTAGCAATACATTCAAACCTTAGTGCATCAAACTACACTTTAGAGACTATAGAAATACCACGAAGGCAAATTCTATTTGGATAAAATTCGGTTTCTGACATTCCATACAACAGGAATGGGGTGTCTAGTCCTATATCGTACTACCAATCGGCTTGATCATTGTTAATGAATGTATAAATAACAGTATAAATAAACAATTAGTTCTAACGAACCTTGGAAATCAGTCATTTAAACCATAGATAATAGATCAATTCGTCAAAAGATAGTACTTATGCATGTGAAATCATATAGTCGAAATCATGAAAATAACGAATAGGCACATATGAATCACCCCAAAACATTTGAAAACGTAAAAGAGAGGACTATGTACTCACCTTTGGGTGCGTTTTTATATGTTAACACAATCCCTCAAATTGTTTATTCGTCCTAAATTAAATAAGAATGGTTTAATAATCAAAAACTTACAAAAATACCGAAGTTTCTCCGATACTTAGAATTTTCACATAACTTTGAGATTTCTCGAAAAGTTATTATTTTTGGATTATATTGGTGTATTTATGTATATATGAGTTCATACACATGTTTTAAGAACTTTGTGACTTGAACGATTTTATTGGTGACTCTCATCATGTTGTAAGCAATATATCATCAAAACCCTTGCATTTTAACTATCATTCAAAACTGGGCTGTATTCGGAAATTTTAATAAAATAGTTAACTTACTCCAAATATTCCCAAATTTTTACAGAATGTTTTAAACGATCCAACTATTATTGTGTTAAAATATCGGAATCCAATTCGTTATCAATATTTTATAAAAAATCATTTACCAGACTATAATCAGATTCGTCACTTTCTGACTGCAGTCCACGGAATAATTCATTTAAAATTCATCGTAAGTCCGATTGATGAAATTCCAGTGGAAGAATTACAAAGACATCAGTGGTCATCTATAGTACAAATTTCATGAGCTAATTCTACACAGATTTCAAGTTATGATGAAAAATATAACACATTTTTTTTTGCAGTAAAAATGCAGCTTTTGCTGCTGTACAAAACGGACCTTTAAAAATAGTAAACGACCTCGAAAAAATATGATTCCAATGCCATTTGATTTTTTTTTCGAAAACATATTATTTAGACTTCAGAAAATCGATTGTTCAATTTATAACAGCCTATTTACAGCCAACTGAAGTTGGCTGTAAATGTTACTCAGCATGCTGTTAATCGCTTAAATGTTACTAAAACATGCAAGCAGATATCCTAAACACGTGTTTATCAAGAAATCAAACTCAAAACTCATACACCCATATATATACGTACGGTTTATATGCACAAATAAACATCACCATTTTTATTTTGTATCAAGACTCGTTTCTTTTTAGATTTCAAGTTTGTGAAAATTTCAAGATTCAAGAGAAACTTCAAATCATCAAGAACAACCAAGAATCAAGAGTATGATTTAAACATTAACTTTATACCTTCAAGATTCAAGTAAGTTTTTGGATGAGATATTGATGATAGGGAGCTTGAAATCACTTGAAAGCACCTTGGAAACTCCTTTGGATCTTCACACCAACTTGAAGTTTGCTTGAAATGGGGTTTGATCTTCAAGAACAAGGTTGAAGAGATGATAATGGTGATGAAGGTGGGGGTTACGGTTGGGGAAGGGAGAGAGAGGAGAAGGTTATAGTGTGGTATTGAGTGAGAAATGAAGTGATATATATAGAACAAGATCTAGAATGAATCTCCACAAGATCTCATCATATCTTATTAAATCCAAGAAATATCAAATAAGATATTGCTAGATCAAGTAAATATTTTTGGTGGGGCCACCTAAGGTGAACGAAATTTTGAAAGGGGGAGGGGGTCCATGTGTAATTTTGATGGTAAGAATAGATAAAAATAGGTATTTAACTGGATACCGGGTATTTTATCTAGCGTTTAAATCCCGGTTTATGGCGTTCTAAATTATTTTTATTATTCTATAAAAATAAACTCACCAAAATATTACTGAAATAAATTTCAGTTGCCGAGACTGGCTGTGTTGTCTGCGTTTTGCAGTAGAAGCACTGTGTTACGCAGTAACACGCGGTACACGCTTAAACTTTGAAAAATAATGTTTTCAAGCGTTTTAATTTATTTTTCAACACGAACCTGATTGAAAATAAAATTTTAATCATAACAGAATATTTTCAGGATTTAAATATTATCCAGGCGGTCACCAACGTTCGTTTCGCAGTTTTGTCGCAATTAGTTCTAAAGTTCGAATAAATATGTTTTTGCCATACCGAATCATTCGAAACTTATTTCTAAGTTATGTAAAAGGCATTTAGGGTATGTTAAGCCTATGTCACTGTTCCGGAGTGTTTATTGCATTAAACTGGTTATATTTACGCATCAGATCGCGTATAACCTTCCAAAAAGCGATTTAAAGCTCGAAATCGAACAAGAATTGATATGTGCAAATGATACACATATTTATACAAATCTCAAGTATGAAATACAATATTTCATTGGTTTGGTAATTGTTGAAGTGACACAGGTGTCACACATACACTTTAACGTCATCAAAGCAGTGGAGGCAATTTATAGAAGACTCTTATATGTGGATCATGTTTAGATCCAAGTACGGCGGGTTAGTTTGGGAGATATGGCGAGACTTTAACATCCTAGATATCATTTTGTAATTTTGGTTTTTGTTTTTTCGGAACTCCCAGCTTCTTGTTGGCCCCTTTGTTAATATTTTATGTCTTGAATAAAATAGCCGTCTTTCAAAAAAAAAGACAATTATGGCCTCAACACATAAGAAGTTGGTCGTTGACCATAGATTGCCCTTACTCAAGAACCTCAAGTTACGAATGATAAAGCATGCACTCTTTTCTTTGTTGTCAAAGTTTTATCCAACTAACTATTCCTAGCAAGATTTTAATATGCAACACCTAAGTGTATTGATACTTAGATAGAATCATGTACTCTTAATTCTTCATTAGGTGTTTATCATCCTTAGTTTTACCTAATAAGACTGGTAATACATAACTCTTTGAATAATGTACATCTAAACAGAAGTGTTATGTATAATCACGTACTCAATCCTAATAGAAGCTTAAATTCTTGAAGGATAATCCAAACATGTAGCTATCTATATAGTATTTGATGAGGTGAATAATAAACAATTACACTTCTCCCAACATGGATATACTAGTTGTATGTGTTAAAAAAACTGTTTGTAAGTGGGTGGATATGTAGTGTGCTAAAAAAATGATTGTAAGAGAGTGGATGTGTCCAAAAAACGTGGAGAATTGAATTTATTATATTATATTATATTACTAGGTTTGAACCCCGTGTAATACACGGGTTGAATAAATGTAATTTTATATATCAAATAATAAAAAAAATATTTTTAAAACCTTGTTTATTTCACGGGTTGAATAAATGTAATTTTATATACCAAATAATAAAAAAATATATCTTTAAAAATCTCCTTTATTACATGGGTTGAATAAATGTAATTTTATATATTAAATAATAAAAAGTCATACCTTTAAAAACTCTGTGTATTGTACGGGTTGATTAAATTTAATTTTATATATTAAATAATGAAAAAAGTTACATTTTTAAGAATATCATGTATTGTGTGGATTGAGCACATGTAATTTTATGTACCAATCAATAAAAGTTATATCTTATTATATCTTTATAAACTCTGTGTATTATAAAATATTTAGACTAAACTGATAAAATGACCCAAACCACAGGGACTAAAATGACATTTAACTCTTTACATTATATTAATTTCTATTTAGTGTACGTCTTTTGTTAATGTCAAGATAAATAATTTCTAAATCTAATAAATATTTTAAAAGATTATATTATCTTCTATACGAATTGTTTAAATTTAATTTTATAATTATCTTTTAATTAATATTAATTATCTATAATTAAGTAGGAGATAGAGATGACAAAACTAAGAAATAGATAAAAAAAATTTTTGAAAAAAACTAAAAAATAGATGGCTCCAATGAATGACATATGTCCAAAATTTGGTTTCTTTTATTATATAGTATAGATATTATATTATAACTGAAATGTATAATGTTCATGTAATCTTACATATTATATTATAAGTAAAATGTATAATGTTCATGTAATCTTACACATCATATTATATTGTATTGTATTGTATTGTATTGTATTGTATTGTATTGTATTGTATTATATTATATTATATTATATTATATTATATTATATTATATTATATTATATTATATTATATTATATTATATTATATTATATTATATTATATTATATCTATACTATATAATAAAAGAAAACATTTTAGGGACACTTGTCATCATATTAGGTCATCTCTTATAGATAATTATTATTTTAGTTTGTAGGTCCACCCGGAGGATCGAGTAACCTCTATTCCTTGTTTTCCGACAAACCCGAGAGTGCGGAATCCAAACGGGTAAGTTAAACCAAGTTACGAACACGTAAGACACAATATTCAACGATTAACACTCAATGTATTAATGCTAGAAAACGGTTACAATGCGGTGTTTACAAATGTTCTCTGTAAACTCTCAGTGTGTGTGTTACAATGTGTTCGCTCGCAAATCTATTCAGACTTGTCTAACTATGTTATGTCTGATGTCTGTGTATTTATACTAGATGACTGACAAAATCAAGTGTCTTCGATGAAATCCATTTATCACGACGAAATCACATTTGTTTTGACGAAATCAAAGTGATTTCGTCACTTTGAGAAGGCCTGGGCTTGGGACTTGGTCTTCGTCCAAGATGTAGCAGCCCAACACATAGTCAAAGTCCATTACAAGTTGATTGGCCCAATGTGCAAAGAATCGGCCCAGACAAGTTTCTGATATAAGCTTTCACCAATTTCAACAACCATGACATCACAATGATGATGTCATGGTGATGTGTCACGGGACTTGGTTGCGGCGCTCCGTGCTTCGCGTGTCGAACTCTGGGGCGCACGACGGAAGAATGTCGTGACGTCGGGCTTGAGCCGGACCTAACCGAGTCGACCCGAACCGAATCGAACCGAGTCGAGTCGCGTCCACATAAAGTGTACCAACAAACTCCCCCTTGGACGCTACTCGTGAGGTTCGTCTTCCGTGTCTTTCATGTCGGAGGATCTTCAAAGGTCTTCACGTGTCGCAAATAGGGAGTGTATCAACAAACTCCCCCTTGAATGATGCTCGTGAATCTTTTGAACTTCAAAACTTTAGATCCTTGTGGTGTTGATGAGTGATCAACTGCAACCCGATCATCTTGATCTTCTGATTGCATCAACGTCGTGTCTTTACTTTACGGCTTGTCATCTGACACGTTCTCTTCATCTTTAGCTGATTCTGATGTCATATCTGCACATACAAGAAAGCTAAACACGTAATGAGAACAACTGCTTGGAATATAGACAAATTAAACAAACGACACATATGAGATCAAATCTCAATCAAACACCGACCGACAACAGTTTGAAAGTTTAGAAAATGATCAATTTTAATCCTTTAACTTTCAAAACTTGTTAACTTCGACAGTTTATGAAGGTGCAATTGTTTTCCGGCTTACAATCAGGATTTTGGGTAGGATAGACTCGAGTTCCAACATCGGTCAAACAAAAATAAACTAGAAGCAAAATCTTTTTGGATTTTATAAAGTTTATATTAAAACACACCTAAAATCTTTTTGAAATTTTTCATTTTTCAAATGTATAGACGGAAAGCAATAAATAAATATATACAAAGATGCAGAAACTAAAAACAGTAAATAAATATTTACAGACATTCTTTTTGCGAGTTTCGAGGGTAAGAGAATCATATCAGTGTACGGTCACGCCAAAACGCTCTTTTTATTCTTATAGTTAACAATTAGATAAGCATGCTATAACAATTATCGGTATTGTTGTCCACATAAGCTCAACTTATCAGATGTAATCATGGCGAGGGGATACGTTAAGGTATGATTTATACTTACCGACCGGTGTTCATCCACACACGACACATTCCCGTATCAAGGTATGCACGAGAGTTCATCTTACCGGTGAGTATACTGTTTATCATCCGTTTGACCGTATAAAAGAATGTGAGAAACTCACTTATTTTGATTGAAAACAAGCCCTATGTGATAGAATCACTTATTGATGAGGAACTTGATTTTCAGATGCATGAAGGGCACAAGAGCAAGTCCGTGAACAGGTCAGTACTTTCGTACAGCAAAGAGACGAACTTGACTCCCGCAAAGAATGTTGTGATATATTATCACTTATTTGATTGGACATGTGATTGTTGATCACTTATTGAGGTCGAATGCAGTATGTACACGTATGTATAGTATCATGGAAGATCTAGACTTCGTCTCCGTTTTGTTTCGGTAAAAGAAACAACCATGATACCCAGATGATAAGACAGCATAAAGACCGAATATCTCAGAACCTCGGCAATCTCTCAAACGAAATTTCGGTACTAAGACCATATGCCAATGTGTGGTTCCCACCTGGTCTTCAGTCGATTTAGGTTTATATCACCCTGCACACTTTAAGATGATTGTGAGCCTACCGATACATCTTATATAGAGCTGCTTATCGTTTTTCATTTTGCATTTCAGTTCGAAAAGGTTTCGACAGACCACTGATTTACTATCATTTTCTCTTTTTCTCGCCTGGAAACTCATTTTTGTTTTTCCAATGTTTTTGGGTTTTGAAATTTTTCGATGTTTTTGAATTTTCAAATTTGGATTTACTCCCCCTAAAATCAACAAACTAAGATAAATTTAAAAGACACAAAGAAATTTACGAAAATGATTTTCCGATGTCGGTTAACTCATGTTTTACCTCAATGCCGTTTACCAAAATTAATTTAATCAAAAATGATTTATCGAATTTTTGGAAAAATGAGTTGGCACGTCGGTAAGTGGTGCGGACCATGACAACATTGACGAGTTTCATAGTGAAACAATCACGTGTGAGGTGATATTCGAGATCAACGTGTCTGGCCAAAGAGTGTTGTACGAGAGGATAACAATTCATAAAGCAGCTTAAATACCGACAAGTAAAGGAGAGATTAGAAAATCAAAACCGTATCCTGCAACTGTTTCATGCATTGCAAGGAATCTGAGTGCTCTCCCAAACTGGACATCCACCCGTTGTGGATTTCAAAGTCGATTTTGTAGCTACTGAGAAGTCTCTTGATAGCAACAAGATCATAGACCTCTGGGTCCTGCTGGTCTTCCACATTGCACCAGCGAAGGTCTTTATCTTTCTCTTGAGAAGTAGTGTGCGGTTGTTCAATCCATGCCAAGGCATCCGCACACCCGGTTGGTTTGTTCAACAAACACATTTTCTTCAATCACACCGCGAAGAAATGTACACCGCACGTTCATCCTGTTGACTTTGAACATCAGACGTGCTGCAGGTGCGTACATTTTGATTTGAATCTATCCTGGGGACCCGATTAAAGCCTTTAACAATCAAACTTTGGAATGATTTTCAATTTGTCGAAGCTTTCAATTTCTTTCGACAGACAATTCTGTCATCTTTTTCTTCTTCTCTCCATCAAAGGCAACAATATCTTTTGTCGCCGATCTTGTGCATGAATATTCCACTATCAACAATCCAATGACTATCGATAGTTCCTCCTGGAACATCCTGCACACTCACTCAGAGATTAGTTGGAGAGGGGGACCCAAGCCTTCATAGACTTGGGTTGCCCTTGAGAATCAAGAAATGTAATTTCAATTTCTTGATGATTTGGAAATTTCACGCCTCCCCCTGAACCTTCACCCGTTTTAGGTTTCCAAGACTGTTTTTGTTTACCAGATTGTGTATTATTAACAATTTTTGGTTTTAACGGTTGTGTTGAACTTGGTTCCCTTTTAACAGATTCCGGTTTTAATGCCTTTTCGATCACCTTCACATCTTTACGTCGTTGTTTTGTTTCCTGTTCTTTAACAGTGCGTTTGTCAGTTTTTGGTGACATAGGACGACGTTTTTGGTGACCTTGTTCAGAAGGGGCTCTTTCTACGAAATTTGGTTTCGGAGAGTTTGTGCAATTTCTGATAATGTGGCCAAACTCCCTGCATTTAAAGCATGATCTCCTTTCAACATAATTAGGAGATTCAGTTCGAGGACCTGATGTTGAATTTGTAGACCCCGAGGTACTAGCTTCACACCCGTTTGTGTGTTGGGTGTAATTGTTTTGAGCGTTACGCTTTAAAATTCTGACTTTTTGAACAAAATCGGTGTTTGATTTATTTTCAAAAGTCTCCACCTTGTCAGTACCCTTGGATGCTACAAATTTAACATCATTGTTTTTCTTCTTGAAACGAGCTCCTTTGGTCTCAACCTTCGGTTGTGAACCTTTAGAATTTTGAGCTCGCTGCTGTTGCTGTTTACCCTTAAAAGCGACAGGTTGTTGCTTTGTTGGTGATTTTTGATTTCCAAATTTTCTTCTAACTTCAGCTTTTGGAATCGGATCACACTGAGTTACTGAAACTCTCGGGATCCCCTTTTCCAAAAACTTACTGGTAGTATCTTCAAACACTTTATCAATCAAAGATTGATTGACGTTTTTAATTGGAAAAGCTGTGTTTGAATAAATTTTGTCATCACCGACTAAAGTGTACAAGACGTTATCACTTTTAACATCTATCTCTTGTTTAGCACTAGTTGATTGCACAACAGCAGTAGGAGGATCACACAGAATGTGATTCTCAAAAGGCACTTCTACTCCTTTGTTCTTCTCAAGAGATTTATCCTCATCACTCACATCTGGTTCATCATCGGACGAATCATAGTCCTCAATGGTTGGAGGACTTTGATTTGAAGCACATGATGACTTTTCTTTCCGATCAGATGAGCCCTCCGATGAATTGTCCGTTTTGAACCCTAAGCCAGTTGTAACTTCCCCATAATCAAGAGGTACAGTTAGCTCAAAACGTGGCATTTCTTCCTCATCGGGCATCTTGGTATAGTTGTGTCTCAAAGGAGGCGGACACGACTTATACCCAACGCCTTTCATGTTTCCCTTTAGTTGTTGAACGTCGATGATGTGATCGAGCACAAATCGGGAGTTAGAATAACTCTCCAATTTTTGCTTGATAGCATCATGCACGCATTTGGCAATGGCTAGTTCCTTTTTGGTTTCCTCAACAATGTTAATGTAATCGTTAATACTAACTTGTTTATGATAAACAACTTTGTTCGCTTCGGAAACACTTTTCTTTAAGGTTTCAATTACATATTTAAATTCCTTTTCGTTTCTAACTAAAGCCATATTTGCCTCTTTGCACTTTGACAGTTCAATAACCAAACTCTGATTGTGACTATGAACCGTTTCAGATTCACGTTTCAATTCAGCACATTCATGTTTTAATTCTTCAAAAGCATGTTTAGCATTAGCACATTCATGTTTTAGTTCTTCAAAAGCATGTTTAGCATTAGCACATTCATGTTTCAAATCAGCACAATAACTACATATGCTAGGAGTTTCGGATTTACCTGACTTGTAGAAGCTGTGACATTATTCGGAATGTCAGTCTGGCAAGAGAAAGATCCATCTTCAGTGAGAATCTTCTCCATTTCTTCTGATGTAGCATCAGCTTTCTTGACCAAGTCAGATTTCCCGTTAGCATCATTCGACAAATTATCATCTTCAGAATCCACTCCCTCCTTTATGTCCGATTCTGAACTGTAATCACTCACACCTGAGCTATCTTCATCAGTGCCACTACATCCTGAACTGTCATCTTTTCCTGAAGATTCACCTTCATTGACATTCTTGACAATTTCAGCATAAAAAGCAGTTCTTGTTTGATCACCGTTTCCCAACTGTATGGCCGGACCACAATTGACACTTGGATCGAATTGAGGTTGTGTTGTAGAAACTTGAGGTTGAGGTTGGGGTTTAGGGGGCCAAAGGTAAGCACTTTGATTGAACTG
Source organism: Helianthus tuberosus (assembly GCA_030545235.1). Classification (NCBI taxonomy): domain Eukaryota; kingdom Viridiplantae; phylum Streptophyta; class Magnoliopsida; order Asterales; family Asteraceae; genus Helianthus; species Helianthus tuberosus. The sequence continues at coordinate 150,649,012 of CM060403.1, read as the reverse complement.
TGGTTGAGTAGGGGTAACTTGAGGTGGAGGTTGGGATTTAGGAATGGAATTCATTAAATATGCGACCATCGAAGTCTGATGTGGAGGGGGTTGAGGTATGGTACTCCTCATATATTCGGCCATCGAAGTCTGATGTGGAGGGGGTTGAGGTATGGTACTCCTCATATATTCGGCCATCGACATCTGTTTTTGAGCTGGTTGTGGATCCGTACTCCAATCCCAAGGGCTAGTACAACTCATGATTGATGTTAGAACAATTGTACCTGCTTAAAAACTTGAAAACACAAAGTTAGATACCTTTTGCAAGTCCTCTGTTTAAAATCACAGGTATAAGAATGTTTGACGAAATCCAAAAATGATTGGTTTGACGAAATCAGAATGTGGAAAAGTTTGGCGAAATCATAATGTGTTTTCGTTGAGATGATGTTGTGGGATTGGGTGATTTCGTGGGGTGGGTAATGAAAATGGGTGATTTCGTGGGGTGGGAGATAAGAATGGTTGATTTCATGGGGTGGGTAATTAAAATGGGTGATTTCGGCTGAATGTGGAGTGAGGAGTGATTTCGTGGACAAATGATAGACAACAAGATATTTATCAAACAAATAATACTTTATCCTTTCAAATCTTTGTTGTTTATCTTCTCTGACACAAACCCTTCCAATGGCCAATTTTGTCAAACCCTTATCCTTACACAAAGAGACTTCTTTTTCAAACTTTGATCTGATCGATGAAACTTGTAATAAATAAAGAAACCTTTAATGATGAATGATCTGATCAAATTTGAATATGATTGGACCGATTAGTGGACTTTCAGCACATGTAATCTGAATATGATGGAACCTATTAGAAATTGTTTGCTTTAATATAAATAATTATTATTTATTTTTTTTAATCGATGAAACTCTCTATTATGTGTGACTGATATAAACGACGAAACCTCAAAGGGATAGGACAGGGAGTTGATGATATTGGTTAACTTTTTCAAAGTTGCTCTTATACTGTTCTGACACTCAGTACACCCTTTTTCAAACTGCCATGCTTTTCTCACCGAACACAACATTGTGACACATATTTTAATAGATTTCCTTTTATCTATTAAATTTAAAAACACCAACAACTTATACAGTCACTTTGTCAAAGATCAAAAGGTTGAAATAATGAAGAACACTTTGAATATCTTATGAACTTGATGAGTTTTCAGGTGACCCATAAATTTTCAAACAATAATTTTGCACTAAAGTTTAGTAAAAACCAAATCTCAACATGTGTAAATGTATTTTAACAGTGGTTTTATAAAAACTAATAGCAAAATACAAGGATTTTCAAGATTTTAACACGTTTTTCCAGAAAATATATGAACTTAAAGATCAAAACTCAAGAAAAACACATTAAAAACTTAAGAAAAATCAAGAACACAAACTTGGTTTTAACAAGGAATCGAGCCAATGCTCTGATACCAGTTGTAGGTCCACCCGGAGGATCGAGTAACCTCTATTCCCTGTTTTCCGACAAACCCGAGAGTGCGGAATCCAAACGGGTAAGTTAAACCAAGTTACGAACACGTAAGACACAATATTCAACGATTAACACTCAATGTATTATTGCTAGAAAACGGTTACAATGCGGTGTTTACAAATGTTCTCTGTAAACTCTCAGTGTGTGTGTTACAATGTGTTCGCTCGCAAATCTATTCAGACTTGTCTAACTATGTTCTGTCTGATGTCTGTGTATTTATACTAGATGACTGACGAAATCAAGTGTCTTCGACGAAATCCATTTATCACGACGAAATCACATTTGTTTTGACGAAATCAAAGTGATTTCGTCACTTTAAGAAGGCCTGGGCTTGGGACTTGGTCTTCGTCCAAGATGTAGCAGCCCAACACATAGTCAAAGTCCATTACAAGTTGATTGGCCCAATGTGCAAAGAATCGGCCCAGACAAGTTTCTGATATAAGCTTTCACCAATTTCAACAACCATGACATCATCATGACATCACAATGATGATGTCATGGTGATGTGTCACGGGACTTGGTTGCGGCGCTCCGTGCTTCGCGTGTCTAACTCTGGGGCGCACGACGGAGGAATGTCATGACGTCGGGCTTGAGTCGGACCTAACCGAGTCTACCCGAACCGAATCGAACCGAGTCGAGTCGCGTCCACATAAAGTGTACCAACATAGTTCAATCTATTTTAATTAATTATAGATAACCATTCTACTAAATATTATTTAATTTAATATCTTATATTATAGAGACAGTTGTCTTGCACTTGTCTTGCACCCTTGTCTTGCACCCCCTCACACAACGTATACGAGACAGTTGCACCCTCCCCTTCCACGCGTAGTATTTGGATGATGGTACTATTATGGGAAAAACATCTGAGGTAGCAAAGGCTCTGGCTATCATTCAATCTGAGGGGCCACCTTTGGGGCTTCGGCTTAATATAAAAAAAAACAGAGGTATATTGGCCGTCTTGCAATGGAGAAAAATTGGAGCCTAGTTTTTTTCCCGAAGGAGATTGGAAGACCAACGGGGGGCGTGAGACTCCTTGGGGGAGCTGTGAGCCGGGACCCCAGTTTCATTAGTGCTTTGGCTGCGCGGCGAGCTTCCCGGGCAGTGGACCTTATGAGTAGCCTTTCGCAACTCCGAGACCCGCAAAGTGAGCTTCTTCTGCTGCGCTCTTGCATGGGTGTCGCCAAGCTCCTTTTTGGTCTGCGAACTTGTCAACCTGTGTTTGTAAAGGAGGCGGTATCCTTATTCGATAAAGGGCTACGGGGGGCTATAGAGGACATTGTGGTGTGTGGGGGTCCGTTTTTTGGGGATTTTCAGTGGCGCGTTGCTTCTTTGCCCTGTAAGATGGGGGGGCTGGGGCTTCTATCGGCCATGGATGTCTCCATTTACGGTTTTGTTGCCTCGCGAGCTCAATCGTGGGGGCTGCAAGATCACATCTTGCGCGAGAGTGGGGTTGTTGGAATGGATGGGGATTATGACATGGCTCTGGGGGAGTTGCATAGACACCTCCCGGATTTGGATATTGGCGGTTTCGCTAACAGGGACACCGCCCCACCGAAGACCCAGAAGACTTTGGCGAGTGCTCTGTTTTGTCGTATCGCTCAGAATATTGGATCAGATTTCTGTACGACCCCTCGTCAGAACGCCGTCCTAGAATGCTTGCGGGGCCCCCACGCCCAAGATTTTCTATCGGTCATCCCCATCGAGGGCTTAGGCCAAAAGATGTCAGCCGTTGAATACCGTGCTATCTTAAAATATCGGCTCATGATTCCTATGTTCCCTGATGATGAGCAATGCCCGATTTGCCGGAAAGCTTGCTTAGACCAATTTGGGGAGCATGCTCTGCACTGTAAAGAACTGCCAGGTTTTAAGTATAGGCACGACTGGGTGCGGGATGTCTTGGCAGACATCCTCAAACGGGCGGGGATCTCGGTGAAGAAAGAAGCCCCCGTAAACTTTTTGACAGATCCGAGGGAAGGAAGATCCACATTGCGCCCCGCGGACGTTTTAGTTTTCGGGTGGGATGCAGGTAAACACGCTTGTGTTGATCTTACCGGGGTTTCCCCCCTTGTAGGCTTTCGGGATACAGGTTTTGTCCCTAGTCAGGCGATTGCAAGGGCGACAGCGAAGAAAATGGACAAACATGCAAAAGCCTGCAAGGATAATCAGCATTCCTTTATCCCTTTTGCCTTTGATACCTTTGGCTCGCTAGCCCCAGAAGCCATCAGATTTCTTGAACGGGTCCAACGGGTTGTTCACAGCAACATTTCGTCTCCTAGAGATCGGGGTTTCGTTTTTACTAGGTTAGGTTTCGCTATTCAAAAGGGGGTAGCGGCGCAGCTTGTTGCCCGCTTACCGGCTATCTTGGTGTAATTTGTTTGGCCTTATATATAAGTAAAATGCTTTTAGAAAAAAAAAATTATAGATAACCCTCCTACTAAATATTATTAGTTTAATATCTTATGGATAATTATTATTTAGTTTAATCTCCATCTCATTTATAATATTATTTATTTGAATTAATTATATTTGAACGTTTTTTTAGTTTGGTATCAAATAGATTTTCAGAAACTTAAAATAAAATTAACTAATATTATTTATCATTTATACATTTACGGAGTTTTAAATAAAAGGTTAAATTTATTGAGACTTCGTTAACAAATTTTGCAACAATAGAATAATCTATTTTTATCACGAAAACCAAACTTTCTATTAATATATTAAATATTTTTATTTTCACTATACAAAATTACATTTACTCGACCCATGTAATACATCAGGTTTTTTAAAATATAACTTTTTATTATTCGATATATATAAAATTAGATTTATTCAATTCGTACAAGACACGGGGTTTTTTAAGGATATATATTTTTTATTATTTAGTACAGAAAATTACATTTATTCAAACCGTGTAATGCGCATATTTTTAAAGATGTAATTTTTTTATTATTTGGTATATAAAATTACATTTATTCAACCCTTGTAATAAATGAGGTTTTTTAAAGATCTATTATTTTATTATTTGGTAAACAATATTACATTTATTCAACTCGTGTAATATACGTGGATTTAAAGATATTACTTTTTTATTTGGTATATAAAATTGCATTTATTCAACCCATACAATATGGTTGTTATAGATATAACTTTTTATTATTTAATATATAAATTATATTTATTCAACCCGTACAGCAAATGAGTTTTTAAAGTTGTGTTGTTTTATTATTTAGTATATAAAATTTATTTATTCAACCCCGTGTAATACACGAGGTTATAGCCTAGTTATATTATAATATAATATAATATAATATAATATAATATAATATAATATAATATAATATAATATAATATAATATAATATAATATAATATGCAACACCTAAGTGTATTGATACTTTGATAGAATCATGTACTCTTAATTCTTCATTAGGTGTTTATCATACTAAGTTTTATCTAATAAGACTGATAATACATAACTCTTTGAATAATGTACATCTAAACAGAAGTGTTATGTATAATCACGTACTCAATCCTAATAGAAGCTTAAATTCTTGAAGGATAATCCAAACATGTAGCTATCTATATAGTATTTGATGAGGTTAATAATAAACAATTACACTTCTCCCAACATGGATATACTAGCTGTATGTGTTAAAAAAAAACTTTTTGTAAGTGGGTGGATATGTAGTGTGCTAAAAAAAATGATTGTAAGAGAGTGGATGCGTCCACAAAAACGTGGAGAAATGAATTTATCATATCATATCATATCATAATCTAATCTAATCTATACATATAATAAAATAAACTAATTAGGGGACACATGTCATTCATTGAAGCCATCTATTTTTTAGTTTTCTCATCTTTATCTCCAACTTATTTATAATTAATATTAATTAAAAGATAATTATAAAATAAAATTTAATATAATTTTAAACAATTCGTAAAGAGATGATATAGTCTTTTGGAATATTTATTAGATTTCAAAATTATTTATCTTGGAATTAACAAAAGAGTTAAATGTCATTTTAGTCCCTGTAGTTTGGGTTATTTTGTCAGTTTAGTATAAAGGTTTTATAATACACATGGTTTATAAAGATATAACAAGATATAAGTTTTTATTGATTGGTATATAAAATTACATGTGGTCAACCCATACAATACATGAGTTTCTTAAAAATGTAACATTTTTCATTATTTAATATATAAAATTAAATTTACTCAACCCATACAATACACGGGGTTCTTAAAGATATAACTTTTTTATTATTTAATATATAAAATTACATTTATTCAACCCATGTAATAAACGGGATTTTTAAAGATATATTGTTTTATTATTTAGTATATAAATTACATTTATTCAACCCGTGTAATAAACGGGGTTTTTAAAATATATTTTTTTTATTGTTTGGTATATAAAATTACATTTATCAACCCGTGTATTACACGGGGTTCTAACCTAGTATAATATAATATAATCTTCTATCTACTATAATAAAAGAAACCAAGTTTTGGACACGTGTCATTCCTAGAATGTTTTCTCAAATTTATATTTATCTTATATTAACTAAATAAATAAATAATAAATTAATATTAAATCTTATCATACTTTAATAAAATATTATCCTCAAATCTAAATTGTTAATTTAATATATTTTTAAAACAAATACCTCTCTTTCCTACTTATCTTATATTAAATATATAAATAATAAATTAATATTAAATGCTATCCTAATTTATTAAAAATATAACTTTTTTATTAATTGTTATACAAATTATATTTATTCAACTCGTGTAAAACGCGGGCTTTTTGAAAATATTTTTTTTATTATTTACTATACAAAGTTACATTTATATAACACGTTTAATACGCGAAGTTTTTAAAGATATAACTTTTTATCATTTGCTATGTAAAATTAGATTTATTCATCACGTGTAATACACGGGGTTTTTACGAAGATTTTTTTTTTATTATTTAGTAGATTTTTCAACCCGACTATACACGGGTTTTTTTTAAGATATGACGTTTTAGTATTAAATATAAAAAATACATTTATTTAATATGTGTAATACACATGGTTTTTAAAAATGTAACTCTGTTTTAGATCTATTCAACACGTGTAACATACAGGGTTTTTAAGGATGTAATATTTTTATTATTTGGTAGATTTATTCAACCCGATTATACACAGGTTTTTTAAAGATACGACGTTTTTAGTATTCAGTATACAAAATTACATTTATTTAATCTGTGTAATACACATGGTTTTTAAAGATATAACTATTTTTTATTATTTGATATATAAAATTACATTTATTTAACCCGTACAATATACGAGGCTCATAAAGATATAACTTTTTATTCTTTAATATATAAAATTACATTTATTCAACCCGTGTAATACACGAGGTTTTAACCTAGTATAATATAATATAACGTTTGTGAAAGTTTTTTTTTGGCTTTATATGAAATAAATTTATCATACAAGTAAGACGTACATAATAATAACATTTCCATTAGAGTTAAATGCTTGGTTGGTCCCTGTGGTTTACAAAAATTGCAGACTTGGTCCTAGTGGTTTACTAATTACACGCGTGGTCCCTAAACTTGTCAAAAATGCACTCGGTTGGTCCCTAGCCCTAACATCAGTTAAATTTCTCAGTTAACTATGTGTAAAATGACTATATTACCCTTGAACAATTAAAAACCTAAACCTCTGCATCATCTTCATCACCATCATCATCTTCATCACCAACCCACCCAAAAGATTTCTCAGTTAACTCGGTGCTTTAACAGCAGACTCACGAATCACAAACCTCCCCAAAAGATTTCAACAATCTCAATCAAATTCAACAGCAAAGCAAGATAATCATAGATAAAGACACTAGTCAAACAATGCACAATCAAATCACAAACTACTCGAAAACGAAACCAAACACAAATAGAATTACCTTGCGTGAGGTGTCGGTATCGGTATCGGTTCCGGATGAGCAATTCCGAACGGAGAACTTGAGAAATGAACGGGAGGACGATGAGATTTGAGGCTTCGCCGCCGTGGTTGATTGAGCGACTTCATATTAAATTACCAACAGCTAAAACACACAGCTATATATATATAGCTAAAATTCATGGATATGCCCAGTTCCCAGTTGATAAATCAAATTAAAGATTGATTTCATCTCATAAAAAACAGAGGAAAATTACCAATTTCTTGAAACCATTTTTTTTTTTTATTAAAGGGAAGTCAGATGAAAGTCACCAGCTCAACAATGTTTCCAGCTTTTGAAAGAGCTTCTTGGCTTTTCGACGATAATTTCGCCAGTGTTGTCATATGAATAGCTCCAATTATAGCAATCAAAGGCACCATAGCAAGTGTCACAAGTGCTAATTGCCAACCTGCTGTGAATCCCAAAACCCGCACTCGTAGTTCAGAAATGAGAGAGAGAGAGAGGAATCGAGACGAGAGAGATGAGAGGGAGAAAGAGGGGCGGCGGTGACAGGCCCTAGACCTGTCGGATGATGATGGTTAGGGTGAGACTCAGGTGATGAAGATGACGATAGTGATGAAGATGTAGTGGGTTTGTTAATAAGGAAGGATATTTTGGTCATTTAACATGGATTTAACTGAGAAATTTAACTGATGTTAGGGCTGGGACCAACCGAGTGCATTTTTGACAAGTTTAAGGACCACGCGTGTAATTAGTAAACCACTAGGACCAAGTCTGCAATTTTTGAAAACCACAGGGACCAACCAAGCATTTAACGATCATATTTAACGATCCATTATTTAAAACCCTCATGTCACGTGTTGAAACGCAAGTTGTTTGTCAGGTAATTAATAATCATATTTAACCATTTCTAAGGACAACCGACGAGTTATATTCAACTAAATAAACCAATAATGCTTATAGCCCATTCAATTTCCATTCTTTCAAAGTCAAATTATCCTAAAAACTAGTAACCAATTACAAAAATGATATATCGTCTAAAGACATTCGGGATAAAAATGAAATACTAATAGTACAAGAAAGTATGATTTATGTTAACTGATATGTTCTCTATTTATTTAACAATTATAAAGATATATGATTTATTAAAAATGTTATATACAACTATAAGAGTAAAATGCCCAGATAGTCCTTGTGGTTTTGTAAAGTAACACTTATAGTCCGCAACTTTTAAAAATTACATTGGTGTTCCTTGTGGTTTACTTTTTGTTACTCGGATGGTCCCTGAAGTGGATGTGGGTTAGTTTTCTCTGTTAATTCCATCAGAAATTACTTATTTACCCCTTACTTATTTACCCCTCTCTCTCTCTCTCTCTCTATCAGACACAAACTTCCGCCACCATGATTTTCCGGTGACCACCGCACCACCGCCATTGATCCATCTCTCTCTCTCTTTACTCTCTCTCTCTCTCTATATATATCAGACACATCTCTCTCTCCATGAAAAAGCCACCACCACAACCACCTCCACCACCGCCATCACCACTCAGCCACCATCACTATCACCAGTGCCACAACCACCCTCCGCCACAACCAGCACCACCGCCATCATCACCACCTCCTTCATCGTCAACCACCTCCGCCCATCCACCGACATCACCCACCTCCACTTTCGCTATTTGCCGTTCAAAAAAATTCAAACTTCAATTGTGATAAGTGGATAAGTTTATCTGTTGACTTCGTTTCTCAATTACTTCAAATGACCTGAATCAAGAATTATTTAGGATTTCAAAATCAATTTCACTCTCTTTGATTTTTCAAATTGATCCTTTTTTTGAGACATGTACCCCTAGTCTTCTTCATCACCTCCATTAAACCAAACCTTATGCAACTTTATTTCTTTCTTGTTTTAATATTGAAACCTGCAAACCCCAACATTATTAACACCTTTCCAAAGCAGACATGAGCCAAACCTGAAATCATGCCTTCACTTTTTGAATCGTCGTTCAAAACTTTACACAACTTATAAGGTTATATTTGTATTTACACCCACTTAACTGAATTATTTAATCACATCCACTCTAGGGACCATCCGAGTAAAAGTAAACCACAAGGAGCACCGGTGTAATTTCTAAAAGTTGGAGACTATAGGTGTTACTTTACAAAACCACAGGGATTATCCGGGCATTTTACTCCAACTATAAAAATCGTTTTGAATTGGTTACCTTTTATATTAGTAAATCAAGTTAGTTTCTGAAAAGTAGATTTAAATAAAATAGAAAATTTAAAATAACATTGAGAGTAATAGCTAGATAACAAAAGTTTAAAAGAACTTGTACTAACACTATACGTTGTGATCCGTGAAAAGCAGAGGGCAAAAGCCCTCCATGCCTCAAACACCACCCGCCCTCCACGTCTTAGGGCGTTTCCCCTCTTGATCGCAAGATATCCATGGGCGTTGCCCTTCTTGTTTAGCATGACCAACTTAATTTTTGGGGCTTTCCCCTTTACCACACTTTTCATTTTTAGATATGGAGGGCAAATGTCACATGGTCTATGTGGCGTCTACATGGCAGAATAGGGGCTTTGCCCTTTGTCCTCATGACCTAAGCAATTAGTGTGATAAAAAATCGGATTTGACCGATATTTGAGATATCGGTAATCGCAATGGAATAGCGGTAATTTTAATATTATGCTGAATTTATACATATATATATATATATATATATATATATATATACACACATAACAATTTAACACTAATAATTTAGTATACGCTGCTACCATTAACAAATTAACCTTTTGCAACTTGCAAAATACTAACAATTGTCCCAAGTAGGAACGGGTTAAGACTTATCACACTATCATTTAACACTAATAATTAACAATTAAGACTTAAAATAGTAATAATTGAAAGACGAATGCTAAAACTAAGAAGAAATGTACTGATATTAGGAAAATCAGTGAGATATCGTCACTGATAATATCATTACCGATATTCTGACACATATTTACGCTGATATTTTACTAGGGGACGAATGTCCGATATATTACCGATATATCAATTATATATCACGATATTAACTGGATAGGTCATGACTCTATACATTCTAAGCTCGAAAATTCGTTAAAACGTAGTCCACATTTATTTAGAACTATTTAAATGCACATATTGCCTAAGGTCATGCATGTTTTTTTTTTTTTTTCATTTTAACAGTTGCCAAAGTATAAAAAAGTGTTTTCAAATTAAATCCGTAAAACCATTTCTTAAACTCTGTAATATCAAAAGATATTATAAATAGAATCACCCCTGTAATATCAAAAGATAATATAAATGGAATCATCCTTCCGTAGATTGAAAAACCAACATAGTTTCTCAATTTTCTCATAAAAGTTTCTCAACAATTTTTTGCACACAAAAAGCCAATATACTTTCTGTTTTGTGTCACAAAAGTCTCTCAATAATTTTTTAAACATTAAAATCCAATAACATATTAAATTTGAACAAAATCATGTCAAAAATTTGTAAAAACAACTTGCTACAAAACCGAAAACGATTAAAAACAAAAATTGAACCAAAAAACGATTAAATCCGAATCTATTAAAATGAATTTGATTTATATGTAGCCCAATAAACCGAATAACCAAAGTAAACCATATTTTATATTTAGTCAATTATATCCAATAATGTGAATTCATTGTATTCGGTTGAAACCGAAAACCAAACCGAATTCGAAAGCAGCTTGTGATTAAGTTTTAAAGTACTGAAATTCCGTTTGGTTTGGTTCAATTCTTAGTTTAACCTAATAATTTCAAACCGAATAAAAGGAATCAAATAATTGAATAAACCGAAAAGAACCAATGGACGCCTATAACGGTTCCAAGTTGTTTTAATTTTTTTTGTGGTCATAATATTGTTCAAATTTAACATGTGAAAGGAGTTTAAGGTTTAAAAAATTGTTGGGTGACTTTTTTGAGACAAAACATAAAGTACGTTGGTTTTTTATGTACAAAAAAATGTTCGAAGATTTTTCTGTGAAAATTGTTATGGTTTTTACCCAAAAATAAATTGCAAAAGTTGTATTATATTTTTTAACGACGTACGGATAGGATGTCACTAACCCTTAGGTGTTGTTTGTTTTTTCTGTGGGAAAAGGTCTGCAGTCTGCGGACCACATCTGCAGGTATCTGCAGAAGAAGAGGTGGACCAAATGTCTGCAGTCTGCAAGGAGAAGAGGGATTGTTTTTTTTTCTACAAAAACCTTCTCTTCTCCTCTTCTCACACACAAACACACAGAGGTACCTCTCTTCTCCTCTCTCTCTCTGCTTCATCTTCCACCACCACCGAACCACAACCACCACCGTCACCTCTACACCACTGCCACCACCGCATCCACTACACCACAACCACCACCGTCACCTCTACACCACCTCCGTCACCTCTACACCACCGCCACCACCGTCACCTCTACACCACCTCCACCTCCGTCACCGTCACCTCTACACCGTCGCAACCACCACCACCACAGAACACTCCTCTCTCTCTCTCTGCGATGAAGATGATGGTGGATTTGGGGGGTTTCGATTTGAGGGTTTTATTTGCAGGTCTGATTTGGGGGTTTCGATTTGGTGTGTCTTTCTTCTTAAAACCGGTAAGTTCTAGCATAGGGGTTTTCATGGTGGTTGTGGGTTTTTCGATTTGATGAAGATGATGGTGGATTTGAGTGGGTTTTTGGATTTGAGGGGTTTTCATGGTGGTTGTGGTGGCAGGTGGGTGGTGGTGACGGTAGTTGTGGTGGTGGCCGGCGGGAGTAGGTGGGGGTTGTGGCAGGTGGATGGTGGTTGCAGGTGGGGTGTGATGGCAGGTGGATGTTGGTGACGGTGGTTGTGGCAGGGAAGAAGACCTCTGTGCCAAGAAGAGGTTGATGTCTGTGCCAAGAAGACTTGGGTCATTGTCTGCGTGGTGAAGAGGTCTCGCAGACCTTTTTTAATGAAAGGTCTGCGAGAAAACAAACAAGCTGCAGCCTCCAAACGTCTGCGCGCGTCTGCGCGGCGCAGACATAAGTGGCCAGAAGTGCTTCTGGCCAAAAAACAAACACCACCTTAGTATCACCGAGTTAGTAATCCCCTTGCGTGGAATTAAACCAAAAACCTCAACTATTTAAATAATTAAATGAAGGAGGTAACGACATTGTATGGGCCAACATGTGGGCTTCACATTTTATTTTATCCTTGGGCCAATAATTTAAAATCAAATATTAAAATGAAAGTGGTTAGGCCGATAGTTATAAATGAAGAGGAATTCTTTAAATTTCAAATCTAATAAAAATATACAGTTGCCCCTAAGTGTTGTATTTTGTTAGCATTACTTTTAGTAAAGATAAATGTATCTAAAAAGCTAACAGGTATAATCTAAATAAAAATGTACAATGTTGACGAGCTTATGATAAAAGATTTCAGACCAATGGGGTGGTGGTCCATTAGCAAAGACAAAGTCTTTAAACACCTTAGGAGGGGGAGGTATTGGGTTCAAGTCCCACAGACGACAGGAATTAAAAAGAAATTTGCTGTTAAAAAAATGATAAAAGATTTCAGGCATGAGCATGACTTCAAATATGCATGGCTTGAAAATAATGGCTTAGTCAAATTTTGTTAGATAAATTATCTTTTGGAATTCACTTAAGTTATAGCAATTATTATTATTTTAAAAAAGAAAAATTAAAACCAACTAAAAATTTTCCTGGTATAAATATGAACAAGTTACATCTTGTTTTTTTTAACGACAAGTTTTCTTTTAATCTATGTTGTCTGTGAGACTTGAACCCAAGACCTTTCTCTTTAAACTCAATTGTCATACGAATTACACCTTGTTAAAATAAAAAATTCTGATGTTTGGATTATAAAGAATTTTACTCAAATGATTGTGTTGTAAAACAAATGGGGGATAGCAATAAAGTCTCTAATTTTTTGGAAATCATTTTATTGGGGTGTTTGGGTTTCGAGAATAATTTGAGTAAATTATCTATACTATTGACTGTATAAGACATATTAGAGTGATAAAATTGGAATTTAACCATCAACCGTGGGGGGCGAACTATGGCACCAGTTCAAACTGGCAATAATATGCCAACCGCAGAATTCCTACTCGTGACCTGGGTGATCAAAGGCCAAAGGCCTAACCGGGTGATCTGGTTGTCCAAAGAAAAAACATCAATCTAATAAACTTCATTTAATAAACTCTATTTAACAAAGTTTTCATAATTAAGATGTCATTTAATAAACTTCATTTATTAATTTCTATTTACTTAAAGTTTAAAAATAACGTTTATAATTTTTTTGTTATATTTAAGATGTCATTTAATTTTTTTTTTCTTATAAAAGATGAATTTCTCAAAATCAAGTTCAATGTTATGTTTTTATCAAAATGTTTTATCAGGAAAACACCTTACTGACTTTTAGTTTGTTAAATAGGTTAGAATGGTAATCCACATCTTCAGATGTTATTTTTATAACCATGAGAATCTAGCTGGGTTTCTTTTTTCTCAAACCGGTTCGACTTTTCCTTAGAAGTATTAGAACCAGTTTTGGCCAAATTGGTTTTGTGCTAGAAATCGGGTTGGCAAAAAATAAACCAAACCTCATAAAACATACTGGGGTTGGAGGAAACCAAAATATTTTTTTGCGATATTTTTGTTTTTGGTTTTTTTAGTAGTGTTATTTTTATTGTTTTGTCTACATTTCTATATAAATTTTGTTTAAAATCGGTGTGTTCCTCGTCCCGAACCGTAGCGAGCCATTTCTAGTTTAAATAATTGAGATGTCCTTTGAGCTGTACTAGGGATAGCCACAAACTTGCCCTAAAATTTGTTCACACATTATCACCGATTGTAGACTGTTTCTCACAACAATTCTCCGAAAAAAGTTTTTCTTGTTAGTGTGGAATTTGTGTCATCTAGGTAACCATCTATTGTAACAATCAAACCAACAAGTTTTCGTTAGAAAGGCGTTTCATGTACTTATTCGGAGGCGAAGCAAAGAGCTAGAGTCAGGTGGGCTTCGGATAGCGATGCTAACACAAAAAATTTTCACTCCTTGGTTAACCTTAGGAAGGCCTCTAACCAAATCCCAGGGCTGAACATAATGGGGAGTTGGGTCTCGAAACCGTCAAAGGTAAAAAAAGAAATTATGATGTTTTTTCGAAGCCGGTTCAAGGAGGATTGGACGATTAGGCCTCAGGTCTCTTGTGAAAATTCGAAGGTTCTGGAGGCTTCGGACATGATGTTTTTAGTTCAGCAGTTTTCAGCGGAGGAGATCAAAGCCGCGGTGGCAGATTGCGGTAGTGAAAAGTCGCCCGGTCCTGACGGTCTAAATATGAGATTTATAAAATTTTTTTGGCATTTGTTCGAGAAAGACTTTAAAGAGGTGATGGATTCTTTTTTCATCAACGGAGAGTTTAGTGTGGGTAGCGGTTCCTCCTTTATTGCGTTAGTCCCCAAAATTAAAGACCCGGTGGAGTTAGAAAACTATAGGCCAATAAATCTCATTAGAATCATTAGCAAGGTTGTTTCTAAGGTCCTGGCGAATCGGTTGAAGAAGGTCATCGGGTCGGTAGTGTCGGACTCCCAATCTGCGTTTTTGGAAGGTAACTTTATCCTGGACGGTCCCCTAATGGTTAATGAATTATACAGGTGCGGTAAAAAGTTTAAGAAAAAAAAGGTTTTTTCTTCAAAATAGATTTCGAAAAAGCCTACGATAATGTAAACTGGAATTTCCTCCTCGACACTATGAGTAAATAGGGTTTCCCGGAGCGATGGTGTCTTTGGATCAAAGGTATTCTTAAATCCGCTCGGTCTTCGGTGCTTGTCAACGGGTCGCCTATGTTCGAGTTTCAATGTTTCAAGGGCCTTAGGCAAGGAGACCCTATTTCGCCGTTTCTCTTCATTATGGTGATGGATGTTCTTTCGTGTATGCTTGATAAGGCGAAGTCGGAAGGTCTTATAAACGGTTTGAAAACGCCTAATAATGGGCCCATTTTATCTCATCTTTTTTACGCGGATGATGCCATCATTTTAGGGGAATGGTCGGAGGAAAGTATTCTCAATGTGGTGCGTATTTTGAGAATTTTTCACTTGTTCTCGGGGCTAAAGATTAATTTAGACAAATCGAACATTTTCGGTATGGGTGTGGGAGCGGAGGATCTTGGCTCGATGGCTTCGGTAATTGGATGCAAAGTAGGCTCCTTTCCTTTTAGCTATCTTGGGGTTAAAGTAGGTGCGAATATGAACCGGGTTGCAAATTGGAGCCCGGTGTATGAGATTTTTGATGCTCGGTTGTCCAGTTGGAAGGCCTCTTTGTTATCGATCGGGGGTAGAGTTGTGCTTATAAAATCCGTGCTCGAGAGTCTTCCAAACTATTATTTTTCCTTATTCAATGCTCCGAGTAAAGTGATTGCTGATTTGGAAGCAAAAATTAGAAAGTTTTTGTGGGGAGGTAACGAGGGCAATAAGAAGCTTCATTGGGTGGCTTGGAATACGGCTACTCTTCCGAAAAGTCAGGGGGGTCTTGGCTTGAGTAAGCTTAAAAATATCAACGTGTCGCTCCTTTCCAAGTGGGGGTAGAGACTAAAGGTGGAAAGGAACAAGTTGTGGGTTAGGGTTGTGGAAGCCATTCATTATACGAGGCTTAACTGGGATTTTCTTCCTTATAGAAGATCAATGGGTGGGGTTTGGTGCAATATAGCGAAAGTTCTCTCTAAAACTACGGTGGAAGGGCGTCCGTTAAGACATTTTTTAGAAGCAATGTTGGAAACGGGGCTAATACATCGTTTTGGCTGGACCCATGGCTATGCAACGAGCCATTAAAAGATGTTTTTCCAGAATTGTTCAAGCTTGAAAAGGAGAAGAGGTGCAAGGTGGTGGACCGGCTCAAAGCTCGGACGGTTGCTAGCGGCCTGTTTTCCAGCTTTGTTTGGGCCTGGGCCAGGCCCATTGCGGCTGGGGTTGAGGTTAACGAGTTAGCTGACTTATGTGGTAGGTTGAAGCAAGTGACTCTTACTGAAAGATCTGATTCTTGGGAATGGATAGGTGCGGATGACAAGGAGTTTAGTGTGAAAGCTGTTAAAAAGCTTCTGAATAAAGTTGGGCAGCATACCTCCCATTCGCAGGAGCCGATAGAAGATTGTAAATGGATTCCCGATAAGTGCAATATTTTCATGTGGAGAGCAGCCATGAACAAAATCGCGACGGTGGAAGCATTGAAAAAAAGAAACATTAGTGTTCAGGAGGAGTCGTGTGTCCTATGTAGGGATGGGGATGACTCGGTTACTCACATTTTCTCGTCTTGCTACATTGCGTCGGTGGTTTGGAACCATATAAGTAGGTGGGTTAATATCCATAACCTGTTTTTCTTTGGATTCAAAGACATATTCGAGATTCACGAGCATGTAGGCCTAACCGGAGTTAAAAAGGAAGTTTTCAAAGGCATTGTCAGGATCGCGGCTTGGTATATTTGGAAAGCTAGAAACATAGCTAGGTTCGAGAATAAGGAGGTTAGAGCGGGTATCATCATTAGTGAGGTAAAAGCGTCAGGTTATTTATGGTTCAAAAATAGGTCGAAGTTTAAAAATCTATCGTGGCTTAATTGGTGTAAATTTGTAATTATGTAAGTTGGTTGCTTTTAGACCCTTCGGTTTGAGGTGGGTCGGTTGGTTTAATGAATACCTTTAAAAAAATGTACTTAAAATGAGATATACTCCTTTACAAGGTTAATTTCTTCGGGCCCCTCGTTGATTTGAGATGATACTATAAACGTATGGTAATGCTCAAACTAATTTGATATAAATCATTTGAATCTTGTTTAACATAATAGTTGGCATAATATAAAAATGATATCAATCCATGTCTAATGAGATATGTATCACTTACCATATCCTATTTTTCGTGAGTTCACTTGATATACACACACTAGCAGGGAGTTCGCGTGTTGCGACGGGTTGGACACTTTGCGTAACGGTATTTGTTTCTGTTGTTTTCTTTTTTTGTATAGTATTTCTTGGTTGTATCATTATGGTGGATATATGTCATAAGGAAATCATGGGTTAATTCATTTCATTGTGGTGTGCATGTTTCAGTCGGTTCAGTTACTATCCTCAAGCAAAGCCGAAACCAAAGTTATCGGTTAGTCTATTTTATTAACCAATCGGTTTTCAGTTAATCAGTACGGTTTATTTAGTTAGATTGACGGTTTTTGGTTCAGTTCGTTTAAACTTGGTCAATAGAAAAAACCAAATTAGGGCTAAACTTTTACTTAAAAATACATGAAATTGAGTTATAAATATATGAAATAAATGTATAAATACTTGAAATGAAAGAATAAATACATGAAATGGATGTATAAAATATGAAATACATGAAGTGGAGGTATAAAAGCTATAAATATATGAAAATATGAATGGTTCAGTGAATTTTGGTTAAACGAGGCTACAAAAAAATCTGATAACCGGTTTTCGGTTATGTTTTTAGTTAATTGGTTTTCAGTTAATTCAGTTTTTGGTTGATTTTGGTTCGGTTTCATCTGTTTTTGGGTTGATTTTGATTGACGATTCAGTTATTGTTCACCCATAAATACTATTAATCATGTAACATATAAAAATTTTAAGTAAAAAACTATAGTTATACTACTTAAAATAAAGAGAATAAAATGCTTGTATTTTATGGTGTATATATATATATATATATATATATATATTAATATTAACGTATGATAAAGTTATGGTCGTTTAAAAATTGTGAGGGTAATTCGTTTTTTTAAGAAGATAAAGTATAACTATTAACAATTTATTTATAACTAGGAATAACACCCGCGCGCGTTGCGGCGCGGGACATTGCAAACATCGAATGGATTAGTCTAAACGTTATGTGATGCGTTAACCATATGAAAACGGGCATTTCGACATATCTGATCGAACTCAATGTAACCTATAAAAGCATGACGATTAGATCAAAACATAAAGTAAATCAAATTTATATCGTACAATCATAACGTATTATATAGGATCCGACTTATACATAGAAAACGTAACGGGTATAACGGAAAACTTGACACCTATAATCAAAAGAGATTAATTAGAACTTTTGAAAATAAGAAACCACAATTTGACTCCACTCGGTACGAAACAAAATTAACGAAACATTAAAATAAGCACGGAAACAGATTATATTTGACCTAACTCATTTCCCAAAAAACTTTACGTTGAAACATACGCCAACTCGAATTTATACCGAAACGTACATAAAATATGCACATAAAGGATGTTTTTTTGAAACAAAAAGTATTATATTTGATCTGACTCGTTTCCAGAAAAAAGTTTACGTCAAAACATAGAGCAAATCAAATTCATACCGACACGTACATAAAAATATGCACGTAAAAATAGGTTTTTTAAGTAAAGGAGGTGTAAGGGTGAACTCGAAACAAATTATTTTTTGTAAAAAAATTAATAGCTTAAATACGTTTGTAAAATCGTGTCAGGTATCCTCAATGCCACACAACCAACAACAAAAGAGCTCGTAAAATAAAATTAAAAAAAGAAAAAATAACATTGAACGAAAAACATACGTAAAATCGTTGAATCACACACACACGTTGCGTTGTGTTAATGCGAAGAAATTAGACCGAAACGTAAAACATAGAAAGAAAAAACTAAGTTGATTTAGGGCCCCGCGCATTGGACGAACTTGTCAAACGTAGAATAATAAACATGTTGCAACGGGCATGTCAAATGGGAAAACAAACAAAAAACGTTGAACCACAGAGACACACAGTTGCGGCGTGTTAACTCGTGAAAATTTAAACGAAACGTAAAACGAAAAACTTGCAAAAGATGAAAAGTATAGGGGACCAAAGTTGAAAATAAAAAAGTGTTGGGATTAAATTGAAAATAATGAAAAACTTTTAGTTTAAAGTTAAAAACTTAAAGGAATAAAAATAAAAGATAAAAACCTTTTGGATTAGAAATGAAAAATCAATTTTTTTTTTGAAACACTCCATATGCCTATGTACAACAACAAAAGCAACAAAATGTTGCTTATTTATATGTGGTAATACGGCTAAAGATGAGGAAATTAAAGTATAATTAAGATGAAGAGAAAAAAGTGTAACTAGTGTTTAAAAGACCAATTTACCCTCATTTTAGAATTGTATCATATACATTAAAGGGTTATTGGATTTTAATAATCAAAAGTTTCACCTGTTGGTCGATAATAATCCCAACTTTAAATATTCCCTCTAACAATCCCAACTTGTAATAACTTGGCCCCCATTAATCCTTTTCTAACATATAAGAATTTGGTCTCCTCAATAGATTCAACTGCACCTGCAGACTCCTTAAATGATTTAAGTGTATCTATGTTGGAAAAGGATCAATGAGGCCAAATTCTTACAAGTTGGGATCGTCGGAGGGAATTTTTAAAGTTGAGATTATTAGCGGCCAACAGGTGAAACTTAGGATTATTAAAATCCAATAACCCTACATTTGTAACAACCCGACTTTCTGAAGTCAAAGTACAACTCAAAGTCAAAGTCAAAGGAAGAAAAGATTGCTAAATGCGATCTGTCACTCCTTGCTTAATTATTGATTGTACTCTTTGACTTAGTAATCAACACTCTAATTTAAGTTACTTTAGTTGTATTATGTGGAGTATATGCTATAAATCGCAGTTTAACCGTTAAGCGACTTATCGCTAATCGCATCGCTATCGCATCGCAACCCGAATTACAGGTTATGGATATTGTTTTACGTGTGTGTGCTAATATGTGTTATATGTGCATGTTTATATTTGTTGAAGTGATTAATCGCAAACGCAATCGCAACTCTATCACAGCGCAATCTCATCGCAAACTCGAAATTTAAGGGTTACTTTTGTGATTATTAGTGGTTATATTAATTGTGTGAAATACTATCGCATCGCTTACTCGCAACGCATCTCAACACACGAAACGAAACATCGAAAACCAACTCACCAAACCCATCCGATCGAATGACCATTCGATCGAATGGTCATCCGTCTGGATGACCATCCGATCGAACCGCCCTCCGATCGCGTCACTACACCGCCCATTCTCCTCTTTTGCATATAAATAGCATCTGTCACATCATGAGCAGTGATGTGACAGCTCCTCCTCCGACCAACACGCACTTGGGCTATTTTCTCTTGATTTCTCACGATTCTTGTAAGTTTCTACCTCAAATCTCGTACTTCCATCATCTACACACACTTCCTCATCATTTTCACCATCAAATCTTAAATTTTCACCATGAAATCGGCTGATTTGGGTTGTTCTAGGGTGATGTCATCATGGGTTCTCATTAACTTCAAAGTGTGACCTCATTCCACCAAGGACAACTCAGAGCTAAGGGATTTCAACATGTTTAAACACCGATTTCGCTTAAATCTAAACATTTTCAAACCGATTTAAGTCTCTTTCAACTTTTTTACACTCTTGCACCAAAAACCGATAGAATCTGAGCTCGTTCAGACCTTCTACTCATCCTTTAGTGAAGTGTCGGTCCAAGAACGGATTTCTATCAAAAGAGACAACCAATTCACGAGTTGAACATCAATAGCCGTCAAGAACAGTTTACTGATCGGACGGGATGATTCCCATCCGATCAGATGACTTGGACTTGATGGGGTTCCGTTGTTAGGCACGCTGTCATACCGTCTCGGTGCAATCGCAAAACTTTCCAAACTAAGCAAATTTCTACAAAGTTCTCAAACGAACAAGTTACTGAACAGAACACCGTCCGATCGGATAGCCATCCGATCGAACGGCAATCCGACCGGATGACCTATGATGTTCAACACTTAAACAATTTTAACCAATTTCCAACATACACCCTCCACTTGAACCACCATCCGAGCGGACGGCATCCGACCGGATGACCGTCCGACCGGATGACCTGAATGGTAGGATTACTTCTTATTTATAAAATGCTACAACGAAAACTTCAAAGTCACATCATACACAAACACAACCATCCCAAACGAATGACAAACCGACCGAATGGCCATCAAACTGGATGACCATCCGTCCGGATTGTCATCCGATCGGATGACCCTCCATCACTCAGTTCACTCGCACCGATTAACGCACTGTTCATCGCTTATGCTATCGTTCTGTAATCATGCTAACTCTCTAGCGCTCCCTTCAATCCAAGAGAGTGTTTATTTACTAAACACAATCTGTGAGTATACTCGATCCCTTTTTGCTTTAAGCACTTTTGGGTGTTACATACGTTACTTACGTCAAATCACATCGATCACACAACGCAAACACATTTTTATACACTAACCGTTTTGCATGTTATACGTGTTATTCGATGAATGCTAGTATGTTATGTTTACACAGTGATTGTTGCCTGACACCTTAGCAACGATAGTACTATAGTTTGGACTCAGCACCTGTCGTGAACAGGGGTTGTTAAGGGCTTTTCTTCACGTGTCACAGTGGTGATATGTGTTGCGTATTCTACAACTCGCAGTCACGTCTGTGCATATTTCATTTTCGATAACCTACCTGCTTCACATTATACCTGTTACATGCTGGTTATGCGTAAATCGCTTTCGCTACTATTATACTACTAAACTTGTATGCTCACCTTTACACTATGTGTATTGACTTTTACTTTAACGTATGTGATAGGTGTTTAGGATGCTTTTGCTTGTTAGCTGCTATGGAATCAAGCTAGGAGAGTCTAGAAACAAACTAAATAAAATCTGAGTTATCGGAATGGATATTTGTCTTTGAGAACAACGTCTGTAATAACTGTTTTATTTTATATGTTTGTGGTATGGGACATGAACCTTTAATATATTATAATTAATAGTTGTTATGATTCTCCTGGACAATCTGTTTCGCTCAGTGGCACGCCCCGATGTTTCCGCCATCAGTTGGGGTGTGACAACATTAAACTAAAAAAGTTTTTAACTTTTAGGTACTTCCAAATGTCGTTGCGAAAGCATTATATAGGGTATAGATAAGGGTACATAGGGGAGAGATAAAACAAAACCCCTCTAGTTGATAAAAGCAAGCAAATATCTCCTCCATCAACCATCTAATCTAATCTATGATTGAGATTAAACCAATTTGTATTTTAAATAATATTTTACTAACAAGTACAAAATTCTTTTTTGAAACTGTAACACGTTCTCTCTCTTTTGATACAAAGTGTATTAGTTCTTTCATTGTTACAAAATGCATCTCCCTACTAAAAAAATTAACAAATCTTTTACAAGTCCTGCAATTAAACACTTTGAAAATTCTACGTTCAAAATTCTAAATACTTAATAAATCCTTAAAATCTAAAATCAAAACCCATAAAAAAGTATAATAGGTGAAGTCCAAAAATGTAACAGATGAAATTGTAACATGTTATCTCTCCTCTATAATCTAACAATGTGAGTTTCCAGCGTAGGGATGAGGAATAAATCAAAAAAATATAAATGAAACAAATTCCAAAAAAAAATTAAAAAAATATAAAAAGTCCCTGAATTTTTGCAACTAAATTGAAAATGAAAGGAAATTGGGAATTGGTTCTTCAATATATATACGAAATGCCTTAAAGTACGCCGGTTATTGTAAAAATCCCTTAATGTACGCTGCGTACGAGATTCAGTATCAACATGTGAAATTTGGTTTATAACATGCGACTTTCATTTTTTTACATGCGATTTCACTTTTTTATGTATATGTGATTTTGAGTTTTTTTTGGAACATGCGATTTTCAGTTTCTTTGAAACATCGATTTTCATTTTTTCGTAACATAACGTGCGATTTTGCCATCACGTACGCATTCGTTTCGCATTTCTCATCAAATAAATAGGGGAATTCTCATTACTGCAACTAGCACCGGGAGAGAGACATATGTGGATTGGTACAATTATGGGCATATTCAGGATTCCAAGAGAGACTGGGTCTGCCGATTGCTCTCGTTAACGACCACAAAGGCATACATAGAAGGCAGATGAGAGAAAGCGCTCGATGAACGATGAATGAAGATTGCAACATCTTTTTGATAAAGACAGCATTAGACCTGTACATTTTTGAAGCAGAATTCGGCCAGCGCGTCGACCTGGTACAAAACGGCCATCTTACTGAATCCGAAAGGTCGACTACGACAAAAACGTAGTGATTCCCCCCTTGAATTTAAGAGATAGGGCAATCGTCCTACGAAATCTATGGTTATGCTTTTCCCATGGCTAGGAAGGTATTAGGCTGACAAAGCCCCAACTTACTGTTGGATGGCTTCCACGTGCTGCATAGAGCACACACAACCCATCACCATTGGACAGCATACGTTAAGGCATATTGTACGATACACTTATTCTCTCTCTCTCTCTATATATATATGTGTGTGTGCGTGTGTGTGTGTAAAAAACAAAACGCATGTATCTTGTGATGTGTTGGTAGCCCAGCCAGACTTTGAAAGGTTGCCATGTGTTGGTAGCCCAGCCGACTTTGAAAGGTTTCCATAAAAGTGTAATTAATAATTAACTTAATTAAGTCATGAAATCTTGTGGGTTCTCATCTTTTGAGAAACGGTAAGGCCAAAACTGTCAAAATAGTATGATAGGTACCATTGTAGATTTAAAACTTGGATGAAATAAAAATTATTTTCCCAAAATTGGTAAACCACTTTCTTTTTATGAAAGTAATTTCGAAAATTGGTGGCGCTTCACACTTTCATAATTCCATCCAAATGAGCTAATTTAA
This sequence comes from Helianthus tuberosus, assembly GCA_030545235.1. Lineage (NCBI taxonomy): Eukaryota > Viridiplantae > Streptophyta > Magnoliopsida > Asterales > Asteraceae > Helianthus > Helianthus tuberosus. The sequence goes on along the minus strand of CM060403.1, from coordinate 150,624,773 downwards.
GATATTGAGCTCCGCCTATCTGTCACATACTGAGTTACAGCTTGGTTGAAACACCACTAGGTTAGGTTCAATTAAAATTATGATATGCTCAAAAACATCATCCATTTATCATTCTCTATCCTCTGCAATTTCAATTTTTAATACATGTAAGTTTTTGTTTATAGTGGTAGGAAAATCTAAATGATTTAGCATGTGCCTTGAAAGCTTGACGTGAGATTAGTTGAGTCGTGGCTTCTTAAGTGTTAGACCCATAGATGGACTTAACAGTTGAATTTAAAAGCTAAACATGAATGGGGCCGTATGATATATTGGTGGTTAGGTTTAACTGGACAAATATATTGACAATCGTAGTTGATGCGTTATTATCTCTAATAATTAAGGTATCTAATAATTTGAAAGCCAATTTTCCAGTTGTGATGACATTGCAGACTTTTTCATGACATAAAAAAATACGTGTAGGAATATTTGATATGGTTTAATTTATACATACTTTATAATCGATTATCCTTGGGTTTTTTATCAGTTTTAGCGTGACTTGATAGATTTTTGGTACTTAATTATGATGTTTATATTTTGTTGTGATAATATGGAGATTTGTGAGAAAAAAAACGAGTGAAATTGAAGTTCCGGATCACAAAAATGATAAAAAAAAAGTTGAAAAAGCCAATCCAGACTGTTTTGGAAGAGCTGAAAACCTAAAATGGTTAATATTAAAGGTGTGAAACAAAATATTCCATAATCTGACCGCCAACTTTGGGAATAAAATAGATCCAATCCGGACCGTGGTAGAAAAACATAAATCCCGAAACGGTCTAGACTAGACCAAATCACAAAAATTAATATCTGTTTAAATAGGAATTGTTGGGTTATGTAAGATTTGCTTATGATGAAAGTCAAAACATAAGGGAACCATCATCCTTGCATGATGAAATAAGTTAAAATACAATCATTTGGTCTAGCAGTTTTCTCCGCTTGAATGCTTCTCAAAACAACTTCCCAAACTACTGTTACACAAAACTATTGCTTTAAAGAAAAGATAACAAAAGAGCTGAAATGCAAAAGAGCTGGTCAAAAAGTCATAAGTCAAGTCAAAGTCAAAACTGAAGATTGAAGATCAAATCAACAAGTGAAAGACTAGAAGTGTTGGATTTATAGAAAAGATGGATCAAACTAGTTGTTCTATAGAATCTAACTATTCTCTCACCTAGACAACGAAACCAACAGTTGAATGTAACAGTGTAACAATCCATCAGTTTTGTCAAATGTTGGCAATTACACTCATCTAATGAGTTATTCAGGATCCCTTTCACGATGACGTCACCCAACTATTCTCTCCTCCTATATATACATAGTTATTCCATTCATTGTGATCGTTAACACTTAGAGCCTAAGAGGATAAGAACTAAGTGAGAGAGTGTTTACCTGGTGAGAATGAGTTCGTTGTACCTTGTGATTGTATTACATTCTATGAATTCCATATGAAATCATTTTGCAGTCATTCCCAAATCCAGTTGTTTTAGATCGATGTAATTGTTTATTACTATTTGATTAACTTACAATTTGATTCAACTGTTTTATCAGAAAAACACACACTACACACACTCTTAGATCGAACAGTAATCATGACAACAGCTCTGTAACCCGAATTTTGGAAGCAGCTGTGATGAATTGAAGCACGAGAGCTTGCTGGAAGGATTAGAGTATGAAGATTTGATTGAAGACTCGAGTATTACTTATTCGGTTGGTGTTTAGATTTTAACTAAAACTTGATTTTCGTTTGAACTTTTTTGAATCATCATGAATTTGATTATATAGTTTTGTTTTGATGTTTTGAACATGTTTATGGGCTAATTTTCCATAGCCACTAAGGTTTTGATGAACTATGAACATATTCTTTTACTTTCTAGTTTGACTTTTTGCTCGAATTGTATTTGATTTAATATAAACTGAATTTGTTGCTGATTATATGATCACGTGTACTAGTTTTGATTGTGATTGTTGATTTAGTTGTTGATTTGTTGGTCTTGGCACGTAGAGATACACCCTAAATTCGGTAAAATCAATCTTTGGTCTTTGATTGGTTTGTTTTCGGTCTAGATCTTAACATTCGAGATAATACAAGTTAACTAATCAGTGAAATCAGTTAAAGAACGTGTGCATCCAATCGAAACAGACCAAGAGGTAAGTTGAGATTGTTAGGTTATATTCAAGTCGTTGTTTGATCGTCTGGATACTCGTTTGTACGATGTTCATTTGTTTATCCACGTCTAGTTATTGCTAGATTTTCGGTTTATCATCGTTGGGTTAGCTTCCCAATATGAGGATTGTTGATATTATTGGTGTCACATATCTAATAGTTGTGGGATTCGGTATCTCTAGCGAGAACTGAGTCCATCTTAGCACTTCATTTACGTTGTTCTGATTGCACTTCATAGACCGAGTTTTAGGATCTTAAGGGTGTGGATGACACTACTTACCATAGGATTTAACCATCACTTGAGGGAGGTTTGTCGGGTTAGAAAACGTTACTCTGGTCAGTTGTTAATAATGAGGTTATGACATGTTTTTAGCGATGCAATGCCTGGGTGGTTTCTCATTCTGACTGGTTGATTCTGGTGTTCTTTAGCAGTTCCCGTGTTCAATTTTTTTCTCATCATGTTTCTCTTTTGCTTTCTTTTTTAATTTATTTCGTAGTTATTAGATAAAACCAAACAATTCTTTAAGAGACGACGGGGTTTGTTATTGAGAGTTTGCACACAGTGTCCTAGGTTCGATATCTGGTCTTACTTGTTTTACTACATTGCGACTGGTACACTTGTCGTTTGTGTGTGGTCTACTTATTGATTCATTTTCTTTTAAAACTTGGTAGATTAAAATATATATAGAATCACACATCAGTGGTGGTGGTGGTAGGTGGGTGGCCGTAGTGGCGGCATGGGCGGTGGTGGGTGGGTGACGACGATAGCGATGGTGGCAGGGGTGATGTTTTACACATGAATGACTGAACTTGCTTGTACTCCTAGCGTAGAAAATAACGTATTTGTTGTTAAACATTAGCCTATGAAATTTTCTGCCACTTAGGGAAATGGTGCAAATGTTTATCCACGATCTTTTTATTAAATTGGGTAAACTATGTCAAATTAGAAACATTTTACTATTGTTTATATTTAATAAATGTTCATGTGCGTTGCGGTGGAGTTTTACATCAAAAACCTCAAAAAGGAATATTGATACCAGTCCTGATAATACTAATATCGGTACATATGTCGTAAACGATATCGTCACATGTGTTTACATCGATTGAAAACTATAAAAACGAATACCGATCCGGGTCCCGATAATACGGACACCAGTAGATATGATGTCTGGTCGGTATTGGTTCGGTTCGTCACGTTACCAATACAGTAATGTTACTCAATATAGTTTACTAAAAAATGTTATATTTCCAATGCAACTATATTTTTTATAAGATTTATATCTGAACATGTAGAAAATCACAACTCCACATTTAGTTTTTTTTTTTTTTAAACTAGAACGTAAGTTATTAATGAAAAAAGTTACTACAACATTGAATGCGTAACGGTTGAAAACTATTATAAAGCGCATACGAGGGTCCTAATAATACGAACAACCGCATCTATATTGTTCGGTTGGTTTTGGTTCAACGTGATGGTACTGCTATAATAATGACACTTTGTACAGTTACGCTACTCAAAGTGCTTTATGTCGAACACAACCTCATATTTACCAAAGTTTAAATCAACATTGAGAAAAAGTTATTCATAAACGTGTTATCAGTTTTTTTTTAATTAGTGAATATAAGTAATTAAAGAAAAATAAAATTATTAAAAAAGTAAATGGGTTAAAAAAAAGTATATTTTTCATATATAAAAGGTTAAACTGAAACTTAAAAAACATTATTATTTTTTAATCTATAGTAAAACTCGCTCACAGTCCAAATTTGGTAATTGTTATATTAATCTACTACATAATATAACTTTTAAATGTTTAGTATTACAAATAAAGTTTTGAAATTTGATGCAATACAATAATAAAATATCTATAGTTGAATAATAATAATAAAATAGTTTATCCTTAGAAATATTTTGTCTCTAATGCGATGAAAATTAGGATTTCCTTTTATAGATTAATTATTCCGTAACTGAAGTATTATTCAAGTTTTAGCTGTGGGTAGTAGGGCTTTTTGTCTCTTAAGAGAACACCAAAAGTTTTATTTATATTATGGAATATTGCAATAGATTATCATTAATTTGGTGTAATTTAGGATCAAGTAACATTAGTTTATAAAAAAAGTTAGGGTTGTTGGATTTTATCACCCCTAACCATTGGCTATTGGCCGATGTCACTCTCAACTATCACTTTGACACTCGCCACCCCCCAACTTAACACTTAGTGTGTTCGGTCACCACGTCATTAACTAATCACTAACTTTTGATCTTGTTGCTATACTTTTGGGGTGTCTTAAGATCCCTAAAACCTTCCTAAGATCCCTATGACACCCCAAAAGTATAGTACCAAGATCAAAAGTTAGTGATAAGTTAATGACGTGGTGACAGAACACACTAAGTGTTAAATTGGGGGGTGACGGACGTCAAAGTGATAGTTGGGGGTGACAGCGGCAAACAACCAATAGTTAGGGGTGATATAACCCAAAAAGTTATAGAATTAAACTAGAAAAACTATCCCCGCGTTGCGGCGGGGACTTGAAACCATGTCTATTAGCAATGCCACATAGGGCTGTAAACGAACCGAACGTTCAGCGAACAGTTCGTGAACCGTTCGGCGGGAAGTGCGTTTATGTTCGTTCGTTTAATAAACGAACGGACACGAACAAGGACTTTCGTTCGATTAGTTAAATGAGCGAACATGAACAAAGGTCTCGTTCGTTCAATTGTGTTCATGAACGTTCGGTACGGTGTTTGTGAACATGTTCGCGAACATTCGTTCATTTGTGTTCGTTTATGTTCACATGTTTGTGTTTTAATGAAAGATTTTTGTACGTTCATATATTTTATCTATTATTAAACTTATATTTATTTATTACCCTAAGAATTAAACTTGGAAAACCCTGTTCACCTTGTTTATGCACCATTTCCCTTTTATTTCTTATTATTTACATCGTCGAATAGGATCGACCTCCGTTCCGCAATAAGAAATTCAAGTTCTAGTGCTACTCTCTGGGCCATCCACCTTTATCCTTCATCGCATTTGTCAAATTTATTTGTGTTCGTGAACCGTTCGTGCACACACTCATTTCCTTAATGAACGAACACGAACATAAAATCTCGTTCGGTAACTGTTCATGAACCGTTCGTGAACACATTTATTTCCTTAACGAACGAACACGAACAAGGCCTTGTTCATGTTCGTTCGGTTCGTTTACAGCCCTAATGCCACATAACCATAAATAACCATCAAAATCGGAAAAGCTTGTATATAAAACCAATAAAAAAACTAAAAGAAACTCCATTTTTCTACTAACATTCATATATAAAAAATATAAGATAAAGCCTCCAAAAGAAGCTTTAAGCTTCCAACTTGTACCATACAAACAAAAGATGCAAGTAAAATAAAGAAAGCATGGTGTACAAGTAATATTACACAAGAATGTTGCAAATTAGAGTATTATATAATAAGAGTAACTTTGCCGCTAAACTCACCTACATTTGTTTTTAAAGCTAATAGGTAATTTGTTAAGCATGATCGAGTAACAACATACAATTTATATTTTGATTGAGAGATTCTCATTAAAGTAAAGTTAGACGTGCATGTCTGCTGTCTTAAAATAATTTTTCAACGGATAAAATCGTACAGTTTAAAATAGTTTATTCGGGTTTGTAATAAACAACCATTACATACTTCTCTTACCGGTAAACAGTTATTTTCAGATATATTAAAACAATAAGACAGATAACTAATTTTAAAAGGAAGAGAGTAATAAATATTAAATAATAATAATAATAAAAGTATAAAACTAGATAGCCATGAACCTAGCTAGAGAACCGAGCTTTGATTCACTACCGAATGGGTTCCAGGACTGAAAAGAACCGACGAACACCAAGAAAACGAAGCCGGAGACAAACCTAACCCCATTGGACTCATGAGTGCACCACCGGATGGATCATGACCAACTGATTTCGGGGACAAACCTAACCCATCTGGACTCCAATCTTCAAAACAATCCATCCCAGCTGGTATCGATGAATTTAACGTACTGGTTTGCATGGTTTCATTCAACAAGTTGCAAAAATCCGGTGACATGATGAAGTTCGATAGTGGGCTCGTCATTCCTCCACCATCTAACGGCGGTGATGGTGGTAGTTGTGTTGTTGGTTTGGGAGATAAGGATGGCTTAGGTACGGATAGGACAAGAGGTGGTGGAGCTTTGTCTTTTAGTCTGTGTGAGGCCGAGTATTGAAATTTGGGGGTGCTTGTGAGCATGCGAACGACTTCCTTGAAATTCGATGGCTCGACGTAGTAAATTTTGAGTGGAGTGGGGGGCAACGGTGCGATGAAATGTTTAACAGTTGGTTTCCTGAGGGGCACTGGCTTATGAACCGAATGGAGAGAATTATGGTACGATGGTTTGCGCAATTTGAGCGTGCGTTGTTGATGTTGTTGTTGTTGTTCGTATGAGGATGAAGACGAGGATTCGGTGTAGGAACAAGTGAATTGATCCATTTTTGATAAGATGTTCGAGTTGCTTTTGTTTGATAGAGTTGTTTGGATGGATATGTGTATATATAGAGGATGATGATGTTAATTTAAACGTTAGTTACCATGTTTTTTTTTCTTTTTTCGGCCCGTTTAAATATTGTTTGCTATTTAATATATAACTTGTTAACCATTAAGTTTTATAATTAAGAATAAATCAATTTTTCATTGACATATAACTATTTGATTATTTACTTAAACTGATCATCTAAAGGGTGGTTCAAATAATTGTTGATATCGTCAAACCTTTGATGACGCAGTTCAATTCAATTCATGGTCAAATATGATACAATGACCAGGTTTTTAGATAGTACTTTTTTCTTCCGAAACTTTGGGTGTATGTGTTGGCTAATATTTTCTATGGGGGCCGCTAGAATGAGAACCACCACGAGTTGTAAGAACCACGAGAACCGCGCCCCGCGGGTGGCCGTTGACCACGAAATTTTTTTTACACCTAGATCCGTATATTTTAACACCGGGGGTAAATTTTGGGTTCAAACGGCGCGCCCGAGGGGGTAGTTTTTTACGCCCAAAGTTTGGTTTAAAAAAAAAAAATTAAAAAAACCCAAACTTTGGGCGTAAAAAACTACCCCCTCGGGCGCGCCGTTTGAACCCAAAATTTACCCCCGGTGTTAAAATATACGGATCTAGGTGTGTAAAAAATTTCGTGGTCAACAGCCACCCGCGGGACGCGGTTCTCGAGGTTCTTACAACTCGTGGTGATTCTCATTTTAGTCATCCCCTATTTTCTATATTAGACAAATATTAGCCATAAGCTAGATCCTGTATATATGTTTAATATAAGTTTTTATATGCCATTATTATTATTATTTTATAACTTAAGTTGGGGTCGTTATCATAATCCCTTGATGTATATATACATTCGTATTATGTAATATTCAGATTCACCAATTCAATCAAGAACTTTTATCAAAACATTCTGTCGAAACGTTCAATTCAATCCAATATAGTGGTATCAGAGCCACCGATCCGTAATTATTTTCAACAAATTCACAACAGCATCATCATCATCAGATCTCGAATATTATAATTTCATCAGATTTCAAAACATGACAACGAATGGTGGAATTCAAACCCAGATTCCCAAATTATTGGGACAGAATTACTACCATTGGCACATACAGATGAAAGTGTTACTAGAATCACAAGATCTATGGACAATTGTGGAGGAAGGTTATACGGAAATTGCATCTAATGCACCAGAGACCGAACAGAATGTTCATAAGGAGAAAATCAAAAGGGATAAGAAGGCACTGCATATTATGTTCCAGGCAGTGAATGAAACGGTATTCGAGCGTATTGCAACATGCGAAACGGCTAAAGACGCATGGGAAGTTCTGCACAAGGCATACAGAGGGGAGAATAGGGTTAAAACGGTAAGGCTTCAAACCCTAAGATGTGAATTCGATAATTTAAGAATGAAAGAAAGCGAAACTATAGAAGATTATGTTAATCGTACTACTATAATAGTCAATCAGTTACGTATGAATGAAGAACGAATAGATGAACAACGCGTAATTGAGAAAATCTTAAGAAGTTTGACTAGGAAGTATGAATCGGTTGTAGTGGCCATTGAAGAATCAAAAGACTTAAATACAATTTCCACCGAGGAATTGTTAGGTATTCTTCAATCGCATGAATTAAGCATGAATTAAGGTTAAAACAGTATGATGATGCATCCGTAGAACAGGCTTTCCAAGTTCAAGGGAATAGTTATGATAGATCCAGACAATTTAGAAATGATATGTCATGAAGGGGACGAGGAAAAGGAAAAAATAGGTTTAACGGAATGATCCGGTGTTACAATTGCCAAAGATTAGGGCATACGGCTAAGTTTTGCAACAAACGAGAAGATAGTGATAGATCAAATAATGTTATGTTACATAAGGAAGATTTAGAAGACGAGAACGATGACACTATGTTTATGATCTTTAATTTGGAAGAAGTTGTCAAGAACGATTGCTGGTACCTGGACAGTGGATGCAGCAATCACATGACGGGTAACAAGAACCTGTTTATAAATCTGAATGAATCAGAACGAAGGGAAGTAAGGACTGGAGATGACAAAAGGTTAGAAGTCCTAGGATGTGGAGAAGTTAATGTCAAAATTAAGGGACATGAAAAGAGGATTCCAAATGTATTTTATGTAGAAGGGTTAAAACATAATTTATTGAGTGTCGAACAATTAGTGCAAAAGGGCTATGATGTGCGATTTAATGATAAAGGATGCATAATTAATGATCCATCCGGTTATTGCATGGGAATTATTAAGATGACAGGGAACAAGATGTTCCCGTTGAATCTAAAACATGACATAATTCCTAGAGTATGTAATATGACAACTCAAGACACCTCAGTTTTATGGCATCGAAGATACGGACACGTGAATTTCGAGACTTTGCATGATATGGGCATGAATGAAATAGTAAGTGGACTACCAAAGATTGCTAAATCGCTGCACATATGCGAAGGATGTGTTTTCGGCAAACATGCTAGAAAACCTTTCTCAAAGAAGGCCACATGGCGAGCAAGTGAACCTCTACAGCTTATTCATTCTGATATTTGTGGACCCATGAAAACACAATCCATCGGAGGTTGTAGGTACTTTATTACATTCATAGACGATTTCTCGAGAAAGACATGGGTATATTTTTTGAAGTTCAAATCTCAAGCATTGAGTTACTTCAAAAACTTCAAACGGCTAGTAGAGAATCAAGTAGATCATAAAATTAAAGGCATAAGGACAGATAGAGGTGGGGAATATTGTGGACATGAATTTCAAGACTTTCTAAGAGAAAATGGAATACATCACCAACTTACTACAAGCTATACTTCTCAGCAAAACGGGGTAGCTGAAAGGAAAAACAGAACTCTTATGGAATTAAGCAAGAGTATGATAAAAATGAAGGAATTACCAAATATGTATTGGGCCGAAGCAGTGGCCTGTGCTACTTATCTATTGAATCGGACTACCACTAAAAGTGTACCAGAACTAACACCACAAGAAGTATGGAGTGGTAGAAAGCCTAATGTGGACCATCTCCGAGTATTCGGATGTATTGCCTATGTTCATGGTAGAAAGCCTAATGGTAGAAAGCCTGAACGGGTTATATTTGTTGGATATAGTGAACATAGTAAAGCATATAAGCTGTACAATCCGGTGACAAATAAAATGATCATAAGCAGAGATGTAATCTTTAGCGAAAATCAGCATTGGACAACCACAAAAGGAAGTGATGGAAGGTCTTGGATAGATGTGAATAATGTTAATGAAGACGATCAAAATATCGCTGTGGAGGACCTGCCAGAGGACCAAAGTGGAAGTGAAACACCACTTACAAGTGGTACAAATGGAAACTATTCAAGCAATAATGAAGCTGACATGCAAGGTGTAAACAATGAAGAAGCAGGAAACAGCGAGGAAACCGGAACTCATGAAGATATCAACTCTTCATCAGACTCTGAGAATGAGGTTATAAGAACCAAACCGGTGACTGAGATATATCAGAATTCATCGGTTCTAACAGAAGTACAAGTAAGGGAACTTTATAACAAGAATCAAAGTAATACAAACAATGTGGTAAACTTTGTTTTATATGAGAATTCCGATCCAACGACCTATATGGAGGCAAGTAAAGAAACCAAATGGCAGGAAGCCATGGATAAAGAGATGGAATCCATAATAAAAAAAACGACACTTGGGAACTAGTGGATCCACCAAAGAATCAAACACCGATTGGTGTTAAGTGGATATACAAGACGAAATATGATGAGCATGGAAGAATAAGTAAGTACAAGGCTAGACTAGTAGTGAAGGGTTATAATGAGAAATACGGGATAGACTATCAAGATGTTTTTGCTCCAGTAATAAGATTTGATACAGTCCGACTTGTACTCGCATTAGCAGCACATCATGGATGGTATTTACATCAAATGGATGTAAAAACAGCATTCTTAAATGGGAATCTAAAAGAACATGTTTTTATCGAACAACCAGAAGGATATGTTATAAAAGGTGAAGAAAAGAAAGTATGTAAGCTAAAAAAAGGCATTATATGGATTAAAACAAGCCGCGAGAGCATGGTATAGTAGAATAGAAGGATATTTCACCACTCATGGTTTTAAGAAGTGTGTTTATGAACACACTTTGTTCACTAAAATATCTAAAGATGAAAGAATAATTATCTGCTTGTATGTGGACGATCTCATTATAGCTAGTGACTCGATGTCTAGTCTCAAGTCATTCAAGGATTCAATGAAAAGTGAATTTGAAATGACTGATATGGGAACATTGCACTATTTTCTGGGAATGGAAGCTACATTCAACAATGGAAACATCATCCTCTCACAACATCAATATGCAAGGGGTTTGTTAGATAAATTCAATATGACAAACTGCACTGTTATCTCAACTCCAATGGAGTATGGGTTGCGTCTGTCCAAGCAAGATATGGATGATGAAGTAGATTCCAACCTATACAGGAGATTAGTGGGAAGTCTTATGTATCTGACTAATACCAGACCAGACATAATGTCTGCAGTGAACAAAATAAGCCAGTTCATGGAGCAACCCAAGCGCAGTCACTGGGAAGCTGGAAAGAGGATACTAAGATATATAAAGGGAACTCTGAATCAAGGTCTTGTTTACTCAAAGGAGGAAAAAAGACACTAACGGGTTTCAATGACAGTGGTTATGCAAGGAATATTGATGATAGTAAAAGTACATCTGGATACGTATTTCAATTAGGAACAGGAACTGTTGCATGGCAGTCAAAGAAACAAAAGGTGGTAGCGTTATCTTCAACAGAGGCTGAGTATATTGCTCTTTCCATGGCTGGTTGTCAAGCTCTTTGACTCAAAGGAATCTTGGAGGAACTTCAAGAAGGAGCCGAGGGTCCGATGGTAATTCATTGTGACAACAAATATACAATATGTTTGGCCAAAGATCCTGTATTTCATGGGAAGAGCAAACATATAAGAATTAAGTATCATTTCATCCGAGATCTGATTAAGAACAATGATGTAGAAATTCGTTTTTGTCCCACCGGAAATCAAATTGCTGATGTGCTCACTAAGGCTCTGCAACTTAAAGCCTTCACTTATCTGAAGAATCAGCTACAAATATGTGACACACACACTGAGTAAAGATTTAGTAATTATCTTGATCTAGCTTACTGGAGGGTATTAGACAAATATTAGACATAAGCTAGATCCTGTATATATGTTTAATAAAAGTTTTTATATGTCATTATTATTATTATTATTATTATTATTTTATAACCTAAGTTGGGGTAGTTATCATAATCCCCTGATGTATATATACATTCGTATTATGTAATATTCAGATTCACCAATTCAATCAAGAACTTTTATCAATACATTCTGTCGAAACGTTCAATTCAATCCAATATTCTATGCCTTTGTACATAGAAAATTCACTTGGAAAATATAAAACAAAATATGCATGAAATATCCTTAACATATATGTTGTAAATTTAATAAATCTTTTTCGTATTTATATAATATTAATTTACAAGATTTTTATGCATTATGGGTTGTACCTTTTGATTTGTTAGTTTTACTTGATTTGGATGTTTATTTGCCTTTTTTTAGTTGTATTTTTTAGGTCGGTGGGGGGTTAAAAAAGTTGCCCCCTCACCGCATCTAATCATCTACTCTCTCTCTCTCTCTCTCTCTCGGGCTACTTAAACCGACTTTCTCCGGTGACTTTCCGGCTACTTTAGGTAAGTTCTTTGTTTGTTTGTTTGTATACGTATGTTTTCCGATCGACTTGCTTATTGGGTCTTATTATTTGAACGATTTGTTTTAGTGGTTGTGTTTTATTTATGTGCATTTTTTTGCTAACGCCGCTGAGTGTTTGCTTCCTTTGTTGATGTATGTTGTTTCGTCGTCTTCGATTTTCATTTTACGTCTTTTGGACTTTTGGTTTGTTAGGTTTGTTTGTTACTGATGTTACCGGAGTTTTTACATCATGGTATGCTTATTGTTTCGTTCGTCTGTAAGGATGACGTAATTTTGAGTTTCTTATAGTCTGTTGATGTTTTGGGTTTACCGATTGCTTTTAACTACTCTGTAGGGGACGGGAGTCCCTTAGCTACCCGCATTCATCATTCCATTATTTCCATGGTGCATTAAAGAAAAAAGTGATAGCTAGAGATAAACTGATTTCAAGCTTAAATCACCATATTTGGCTCGGTTTTTTAAAGGAAGGTTAGGGGGCTAAGCTTGTTGCATCATCTAAGTTCAAAGGGAGTGTATTGTTATTGTTTTATTGTTGAAAATAGGGTTTTAAGCTGCAATTTTCAGTTTCAATTCAAACAACTATAAAGGTAAGGTTCTTACGTTGAAGTTCGTATATTTGCAAAATATTATTAATGGAAACATGTTATACGTCCATTTCAAGGTGTTTCAAGAATTAAAGTTGAGATCCATATATATTTTCAGATTTGTACAAATGGGATCACCATATTGTTAGGGTTTCTTCATTAATAAGAAGGTAACTACTATTCACAGGAGAGTATGTAAAAATTTAACGCAAGAGTCCCATGCGAGAATTCCAGTTCTCGCACAACTATGTGTGCGAGACTTTCAGTTCTCACATGGTTGCATATATGAGAGTTTCTAAATTCTTGTTTGGTGATGTATACGAGAGTTCACAACTCTCCTATAATGATGTGTACGAGAGTGTATGCAAGAGTTGGACCATTTCACATGTGAAGCTTGAGCATTTTTGTTAAGACTGTCCAAGTTTTTATGATGGTCAAGGTTCAATAAGTTGATAGAGTGTAGAAGCAGCATCTCACATGAGGGTTATATATAGTCCTCCTTTTCCCTACTATTTTAGGGTGGTGTGCATACGATAAGTAATCCTAGTAAGCCATGTTTTCTAGATTTTCTGAACTATGTTACGAATTGTTATCTTACAAAAAAAACATTAGCGGCAGTTGAGAATACATATTACCTTATGTTATGGAATGATAGAATGGAAAATGGTAAGTTATCAGGCTAACGGAAGGGAGTGATGACGATCACTCATGACGGTAAACAATCATGCTTCAGCTAACGATTGCTTGAGTAATGACTAGAGTAGCTTCAGCTAGGAAAGAAATGATGTTATGTTATGTTATTATATATCAAGTGATGTTATGTGATTTGATACTATGATATGATATGTTACGATATGTTATGTGTGAAATGATGCTTATTAAAGTTTTAAAGATCCTTTTTATACGGAAGCTCACTCAACATAGCATAACTGACTTTTAGTATGCATATCAGGTTATAGTGAAGGCTACCCTACTTTGAAACTGGCATTCCGCTCGTTTATGTTTAGAGTAAATTTCATGGTTGGTCCGTGTGGTTCAGTCCAAATTATAGTTTTCATTTATGTGTGTGTATATATATTGCATTGGTATCCCTAAAGTATTTATTTATTGCATTTCTAGTCCAAATCACTATTGAGGTTAACTTTTTAGATTAAAATCATGTAAATTTACTCTTTTTCTTGGTCTTAAGAAACAAATAACAGGGACCAAATGTGTAACATAGTCTAACTATTATCATTATTATTCATTATTGTTATTAGTGTTGTTGTTGCTATTGTTCTTCTTGTTGTTGTTATCATAAAAATATGCGTTTAAATATAGGTTAACACGCTCTATTTATTATGGTGTCTAGTAATGACTGGTGATGGTGGCGGCGACCAACAATGAAAAGGGGTCACAACTCACTAATGTACAATAGGATGGGATGGAATACCATAATGGTCATGGCTAAGAACTATTTCTTTTTTGGTAAATTACACGTTTTGTCCTTTATGTTAAAACCTTTTTTTCAGGCGGTGTTATTTGGCGTGAAAATTGACGAGTATAAAAAACTTAATATTTTAAAGGGTTAATGGATTTAAACACCCCCAACTATTGCCATTTGGCCGCTGGCACTCTCAACTTTGACTTTGGCTCACACCACTCCCAACTACAGTTTGGATATGTTGACTAATCTGGTAATATCAATACATGTGCAGATATATACAATCAAGGACTAGGATTTTGCATTAAATTTTATCAAAAGTGTAGAATTACAACAACAACACGGTTCATACTACCTAAACATATACAACACTCGAATAATTGCTACAACGTCATGATGGCGGTACACATTACCCTCCAAGTAAACCTTAAACAATTTAGGGTTGATAAATATTGTGGATGAAGACGTAGAAGAGGAGCTCATTTTGATTCAAGATTAGGGCTTGTTCTTTAGGGAAATCGGCCGGATCGTATGTTGAGGTCTTGTGCTCCAAGGTGCGTGTAATTTTGTTAACTGATTTCTAGGGTTTCATATGAAGTTCTGTTGTTATGAATTGGGGGTTTTAAAGATGATGAATCAGTTTAAATGACACGTCATACATGGCACATCAGATTAAATTGACACATAGGCTAATCCATTAACCCTATTTTAAAATCTTGAAAACTATTGCACATGACCAGATTTAACGGGAAAAATATATAACTAGGTTAGAGCTAAAGATGTAACATGCAAGATTTTGATACATTAGGTATTGTAGAAAATTATGGTTCAATGCTTGCCTTGATTCTCATTAAACAACCATATAAATACACAATATAATCCCAATATTATGGGAAGAGATAATTACAATGAATTACAAATAATATCCTAAAATACATAAATGATATTTCCCTAATATATTCCATTGCACCCCCGCAGTCGAAACGGGAGGTGGCCGAATGTTGAGACTGGATCGAAAATCTTCAAATAATATACGTGGCAAGCCTTTGGTGAAGATGTCAGCAATTTGAAACCTGGTGGGAGTGTGTAAAATTCGAACCGTGCCGCGCTGAACATGTTCACGAACAAAATGGATATCCAACTCAATGTGCTTGGTGCGCTGGTGCTGTACCGAGTTACCAGACAAATAAATGGCACTGATGTTATCACAGTAGATGAGAGTAGCCGACTTGACCGGGCGGCGAAGCTCAAGAAGAAGGTTGCGTATAACAAACCTCGGCAACGACATTGGCAACTGCCCAATATTCGGCCTCTGCACTTGAATGAGAGATGGTAGATTGGCGTTTAGAAGACCAGGATAACAGATTGGGCCCCATGTATACACAGTAACCGGGGGTGGAACAACGAGTGTCTGGGCAGCCTGCCCAATCTGCATCGGTGTATGCTCGTAGAGAAAGATCCGTAGAGGCCGAAAGTGTTAAGCCATGATCCGCAGTTCCCTTGATGTAGCGGATAATACGTTTAAGTGCATTCCAATGGTCAATTTTAGGGCCATGCATGTGCATACATATCTGTTGGACGGCATAGCTAATGTCGGGTCTTGTGAACGTAAGATACTGAAGAGCACCAGCTAGACTCTGGTAAAGAGTAGGATCGGCAAAACGGTGGGCTGGCAGTGGCACTAAGCTTCGGCTTCGTATCCACCGGAGTTGCAACTGAGTTACACGTGGACATGCCAGCGCGAGAAACTATATCCAAGGCGTATGATTGCTGAGACAAAAACATTGTGTCAGCATTCCGGGAAACTTGAATGCCCAAGAAGTAGGTGAGAGGCCCAAGATCTTTCATAGCAAATTCAGCCGCGAGGCTAGTGATAAGATGTGAGCGAAGAGTGTCAGATGAACTGGTGAGAATAATGTCGTCCACATATATGAGTAGGTAGGCAACGTCACCCCCTTTATGATATGAAAATAGCGAGTTGTCACACCTGCTTTGGATGAACCCAATAGAGAGAACAAAGTCTGTGAATCGTTGATACCACGCCCGAGGAGCTTGCTTAAGCCCGTATAGGGACTTCCTTAGTAGACAGACATGATCTGGATAATCCTGGTTTCGAAAACCCATAGGTTGGTACATGTAAACGATTTCGGATAAATGACCATGTAAAAAAGCATTTGTAACGTCCAGTTGATTGATGGACCACGACTGTGAGAGCGCTAATGTCAAGACCGTACGAATAGTTGCGGGTTTGACAACTGGACTGAATGTTTCACCACAATCCACACCTACCTCTTGAGTACGACCATCACATACCAAACGGGCCTTGTATCGTTCCAAAGTACCATCCGACCTGTATTTGTGACGAAAAAGCCACATACTACGAATCACCTGCATGTTAGCCTGCCTCGGGACAAGTTCCCAAGTCTTGTTTTTAATTAAAGCATTAAACTCATTAATCATAGCATTATACCATTCCGGTTTGGACAGGGCTTCAAGTGGTGTTTTTGGTATAGGAGAAATGGTGGTGTTGGAAAGGTTAAAAATGTGTTTGGGTTTAATGATATCGGACATCGAACGAGTCCGTATTGTGCGGGTGGGGGGTGGAGGCGGTGGTGTGGGAATTGGGCTGGGCTGGATCGGTGATGAGGTAAAGGGCGGACTGGGTTGGGCCGGTGAAGTGGGAGGGGTCGTTTGGTGTTGGACCGAAGGGATGGGTGGTTGGTGTGAGTCTTGGGCTGATGTGGTAGTGGGAGGTTGGGTTGGAGGGGTAGGCTGAGGTATAGGTGGGCTGTGAAAAGGAGGTATCGTGTGGGATGTGTGGTGGTATTGGGCTGGGGTATAGTTGGGCTGGTCTGCGGTTGAGGGGGCGGGTAACAGTAGGCTTGGATGGATGGGGTCATCCAAAAAGGTGTAATTTTGGAGTTTAGGTGTGGGTTTGGTTGCAAATGGGAATATTGTTTCATCGAACAGAACGTGTCGGTTAATTGTGATTTTGTGGGTTTTAAGGTCAAGGCACTTGTAACCCCTATGGCTGGGTAGATAACCAATGAAAGCACATGGGGTGGAGCGGAATTCCAGTTTGTTAATGGTGGTGTGGGGTATTAGTGGATAACACATGCAACCAAAGACTCGTAGGTGGTCATAAGTGGGTAGACATTTGTAAAGGCGTTGGGTGGGTGTTTGAAATTGATGTAATTTGGTGGGTAGGATATTTAGTAGGTAGGTGGTTGTTTCAAGGGTATGTGGCCAGTATGTGTTTGGCATGGACGAGTGGGCTAGGAGTGTGCGAATAAGGTTATTTATTGTACGAATTTTCCGCTCCGCTTTTCCGTTTTGTGATGAAGTGTGTGGACACGAAAAGCGAAAGTACATTCCGTTTTGGCTACAAAAGGAGTGAAATTGATGATTAGCATATTCACGGCCATTGTCACATTGTAATTGTTTTATTTTAGCACCAAATTGGGTTTTAACAAAGGTGGTAAATTTAGTGAACATGGAAAAAACATCGGATTTATGGGCAATGGCCAATGGGGTATGTCCATAGGAAGTTGGTGTAATCATCTAAAAACAACACATAATACCGATGACCCCCGTTACTAATAACGGGAGAGGTCCAAACATCACTGTGCACAAGATCAAAAGGCATAAAGGTAGTAGTAATAGATGTAGCAAAAGGAAGGCGAGTATGTTTGCCAAAAATACAAGAAGAACAAACTTTATTGTCTAAAACACCACATTTAATATTTTTAGAAGTTTTCAAAGTTCGCAAAATAGCTGGTCCAGGGTGGCCAAGCCGTTGGTGCCATATGTCTTGGGAAATAGCTGCAAAGGTAGAAGCGGTGGTAAGGTTGGTGATGTTGGATGGGCTAAGAGTGTAGAGATCCCCTGAGCTACTGCACCGTAGGATAGGTTTCTTGGTCTGGAGATCCTTCACAGTAAAACCATAAGGGTCAAATTCTATGGATAATTGGTTGTCAGTGGTAAAACGACGGACAAATATTAGATTTTTCACAAGGTTAGGTGCATACAAGACATTTTTAAGTTTGAAAGGTGGAAAGGGTGGGGGTAAAGTAATGTCACCCTGTCCGAGTACTGGAATGGTTTTACCATCACCAACAATAATATTTCGAATAATGCTAGAATTAAAAATAGACGGAAATTTGTCGGATTGAGGAGACATTGTACCCGAGGCGCCCGTATCCATGGTCCACGACGAGTCGTTGTTATGTAGTGCCAAGTTGTAGAGGGCCTGAGCTATGTCCGTTGGGCTGTAACCAGTGGTGTATCACTGGGCCACGGCATTAGAAGAAGCTGGTTTTGGGCCCAATATACCCTGGGCCGAAGCTGTGGAGGAGGTCGCATGAAGTGGGGCTGGGTTGTTAGGGTATGGGCATGGTTGGGGGTTATTCCAAGCGGGCCAGGGAGATCCATTAGGAGATTGGCCGGCCCAAGGCATGTATGGCCACATGGATGACTGATAATTGGCAGGTGGCCCATAGAAGTTGGAATAGGATTGTTGACCACGCCCTCGGCCAAAGCTGTTGCGGCCTCTGCCGCGTCCGCGGCCACGACCCCGTCCACGGTAGCGGTCCGACTCGGTCCTAGTACGATCACGATTTTCTGTGGTGATGCGGTTGGAGGTGTCAGGTGTGGCGGTTAATGCGGTACCCGCAGCCTGTGCCGATATCTTGGCTTGAGCCGTTTTACGTTCCTCAACTTGGCAAAGACGAGAACGGGTGTTGTAAAAATCAGGTAAGGGAACGGTTTGTTGTAGGATGAGGGCGATGTTTTCGTATTGATCGTTTAGGCCGGTCAGGATTTGCATGACAAGTTGCTTTTCGGTGAGGGTAGAGCCAAGACTGGATAGTTGGTCGAACATGAGTTTCATGGCTTGGCAATAGGCTGACATGTTGGGAAACTGGTCAAGGCGGGTGTTGGCGAATTTGTTTTGGAGGTCGATGGTGCGGGATTCTTGGTTGTCAAGGAAGATGTTTCGGAGGGTAGTCCATGCGGTATAAGCGGTGGTGTCGTTTTTCATGATGGTGTGTAAGAGGTCCTGAGTTATGGTGTCGTATATCCATTGTAAAACAATGGCGTCGATACGTTCCCATGACTCGGAGTAGGTGGGTTTCGGTGGTGTGGGCGCGGCTTGTTTGTCGGAGGAGGTGGAGGAGTCGGTGTCGGTTTTTCGTGGTTGAAGGTGATCATAAAATTCATACGCTTTGCAATGGTTTTTGAAGAGTTCAGCCCAGGTATTGTAGTTTCTTGTTTGTTGATCAAGAACCAAGGGGATGGAGTTCTTGATGTTGTTGACAGTGACGGCTGGATGTATGGTGTGGGAAGACATGGCTACTGTTTGTATAAAAATTCAATGTAAAAGGATGGATGATTATTGTATTGTAGTGGTCAACAGAAAAGAAAAAGGATGGATAATTGTTTTCGACAAACAGTGGAAAAAAAAGGATGGATGATGATGATTATTTTATTGTAGTGGTCAACAGAAAAGAAAAAAGAAGATAGAGAATATTGTATTGTGGGGGCGGCAATAAAGGCAGACGACAGGAAGCAATTGGGTGAAAAAATAGGAGGTGAATTCCTATTATTTTCGACAAACACAGCAAGGTTTTGGAGAGAAGAAAAAAAAAAGGTTGAGAGGGTGACAGCAAGAGAGGAGAAGGAGGGCTAGGGTTAGGCTCTTGATACCATATAGAAGATTATGGTTCAATGCTTGCCTTGATTCTCATTAAACAATCATATAAAGAGAAAATTTCACTTTTTGTCCTTTATGTTTACACTGAATTTTGAAACGTGCCCTTTAAAACTTTTAGTTTCAATTTATGTCCAAAAAACACCTGTTTTGAATCACTTTATGTCCTTTCCACCTAACTGAGTTAATTTACTTAGTTAGGTTTATTTAATGCAAGGGTAAAATTGTCATTTTAAGGTTTTTTGCAGCTGTGTCCCTTTATATTCTTCACAACGCATAATTGGCCTCCTAATTTCACTCATCGATCTCAATCATCCTTCAAGTTTCTGCATCAAACTTCGACGATGAACCCTAATTCAGACACCAATGGAAGACAATTTATGATCAGACAACACTTATCCCAATCTGATATCGATGCCTTCTACGGTTGGGGTTGATCCCAATAATGGCATTTACCCTGTCTCATATGCTATAGTAGGGGCTGAAACACTAGACTCTTGGACTTGGTTTCTAGAATGCTTAGGTGATGATTTGGAAGCCAATTCAAACTTTACATTCTTACGTGACAGGCAAAAGGTCAGTCTTCATCTATTATTCTTACATTATTCTTTATGTATTGTTACATTATTCCTACATTATTAACAGTCTTCATCTCTTTATGGCCTATTTAGGGCATTATTCCAGCAATTATGAAGGTCTTCCCATTTGCTGAGCATAGATTTTGCCTAAGACACATCTATGAAAACATGAGATTACAATTCAAATGAAAGGCCTTCAAAGACCTTTTGTGGAAATGTGCAACAGCAACAACTATTGTTGAATTTGAAAAGGAGATGGATGCTTTAAAAAGTTTCAAAAGTGAGTGTCACTTGTGGTTATCTAACATACCTCCTAAACATTAGTCAAGGTCTCATTTTTCTGGTAATATAAACAGTCTTTACAAGTATAATATTCTGTTATTTGTTAAATAGGGCATTAATATACTGTTTAACCTTGTGTATTATAAGAGGGCAACATCTGATATGTTGCTCAACAACATGTGTGAGGTGTTCAATTCAAAGATACTTGAAGGAAGGGACAAGCCCATCATTGCAATGTTAGAATTTATTAGAGAGTACTGCATGAGAAGAATTGTTAATGTTCTTCAGTTGATTGAGAGGAGTGATGGTTTACTAACACCATATGCAACTGAGTTGTTTGAGGAAATTAAGAAGGATGCTACCAGGACATCAGTATGTGGCATGGAACAGAGTAAATTAACTCAGTTAGGTGGAAAGGACATAAAGTGATTCAAAACATGTGTTTTTTGGACATAAATTGAAACTAAAAGTTTTAAAGGGCACGTTTCAAAATTCAGTGTAAACATAAAGGACAAAAAGTGAAATTTTCTCATCATATAAATACACAATATAATCCCAATATTATGTGAAGAGATAATTACAATGAATTACAAATAATATCCTAAAATACTTATCAATTTTTGTTCCAAAGAACACCGCCTAAAAAACGATATTAAACGAAAGGACAAAACACCCTTTTTTTTGTTCCAAAGTACTCCGTCATGTTTTTAACTAATTTGGACCCAGTTTAAGTAGATCATTAACCAAGAAGCCGAAAATAATTTGAAAGCTATATCTTTAAATAGCTTTTGTTTTAAGTTAGAAAATACGATTCTAGTTTTAAATTGGACAAGACCATAGTTTCAACCATTTTGAAAAGAAAAAAAAAATAACCTTGAGATTGTTAGGAGTATTATAATCTCATTCTATTAGGGTGAAATTTGTTATAAAATTTATTTGTAATTTTGTATTAGGTATTACTGCTTTGCTTTGGTACTATAAACATAGGCCAAACCATTTAAATCAGAGAAATATATTACAATTTTATCACATTCTATCATATCATTAAACCATAGGATATATCAGTTCAGTTTAGTTAAATTTTCTTTATGGTCTCAAAGTAATGAAGAGTTCAGCACCTTTCTTTATCATTTAACTTCTATTTATAATATTAAATATTTTAAACACAATCATTAAACTTCTATTTATAATATTAAATATTTTAAACAAAGGAGCTTACAAAATCAATGATCATAATATTAAATATTTTAAACAAAGTAGTGGAGTGGTGGAAAGAACTTTGGGTTTCCTTGGAGACCCGGGTTCGATCCCCACCCCTTGCATTTTGGGGGAAAATGACCCCAAACTTGTTGAGGGGTCATGGCAATGATGGATTAGAGCCTTGTGTGCGTTATAGCCCGGGTTCGAGTCTTGAGCCGCACACGAGTTTTCTATTACAGCGCGGTTACTCCGGCTCTTGAGTGCGGAGGCTGCAACGACAGTCAAGTGGCTGTCGGTTGGAAATTTTCTCGTGGAGCGCCTATGGTCAACCTCGGATGCCTCGCCCGAGGGGGACTAGGACCCATGCAATGTGGGTGTGATCCTCTCGACTGTTGGAGTCAATCGCCGTTCAAAAAAAAATAAACTATCTTGGCGGTGTTTGGGGTTCCTTATTTTGCACAAACTTCTCACTTATTGAGTTCTGAGAAGTGAAAAGGAAACCCAAACACCCTTTGAGAAGAACTTTTATGATCAAAAGGAATTCCAAACACTCTCAAATAAGGACTTCTGTGCCTTCAAATGGCTTTGAGAATGAGAAATTGAGAAGTAAGAAATTCTTACTTCTCACTTATGACTTCTCAGAAGTTATAAGTCATAAGTTAAAAGGAATCCCAAACACCCCCTTATACTACATAAACTATTATCGGGTACCTTTCTAGTATTGATTGATAAAAAGACAAAAACAAACTTAGTCAAACAAGATATAGAGATTAGCCGCCAGATATGGGTCCCTACATATTGAATCACAGGTGTTCTAATTTTTTTTTTTTTTTACCACAAACGATACTTTGTTCATCACAAAATAATGAAATACATACAACGTTGATTAAAACTTAAAACATCATCACCCAAACATTTCAGACTCTCACTTGTATGGTATAGTTTGGTAGAGACAAATATATTTTAAAGATAAGGTTTTGTAATTTGTGTAAAAAGAATTAATTCAGAATTTTGATGTAAAAAGTTGTTGACATCAGTAGTTACACATACTCTAAGGATTTTTTTTACGGTAGTGTAAATCAACAAAAAACTATATATATATTGACAAAGTTGATTTTTTTAGGATTTTTGATAAAAAAAAATTGGAAAAGCCTTCGTTTTGATCGAGTTCTCTAAGTTCTCTCACCTATGAGTTCTTATTTTACCCTAACCATCTATATATACACACACATATAATACTAATAAGAAGAAATCATGAAAAAACTAATCTTCTCTACATAGTAAGCGTTAATATCATAAAGAGTAAATTACGATTTTGACCCATATGATTATGTCACTTTTACCCTATTAGCCCAAAAATGAATCTTTTGACATCTATACTCCCAACGTTATTCTATCTAACTATTTGGGCTCTTGTCACTAACCCTATCCAATTATTTGGTTTAAAACCAGTCATGTGACCCTCATATGAGAGCATTTATGTCAATTCACCCACCCACTTACAGTAAACCTTTTAACAAAAAAAAAAAACCTCTGCATTCCATCTTCACCTCTTCATTTCAGCATCCCCAAACCTTAATTCCACCATTGTTATATGCAATGTCTACCCAACCATAATTCGAACCTAAAAGAATATGTTGAAAATAGCAGTTAACGATCAAAAAGAAGAATAAAAAAATCAACTAGATACAAGAACAATCAACATTTACGGGATTTAGTATCTAATGACCAGTGTGTACAACAATCAAATACAAACACCGTTTTGCATGTAATCAGGTAAATCTCACAATCCTTTCCATTGAGGATGCTCGATGTTTTCGAGTCTAGACTCTCCCTTTAGAAAGTGGCTATCCTTTCCATTGGGGGCAGAGTAACACTCATCAAATCTGTTTTAGAATGCCTCCTAAACTATTATTTTTCGTTGTACAAGGCCCCGATGCGTGTTATCAAGGATCTCGAGTCTTTGATTCGAAGGTTCCTTTAGGGTGGGTCTAGTGAAGGCCATAAAATGCATTGGGTGTCAAGGGATAGAGTATCCTCTCCTAGATGGGCCGGGGGTCTCGGTGTGTGCAATCTCGGTCAAATTAACACGACTCTTCTCTCTAAATGGGGGTGGAGGTACACAGTTGAAAGGAATAGCTTTGGGCCAAAGTTATCTTCGCTCTTCATTTCCACAGGCTTTTGGGAGTTCCTTCCGGTTCGGTCAAACTTAAAAGGGGTTGGGAGCAACATTTGTAAAACAATCTCGAGACAACTTGGGGATAATATTTCGATTAGAAGTTTAATGATAGATGAAGTTGGCGACGGTTCGGATATCTTCTTTTGGTTGGATCCGTGGCTGAAATTGGTCCCTCTTAAGGAAGAATTCCCAAACTTGTTCCGTTTAGAATCGGATAAAAGGTGCAAAGTGAAAGATCGGATCGTGAGACTGGTTTCTAATCCAGGTGGGCCTGGAGGGTAAATCCGGAAATAAATGAAGAGCTTGCTGAACGGATTAATCTTTGTTGGTTGCTCCATCCGGTTTAGCTATCCGACAGTCGAGACGAATGGAAATGGCTTGGTGATGCGACTGGGGATTTCTCGGTTGGATCATTGAAGCGTGTAACAACCCTCGGTAAAACCAACACCCTCATAAATATTATGACACTCTAGTATATTTTAAAATACCCTTATGTGTTTTATAATACACCCCGTATGTGAAAACCGAGCCCGAAATACGTTAGAGTATTTAAAATAAAATAAAAATAAGAAAAATAGAGTTGAGGCGGGCCGCGTAAGACCTCACCTCAACCTTACGCGGGCCGCGACAGATCATCACACGCGATTACACCAGAGGCCGACACGTGTCGACATCGTGGCGGACCTACTAGCTGACCCAGCTAAGCTACTGAGTTGACCGATGTTGACGCGCGCCGCGTAAAGGTCCCTTATCTTTTACGCGGGCCGCGACAGGACCAGATTACACAACTATAAATAGCAGGCATCAGTTTTCACTTTCCGTCGTTCATTCACAAATCTCAATCTCGAATTCTGAAGTATTAAGCATAATATTTGGGTATTATACCCCTAATTAGCGAAGTTCTGCTCCATTGTAAGTATTATAACCCCAGTTTCATAATAGTTACGCTGCCCGATTGATTTAGGGTTCCGTAACAACTGTCGTGGTTCTGCCCGACGTAGTTGTTGGAATACCGTCTCGGGAAGGGTACCATTAATAATTTCAAAGGGTTATGATACTAACCAATGTACATTTGTATAAATTATAGATTATACCCAGGAAACCCTTACAAGAAGCCTAAGATAGCAAAGTGAGTTTATCCTCTTTTTGTTAATGTTTTTGGAATGTTTTACAAAACCTTAAATGTTTTATAATGCGATTAAGCGGTGATTGAGTCTTTGTAATTCTTCAATTACTGCCGGTATTATGGGGTTTTGTATACAAAATTTACTACGAGTAGTAGTAAGTCTGAATGACAGTGCATTACCATTGGACAACGAGTTAGCCAATGGGTAATTTGACCATAGCCATAGATCCGGTCGAGTGGCAAATACTGAATGAGTAATTGTGTAGAAATAAACAATGTGATCGCTCTCAATACTGTTTTAATTGATAAAATGTTTCTTGATTAAACTGGGATTCACTCACCAGTATTTCCGACTGACAAATGTTTTTAAAACGCGTTACAGGTAACACAATGTGAACAGCCAATTAGTGAAAAGCCAGCTGGAGAGCACTGAAGGCTTGGGAAAAATGTGGCTATAAAAGTTACCTAATAAACGATGTTTTAAATTCAATAAAATAGGGTTTATCCCTATAATGTATTGTAATAAGAAACTTGGGTTTTGCCCATGTTATTATTAATATAAAAGAAGGTGGTTTTACTCTGATAAACATTTCCTAACTATAGCCCTGATGAAAATTCCGCTGCGAGATTAAACAACCTGATACCACCAAACTCTGAGCTCGCGTCCGCCCGTTCCCGGGAAACAGGGATCGGGGGTTGCGACAGAAGGTGGTATCAGAGCCTAGCCACTTGTCTGAGCCAAAGAAGTGTTCTGCTGACACTTAAATTTTAAATTTTGTGTTAGGAAATAAATTACGGAAATACATGCATAACTGTAATTATGTGTTATGTGTTATTTCAGTATGAGTGATCAAGGACCATCAGACGTGAATCGTCAGTTATCTAATTCAACTAGGAGTGAAAGTACATCATCACAGCCTGCCCTTTCAGGGTATTCTGCTGATCAGGAAGACGGAATATTTGCTTTTAGAGCTAAATCTGAAGAGCCATTTCCTAATAAGAAACGAGGATGGTTCAGTAAAGAAGCTTTTGCTCGTAGGAAGAGAATGCGAAAATTGCAACAGCAATGGGCTTTAGCAGCTATTAAGCGAGAGACAGATGCCCATACTCAAGATATGCTAAATAGAAGCTTAGCTAATTTCCATATCTTAGCTACGACTGCTGCTGACCCAAGTCTGGAACAATTAGTAGCCCCACAACCACAAAACCCAGAACAACCCATGGAGATAGAAAACCCGGAAAACCAAGTAGAGATGCACGATTTTAACCCAGAAGAAATCCCAAGGGTACCTGCACCAAACCCTCTAGACCCGAATTACGACCCCTGGTGGGACGATAATAGGGACTTTGTGCAACGTTACCCTATCCAGGATTATCAACCCATACAGAATATAGAAGCTTACCCAGGTATGGACCCTTTAGATCCTTATTACCAAGATGATTATATTAGGGAAATATTAGAGGATCCTTACCAATTTCAGGCACCTACACCCCCATATCAGGAGCATGCACCCCAGATTCCAAACCCAGTCCGAGAACCTGCACCCCCAATGAGTGCAGAAAACGTTCAAGAACTTAGGACTTTCGGGGAGGAAATTTTAGAAAGCAGTGAGAGAATGCGTCAGGTGGGAGAGCGTCTCGTATGGAAATACGATGAGCGCAATATGGATTTTTGGATAAATCCATATCCGTGAATGTGAGAATGGAGGAGATGGTAGTAATAATAATAATAAAAATAAAATAAAATATGTGTGTACGGATGCATATTACTATTTTATTTCTGTTGGTATTGTAATCTTTATTTCTGTACTAGTGTGTAATAGACGCATAGTATATGAAAAAGAGTATAGTCGCAATGATCGACGGTTTTGGTAAAAATGCATGTCATGTGATTAACTGTTTTAAGATATTAATTGTGATATTAATATGAATACTTGTTTAAAATTCAGATGGCCGACGAAGGAAATCAAGGAAATCTGAATAATGATAACCAGAGTAACATTAACGTGGTTAATGAGAATCCAAGCATCAATAACAATAATAATCAAGTGGACAATAGTGCTATCCAACACATTGTAGCACAGGGAATTATAGATGCAATGCCATTTATTCTTCAAACTGTTAAAGATGCTGATAATAAAAGTAAGCATAGCAGTAAGCGACCAAGTGAACCAGAAAACAACGTGAACAATGGACCTGTACTTCAAATGCCCATTCCCAAATGAAGAAGAACCGTGCCTTACGGTTGTTCTTATAAAGAATTTTGGTCTTGTAAACCAATGGAATTCTCGGGCAATGAAGGGGCAATTGCAACCCTACGTTGGATAGAAAAGACTGAGGCAGTCTTAAGGATAAGTAAATGTGCTGAAGAAGATAAGATAATGTTTGCTTCTAATCTGTTTAAGAATGCAGCACTAGAATGGTGGAACACTATCCTCCAAATAAAAGGAAGTGATAGAACCTATAATATGGAATGGGAAGAGTTTAAGGATAAGGTAGAAAGGAAATTCTGCCCTCCAAATGAAAAAGAGCAGATAGCAAACAAATTCATAAACCTTAGGATGACTGGTGTGGATAGTAAGGGATACACTAAAATATTCTTTGAATATGCCAGAATAGTGCCAACTCTTGCTTCACCAGAACCAGTGTTAATTTCCCGTTATATTTGGGGATTAATTGGAGAGATAAGACACGTAGTCAAGGCAGCTAGACCTCAAACCATAGAAGAAGCTGTAGAACTAGCCAATACCTTGACTGATGAATCAGTCCGTACCCGAGAAGAGGATCAAAGGAGGAGCCTAACCCAGAAGTTGACTCAAGAATTTCGTTCTGGAAATTCTAACCGTGGGAAAAATATAGGTTCTACCTCTACACCCTACTGTAGGTATTGCAAAAGAAAGCATTCAGGAAGATGTTCCATATATTGTAACTTTTGTAAAATATCGGGACACAAAGAAGAAAATTGCAGGAAGAAAGCTAACAGCCGGGTATGTTACAATTGCGGAGAACAAGGTCATATCAAGCTAAATTGTCCGAAATTAGCTCCAGCTGCAGACAACAAGAATACTAAAAATGCTAGAGCATTTGTTCTGACTGCAGAAGAAGCCAAGATGATTCCAGATGTCATAGCTGGTACGTTTTTAGTTAATGATGTTTTTGCTAAAGTATTATTTGACTCTGGTGCAAACCAAAGTTTTATTAATACATCGTTTTGCAAATTTCTAAATCAATCATTAACTAAACTACCACTAGAATGCTTAGTAGAGACAGCTAATGGAGAAACTGTTAGAATTTCTGAAATCTTGCAGGGAGCAAGAATAGAAATTTCAAATCAGAAATTTATTGCAAATCTTTATCCTATGAATCTGGTAGGATTTGATGTCGTTTTAGGAATGGATTGGTTAATAGCTAATAAAGCCAGTATTTTATGTGATCAAAAGTTAATTCAAGTAAATTCACCAAAAGGTAAAATGATCACAATTAAAGGAGATAAAACCTCTAAGTTCAATAAATTCATTTCTATGATGAAAACTGCAAGTTGTATGAGAAAAGGTTCTATAGTGTATTTGATTTCTATAATCACTAACACTAAAGGAAAGGATTTAAAAGATATATCAGTAGTATCACAGTATTCAGATGTATTTCCAGAAGAATTACCAGGACTACCTCCGGATAGAGAAGTTGAGTTCAGAATCCATTTGATACCAGGAACAGCACCAATTGCCAAAGCACCTTACCGTTTGGCACCTGCAGAAATGCAAGAATTAAAGAAACAATTAGACGAATTGTTGGAGAAAGGATTTATACAGCCAAGTTCGTCGCCGTGGGGAGCGCCGATACTGTTTGTTAAAAAGAAGGACGGATCAATGCGTATGTGCATTGACTACCGTGAATTAAACAAGGTCACGATTAAGAATCAGTACCCATTAACGAGAATCGATGATTTGTTTGATCAACTGCAAGGAGCTCGATTTTTCTCTAAAATCGATTTAAGGTCAGGATATCATCAATTAAAAGTGCAGGAAGAGGACATTCCTAAAACCACATTTAGAACAAGGTATGGTCATTATGAATTTACTGTCATGCCATTTGGTTTAACCAATGCCCCAGCTGCATTTATGGACATGATGAACCGAATATGTAAGCCATATTTGGATAAATTCATAATTGTTTTCATAGATGATATTCTAATTTACTCTAAGAGTAAAGAAGATCATGCTAAGCATTTGCACTCACTTATAAGTTTGTTAAGAAAGGAAAAGCTTTATGCTAAGTTTTCTAAGTGCGAATTTTGGTTAGAACAGGTACAATTCTTTGGACACCTAGTCAATCATGAAGGAATTCATGTAGATCCAACAAAGATCGAGGCAATTACTAAATGGAAAACCCCTGAATCACCAACCGAGGTTAGAAGTTTCTTAGGATTGGTTGGTTATTATAGAAGATTTATTAAAGATTTCTCTAGAATAGTCATTCCCTTAACTAAGTTAACTTGTAAATCTGTTAAGTTTGAATGGGGAATAAAACAAGAAGAAGCATTTAGAATCCTTAAGCAAAGATTAACCCATACACCCATATTAGCATTACCAGAAGGAAATGAAGATTTTGTAGTCTATTGTGATGCTTCTAGATTAGGTTATGGATGTGTGTTGATGCAACGACAAAAGGTTATAGCTTACGCATCTAGACAACTTAAGAATCATGAAGAGAATTATTCAACCCATGATTTAGAATTAGGAGCTATAATTTTTTCTCTTAAGATTTGGAGACATTACCTTTACGGTAGTAAGTTTACCATATTCACTGATCATAAGAGTTTAAGGTATATATTCAAGCAAAAGGAGTTGAATATGAGGCAAAGACGCTGGATGGAATTTCTTAGTGATTATGATTGTGATATCCAGTATCATGAAGGAAAAGCCAATATAGTGGCAAATGCTTTGAGCCGAAAGTATCATGAAAAGCCAAAAAGGGTACGTTCTCTTAAATTAAATCTGCAAGTAGATTTAAATGAACAAATAAGAGAAGCACAAGAATCAGTAATCAAGGATGATTCTGAAAAATTAAAAGGTATGTTAAAAGAATTAAAACAAGGAACAGATGGAATTTGGAGATTCCATGAAAAGAGAATGTGGATACCTAAATTAGGAAATCTACGCCATAGTATATTAGAAGAAGCTCATAAGTCTAAGTATACGATGCATCCAGGAAATGACAAAATGTACCAGGATTTAAGGAAAATTTTCTGGTGGATAGGAATGAAAAAGGACATAGCAGTCTATGTTTCTAAATGTTTAACTTGTTCACAAGTTAAAGCTGAACATCAGAAACCCTCAGGTTTGTTACAGCAATTAGAAATGCCAGTTTGGAAATGGGAATTTATAACCATGGATTTTGTTACTAAATTACCCAAAAATAGGAAAGGAAATGATACAATCTGGGTGATTATAGATAGACTAACTAAGTCAGCTCATTTCTTACCAATGAAGGAAACAATTAGTATGGAACAATTATCTAAATTGTATGTAAATGAAATTGTTTCTTTACATGGCATTCCTTTATCAATTGTTTCTGATAGAGATAGTCGCTTTACATCTCATTTTTGGTCAAGTTTCCAAAAGGCAATGGGAACCAAGTTAAGGTTAAGCACAACTTATCATCCTCAAACAGACGGACAAAGTGAAAGAACAATTCAGACAATGGAGGACATGCTTAGAACTTGTGTAATTGATTTTGGAGGTAATTGGGACGATCACTTACCTTTAATAGAATTTTCTTATAATAATAGTTATCACACAAGTATTAATGCTGCACCATTTGAAGCACTTGATGGACGAAAGTGTCGAACCCCAGTCTGTTGGGCAGAAATTGGGGAAAAGCAATTATCTGGATCTGAGATAGTGCAAGAAACAACTGATAAATTATTCAAGTCAAGGAACGACTGAAAGCAGCACGTGATAGACAGAAAAGTTATGCTAATAACAGGCGAAAACCATTGGAGTTTCAAGTAGGAGATAGAGTATTGTTAGAAGTCTCTCCTTGGAAAGGAGTGGTAAGATTCATCAAACGGGGAAAGCTAAGTCCCAGGTATGTTGGACCTTTCAAGATTATTAGAAAAATAGAACCTGTAGCCTATCAGCTACAACTGCCAGAGGAAATGGCAGGAATACATGATGTGTTTCATATATCAAATCTTAAAAAGTGTTTAGCTGATAAATCATTAATAGTACCTCTTAAGGATATAGAGGTAAATGAAAAACTCAAGTTTGTAGAAAGACCCCTACATATTGAAGACAGGAAAGTCAAGAATCTCAAGCATAAGAGACTAGTTCTAGTCAAAGTGAAGTGGGACTCCAAAAGAGGACCAGAATACACATGGGAGCTTGAATCTGAAATGAAAAGAAAATATCCATATTTATTTCAGTAGATCCCGAGGACGAGCTCTAAAACAAGGTGGGGAGAATGTAACAACCCTCGGTAAAACCAACACCCTCATAAATATTATGACACTCTAGTATATTTTAAAATACCCTTGTGTGTTTTATAATACACCCCGTATGTGAAAACCGAGCCCGAAATACGTTAGAGTATTTAAAATAAAATAAAAATAAGAAAAATAGAGTTGAGGCGGGCCGCGTAAGACCTCACCTCAACCTTACGCGGGTCGCGACAGATCATCACACGCGATTACACCAGAGGCCGACACGTGTCGACATCGTGGCGGACCTACTAGCTGACCCAGCTAAGCTACTGAGTTGACCGATGTTGACGCGGGCCGCGTAAAGGTCCCTTATCTTTTACGCGGGCCGCGACAGGACCAGATTACACAACTATAAATAGCAGGCATCAGTTTTCACTTTCCGTCGTTCATTCACAAATCTCAATCTCGAATTCTGAAGTATTAAGCATAATATTTGGGTATTATACCCCTAATTAGCAAAGTTCTGCTCCATTGTAAGTATTATAACCCCAGTTTCATAATAGTTACGATGCCCGATTGATTTAGGGTTCCGTAACAACTATCGTGGTTCTGCCTGACGTAGTTGTTGGAATACCGTCTCGGGAAGGGTACCATTAATAATTTCAAAGGGTTATGATACTAACCAATGTACATTTGTATAAATTATAGATTATACCCAGGAAACCCTTGATAACAAAGTGAGTTTATCCTCTTTTTGTTAATGTTTTTGGAATGTTTTACAAAACCTTAAATGTTTTACAATGCGATTAAGCGGTGATTGAGTCTTTGTAATTCTTCAATTACTGCCGGTATTATGGGGTTTTGTATACAAAATTTACTACGAGTAGTAGTAAGTCTGAATGACAGTGCATTACCATTGGACAACGAGTTAGCCAATGGGTAATTTGACCATAGCCATAGATCCGGTCGAGTGGCAAATACTGAATGAGTAATTGTGTAGAAATAAACAATGTGATCGCTCTCAATACTGTTTTAATTGATAAAATGTTTCTTGGTTAAACTGGGATTCACTCACCAGTATTTCCGACTGACAAATGTTTTTAAAACGCGTTACAGGTAACACAATGTGAACAACCAATTAGTGAAAAGCCAGCTGGAGAGCACTGAAGGCTTGGGAAAAATGTGGCTATAAAAGTTACCTAATAAACGATGTTTTAAATTCAATAAAATAGGGTTTATCCCTATAATATATTGTAATAAGAAACTTGGGTTTTGCCCATATTATTATTAATATAAAAGAAGGTGGTTTTACTCTGATAAACATTTCCTAACTACGGTCCTGATGAAAATTCCGCTGCGAGATTAAACAACCTGATACCACCAAACTCTTAGATCGCGTCCGCCCGTTCCCGGGAAACAGGGATCGGGGGTTGCGACAAAGCGTGTCATTGATAATATACTTGATTATAGCTCTTGGTATGTATCAGTGCAAATGACTTCCGAAGAAGTGTAACTTGTTCGCTTGGAGAGCCAAAATGGATAGGATCCCGACAAGGGCTACACTTCAATGAAGGAATATTCACGTGGAGGACAATACCTGCCCTTTATGTAATATGGGGTTGAGTCGGTTGAGCATATCTTCACAACATGCAGTGTATCTACGATTATATGGCCGAAGATCGAAGGATGGTGCAAGACTCCATTTCTCATCGCTTTTTCTTTGAGAGACATCCTCGAGGAGCACAACCGGTGTGGGTTGATCGGTCAGGCGAATGAGGTTTACCACATTATTGTTATTCTCATTTGTTGGAGTATTTGGAAAGCTAGGAACGACTTGATTTTCTCGGGCAAACGCGTAAACATCAATGACATTTTCAGCGAAATTTGGTCGCTAGGCCTCTTATGGTTTAAAAATAGGTCGAAGAATAGGAATATCACATGGCAAACGTGGTGTAAAATTGTTAACATGTAAGTTTGGTTTGGCCGCTCGGCTTTCGAGTTGGTGTTCTTAATGAAGTTTTCCTTTCAAAAAAAATCTCACAATCCTTTGGGAATTAAAACCTAGAAAGTAAAATAGGATTAGGCATTTATGAATAAGCAGAAATTAGTAGTTACAGCTTAGAAAAATAAAGCTCGTTTTCTAGATTAATTAGCAATGGTGATCCAGAGGTTTTTATTTAGTTCAATCCTTTATGATTCTATTATTTACCCATCGCTCTTACCATCACTCATATTATTCTCCGGTCACCACTACCGATGTAATTCCATAAAATTCTGAAATACGTTTTCCAGCTATAACGTTATCTACACATTGTTTCCACCCCTACATTTTGTCAAATGTGCCTTTTAACACCAGCAACAACCAACAATGTTTTTCCGGCTAAATTTGAAGCACCACAACCCCCTGCACTACAACCGGTCATCAGTCGAGGACGGTGATGGATGGGCAGTTGAAGTTCGTCTCCACTGATGGTCAATCGCTAATGGTGGACGACTACTTTTTCAGATCTTGTTTTCAGGTAAAATAGAGTTGTGATACGAGAGAAGATAATGAAAAAGACTGGAGTCAGAGAGACAGAGAGAGGAGTTGGTCTTATGGTTTCTGACGCTGATGGTGGCGGTGTGGAGGTTGCCGGCTCTATTGGTGGTAGGTGCGGTGGTGATGACTTTAGGGTTTGTGAATGCTCAAATGAAGAAGATGAAGATGGGATTGATACAGATGGTTTTTTTTTTTTTGTTAAAGGGTTTATTATAACTGGGTGGGTGAATTTATATAAATGTCCCTCATGTGAGGGGCACATGACTAGTTTTTAATCAATCAAATTGATGGGGTTAGTGGCAAGGGCCAAAATAGTTAGATAAAATATTGTTGAGGGTACAGATATCAAAAGATTATTTTTTGTTCTAATAGGGTAAAAGTGATATAAATACACAAGTCAAAATCGTAATTTACTCAATCATAAAAAACAACATATTTTCTAATGTTCCTTAAAAAAATTACTAAACTTAATTTGACAAATTAAAGTCTTTAAACATATCAAAATAGCATGAAAAGGTCAATCAACTCACTTTTGCTATGTTAAAACCTCTACACTTCTATAGCATTCATGTACGTACACAAATATCTTAAATAATGACCATTACACCTTAAATTAATCAAAACTAGAATTACGACCTGCCGCAATGCGGCGAGTATTTTTTTAGTTATAACTAAGATGATTTAGGACCCGCACGTTATGTTGAATCTATCAAACGGGAAAAAAAAATAGATGATGTAAAAACGTTCACCCACACACGCATGTTGCGTCGTGTTAACTCACAAAATTTAGAACAAAACGTAAAAACGTTAAATCAAAGACGCATGTTGCGATGTGTTAAGTCACAAAATTTAGAACAAAGTATAAAGCAAAAAATTTGCAAAAAATGAAAACTATAAAGGAACAAAGTTGAAATAAAAAAAATGTGAGGATAGATTGTAAAAGATAAAAAGTTTTTGGTTAAAAGTAAAAAAAAAAAAACAAATAGCTTTGGGTTAAAAGTAATTTATGAAATACTTTTGGATGAAAAGTAAAAAAAAATCATTTTTTTTTGAAAAAACCCCAAAGCCAAGGTTACAACAGCTATATGCATAACCATTTTTTCTTTGAAAACCCCCAGGGGCGTAAAGCTGTGACAAATAGCATCAATGCCACATTACCGCCGCGACCACCAACACTGAAGTTGTGGCGTGTTTATGTGAAGAAATTAGACCGAAACGCTAAACATGGAAATTAATAACTAAGTCGATCTAGGACCCGCATGTTATGTCGAACTTGTCAAACGGGGAAATACTAGACGATGTAAAAACTTTGAACCACACATGCACGTTGCGTCGTGTTAACTCGCAAAGTTTAGAACGAGACGTAAAAACGTTACACCACGCACGCACGTTGCGATGTGTTAACCCACAAAATTTAGAACGAAGCATAAAGCGAAAAATTTGCGAAAAAATGAAAACTATAAAGGACTATGTGAAGAAATTAGACCGCAACGCTAAACATGGAAATTAATAACTAAGTCGATGTAGGACCCGAACGTTATGTCGAACTTGTCAAACGGGGAAATAATAGACGATGTAAAAACGTTGAACCACACACGCACATTGCGTCATGTTAACTCGCAAAGTTTAGAACGAAACGTAAAAATGTTACACCAC